>JAGFPH010001308.1:218752-247950 GCA_018207615.1 Philaenus spumarius | reverse complement strand
CCCAGTTATAAACTGCTAACAAATCATGTACAGTAACTTATAAATAATTATATACATTATACACTATGGCATTGTTCCATTGTAACTAGTTTACGCACATAATATTATTTGTAAAAAAACTGAAAATTGTTGAAGTTTGTTTAAAAAAATAAAAATAAAATAGAAAAATAATCTAAAATTATTGTAACCTAGAAACATATTTAACCATTCAAAAGTTATTAGTTTATTATCCCAAAGTTAGTTTTCTAGGATTGGCTGAAAATCTTTTTAAAATATCATTTTCAAAAGCATCTTTATTTTCTTTGAATGTTTTTCTATGGACACTCATAAGACACAGTCCATTCAGACGTTGACCTGTCATTGTAGATCTAAGCCAGGTTTTTACTCTTCTCAACGTACTGAATGATCGTTCCACAGTGCACGTTGTACATGGTAGAGAAATGGCAATGAGAAGTGCCTTCTTTGTTGCAGGATAAAAAATGTCTGCCTCTTTCACTAAATCAGCCAAATCTAATTTTCTTAACTGATCTTTGCTTAGTTGTTTGTTTCTCCACATGTTGTACCAAAGTTCGCTTTCAGAGGCAAAACCTGTAAGTTCGTAGAACGCCATAAACTCCTTTGATTTTACCTGGAAATCAGTAATGGTCATTTCAAGCATATTGAAAGGATGTAGAACCAACAGGGAAAATGCTGGTGAATGCTCGTCTGAGAACCGAGTCTCCAGTGAACATACTAGCGAGTCCAAGTAGGGAATCACCAGTGACCTTTTCCAATACTCATTCGGGCTTAAAGCTGGAGGATTTGACCGATGTGTCTGCTTTTGACAACTCCTAGGGATTGCCAAATCGATCTCCAAGTCTTCTGCAATCTTAGAAGCACCGTCTACAAGCTCAGTGGAAACTTCATCTACATTTTTGCGATGACTTCTTATAAGTTCTATAATTCTCTTGATGTGTTTCAAACACTGGGCCAGATCCAGATTTTCAGCTTGAAGAGCATTGACTACAGGTTCTAGTAGTGCTGAGTACTTGCTTATTAATGCAACGGCAATAATGAATTGAGATTTTGTAGCTGCAGCATGTAACTGGAAAGCCTGGTTTCTTGTACTGGGATTCCCTTCCACTGAAAGCCGTTCCAGTCCTTCAACAATCTTTACAAAATGTTTATAGAATATGGCAATGCTTTTATACTTTTGTGACCAACGAGTTTCACAAAATAGAGGGATGTTAGGTGCATAAGGCCTTCTCAGTACAGACTCCCTGAAGAACCGAATTATATCTTTGATGACACACACAGAGTTACGGACTTGTTGTACACTATTTAAATCATTAACTACTAGGTTCAATTTATGAGAAGCACAATGAAAGAACAGCGCAAGTTTGTATTTATTTCTTATAATGGCCTGAACTCCTTGATACTGTCCAGCCATAGCTGAGCATCCATCATAACCTTGACCAACACACTTGTTGGGATCAAGACCTTCGTTTTCCAGAAATCGGTCAATCGCTGTAGCAATTGTGGTAGCGTCAAGGGCATTGATCTGAATAAAACCTACAAACTCTTCCCGAACTTCCATCCTGTTATTGTCAAAGAATCTTAACCCAACAGACAACTGTTCTTTTCCGGATACATCGGCCGTTTCATCAGCCAGTACGCTAAATGCGGATGCCTTCTTAGCCTCTCCAATGATACAGTCTTTGACCACAGCTCCACACAGATCAACGATTTCATTTTGAATTTGTGGGGACATGTAGGTTGCATTTTTCTTTAAAACATTTTTTTCGAAATGGCGTTTAAGATCTCGATCACCGGCATCAATTCGAAATTTAATTAAATCTTCAAATACTCCTTCATGAAGGTCTTTTCCTCTCAAAGGTAAGTCATGTGTACCACAAAAAATGACTGTTGAAATAATCGGTAGCAAGATTTTCTTGTTTTCTTCAACAAGTTTTTGGTGTCCAGTAACCATTTGTAAGTCTACAGGAATCTCATCCATGAAGGCTTTTGCTGCATTGGTTGCAGCCTTGTGCCATTGGCTGGAAGCATGGTTATTGCAAGAATCGTGCATGTGCTTGAATCTTTGAAATGGTTTCACAATAAAAGATCCTAGAACACCCTTTACCGTACTTGTAGCTGGAGGGAACAAAACACAGTATTTGCAGAGACCTCCTCATAGTTTCTTTGAATATGTTAACCAAGGCGAATAAGTGTTTAACCAACTATAACAGAATTTCCGTTGGGAATGTTCAACGTCTTTAGAAAAGTCATACTTTTCAGATGGTTGCCAACAGCAGGTTAATAACTCCTTTTTCTTTTCTCTTGTCATCTTAGAAGAACTTCCAAGCCACTCCCCTAGATCGTTTTCGTAGCACTCATCAACTAACCTGCTCGACATGGCCGACAATGAAGCAAATGAAGGCCCTGGTACAGATTCAACAGCACAAGGCGCTGGTTCTAATTTAGCTTTCTTCTCTTCTTTCTCTCCATGATTGCCATCAATTGCCTCCCTTTTATGGTTACTACCTAAAAAAAGTGTTTGAAATGAGTATTTTGTATAAAATTTATTAGTGGGTATATTTAATGATGAGCTTGAGTTTTTTTAATTGGCTCACAAAAATACTCCAAATTGGCTCTTATTTTTGTCCATTGGATTTCTAATAAAAAAAAACATTAAAAATGGCGAGTTAAAATTGCAGACTTTTTTCAAAATTTAATCTTATTAAAAACGTATCCCTAGAAAAAAGATAGCCTTTACTTTCACACATGTCACCAGTTCAGCTGGAAAAAAGGAAGATTCTCTATGTTTTTTATTTACTGCAACCTAACCAAACATCCTGATAATTTTCTAGCTTAGTAATGTCCACTCATTGTCTTGGCTTGCCATTGGCTAAATTAGTTTCAACTAACAGTTGATCAGCTGATTGAATTTCAAACGAGAAAATTTATTTTATTAATTTCCCCAATTTATTTATTTGCAGCAAAATAAGAGTTGAGAATTGTGAGAGAAATAAAACAAATCTTCATGGTTAGGAATTTTTAATGGCGGAAAAGGATTGTTTATTGATATTATTACTGTTCCATTACGGAACTTCCATAGGCTTTAAAGCCAAAGATTTGTTTCTGCTGGTTTAGTAATGGCGGTTATTGCAAAAATAACCGGTTTTTGGTAATTCCAGTTTATTTCACATGCGGTTTAACCTGGCGGTTATAACCGCTCTCAATAACTGGTTTTTAAAATAACGATTTTTTTTAAACTACTTTTAGGCAAAAAATATTTTTACAAGAAATTAAATAAAATAAATTTATTTGTACTACACAACTTAAAACTAAAAATATAATTTCAAACAACACACTTTTAAGTTTAACTTTTTAAAACAACTGTCATCCATCATTTGTCGCCATTATAGTTTCTGAGATAGATAGGTTCCTATAAACCCCTGCAATTGGACGAGTTTTAGGCCAGTGAAAAAACTTATTTGTAAATCGATTTCTCATTGGTAAATTGATATAATTATAAAATGTTATTTATATTGATTATTGATTTGTAGATAAAACTCTAAAGTTTCATTCAGTATCTGTTGGTAATGTTGGTATTGATTTAGGCTTCTTACATTGCGACATTTTAGCTGTAAAACCGTGGGAAATAGATTGTTGAACATTCCCAGGCCCAGGCGCGACCCGTAAGTTTTTCCATCCCTAAGATGGTTGTTCCAGTATAACCTCAATTGACCTTTGACAATCTGCAGTTCCTTACTTCATGTTCTCGATCATATTTTTCTTAATATCCCACACACACTGTGTGTAACACACAAATAATCAATTTCCAAATTATATTGATCCGTTTTTGATTTGTTCAAAAGACTATTAGCGAATAATAAAATATTTAATGATCAAAATAGCAATTGTAAAATTGTTGACTTAATATCTAATTTAACGATTTGTTAACTCTAAGAGAAGTTAGGCAAACAGAACAAATATTTAGCAAATAGTTTAGTACGTTAACAAATTAGATTTGTTCGGTAAGTGTACGGAGCGTGCCCGTAAATAATTATACATAAGTTTGAATTCCCCCTCCTGTTAAGTAATATTAAACCTGCACTGTGAAAGAGTGTAAAATAAAAGTAAAGGTAAAAATGTACACTTACCTTTAAAGAATTTTCTTATATCCATCACAATCTCAATAAAACTGAGTTCACTTTGAAGCGTGCGGTAAAGTGGTTGAATTATAACTGATTGCTTTCACATTCAAGAAAAAACACCAGCTGACCGACTCACTGAGGAGAGACAAGTAAAATGTGATGAATCAGCCCTTGAGCTAACTGCCGACGAGCGGCCATCTTTATTTATAAATAAACGTCAGTCAGATAAAGAACTAAAGAAAGAGTTTTATTAATCTATCTATTCATGTATTTATAATTTCGTCTCTATAATAATATAAGCAGAGTAATCGTCTCAAAAGGACAAGGCTAACTACTATCGTACGTGTATGTGTATATGTGGTGCACAATACGAATAATACGATATTTAAATAGGTGATCAATGGCGCGTCTATTTTTGTAAAATAATAAAATTTGTCTAAAAATATCTGGCTCTAGGGGGGGGGGCCAAGGCCCCCCCCTGCCCCTCCCTGGCTACGCCCCTGGCCACCCTTACCTGTAACGATATACAAGTTGTTGGTACGGCACCTGAACATCGGTGGCCTAAGGGTTTTTTCTTGAAAGATGGATTGCATTTCTCCCCCTTAGCCAACTCGCATATTATTTCCCAAATTAAAAATATCGTACCAATCATCATCATCTACCATCATTCATGTTGTACTGTTCTTTGACAGATTATTACTAAATCGTGTTATGCCTTTTCTACATCCTTCCGTTTATATTTTCATACTTAAACTTCCCCGAAATATTTATTTGCATGGGACTATGTCTGGCTTACCGCGATGAAGGTATGCCATTCCATATTTGATTGATATTAACAAAGTCTTGTGAATATAATTTCAGTGCAACGCTTATAGGCTATTATTACATTTGAATATTACTGCATTCAGTAAACCATTTATGTGTGTTTTGTTGTTTCTAGTGTAGGTACCTAATTAATTGTTATTGCCAAAGATTTTTTATTGTATTGCATTTGTGTTTGATTCATACTTTATAAATTAAGCATTTCTTTATTTTTATTTAATGCCCAAAAGTGTTTATTTTGGAACCTTGTAATTTAATCTCTAGCTCAGCATACTTAATTTAAAAGGCCAATCATGGCTACAACAGTAAATTGGGGGTCAGATGTACCAGCACCATTTCCATTTTTGTTAACCACTAACCCTCCCCATCGAAAATGGATTAACAAGTTAACGGCCACTCAAGCCAAGGAACTTTTAGTATACTGGGGAATAGAGCCAGCCGAGACACTCGAAGTGAACCGTGGTAGACTGCGCGAGGAACTAGATTCTTTTAGGCACTCAAAAGCCTCGGAAACAGACCCTACTGAGACTCTGGTTGAATCGCAATCAGTTCTGCAACCATTACATCCACAAGTGGCACAAATGTTGGAAGTTTTAAATAGATCAATAGTTCCGCCACCACCTAGACCAGCTCTTTCTCTTCCTTCCTCGGCTTATAACCTTATACAGTCGGTTGACCGCCTTGATGGTCAGCCGACCGAGAGCACACTTTTGAATCTGCGCAAAATCTCGCGCGCTGCTCAGTTGCACCCTGGTTTTGATCGACTAATTTTATTAGAATTAATTCCTAAAGCGACGGGTCTATCATCTTGCGTACTAGAGCGAGTCATCGACAATGGTCAATCCGTGGACGAATTTAGGGACCTACTGATCGATACGCTTTTCCCACCTCACGTAAAACATTTGGCGGTCGCCGAGTTGGTTTATCGAGCACAACGCCCATCCGAACCATTAGAGGATTTCATTTGTAGCGTGAGAGACATGTCTTCCCTTTTGCTTCCAGCTCTAAAGCAGGGGGAAAGGTTAGCAGCCATCCTCTCTGGCATGTCATCAGATGCAACATCCCGTCTGGCCACAGTCGAGCGTCCGATCACAATAAATGACTTATTGGCACTAGTTCCATACCTGGAGTGTGGTATGACAAACAACCAGCGCAGCACCCAAATGCAACGGCCCTAATGGCCTCTTATCGACCCCCACCACCAAATTACCATTCCACACCAAACCGGGGTCAATCAATGTATCCTCGAAGGGATACTCAGTGGTCCCGGCCTAGGCCCCAAAATTTGAACCATAATCGTTTTCCTCGTGGCCCATCAGGGCCTTTAAACTAAAACGGAGGGTTCACGGGGGCAGTGAGCCTTCTCATTTAATTAAGCAAGCCCAAACATACAGGCATCTTGACCAGACACCCAAACACCAACCAATTGGCACTAAGGGCCCTATGAAGGTTGCAGTTGCTGCTGCAGATATTGTCACTGTTAGGGCCAAGATTGGCCGGCCAGATGTGACGTGTCTAATTGATACTGGTTCAACTTATTGCTTGATAACTCAGGTATTTTATGATTCTATCGCCAAGTTTCCCACAACAATTAGGCGAATTGAACCAGTACAGCTATCAGCTTGCACTGCAAATGGCCAAATCATATAATTCAGAACTAAAGTTTATCTACATATTAAATTGGGAACCCTTTCGTGGGATTTACCATTTTTAATAGCTTCAACCTTGCCCTACCCAGTTGTCCTTGGTTGCAATTTTTTGCGTAAATCACGTGCATGTATTGACTTTAAGAGTCATGAAATTCGATTTCCGTACGCGTCACCACAGCTTTGTTCAATAACCCCAGACCATATCGCAACTGAAACCCCACAACCCTTCCGCACAGGCAGCAATCTTTCATCCCGTGAGTTGGATAAAGTTGCTGATCTAATCGCCAAGTTCCCCAACACCGTCACTTGTAAACTTGGCAAAACAAATCTTATTAAATACACCATCAAAGTAAACTCCACCAAAATAGTTCGAGCTCGTCCATATCAGTACGCTCCGCCGAAGTTACAGGCTTTAAGGGAGCATATTGATGACCTCCTATCCAAAGGTGTTATAAGCCCCTCCACTTCCCCTTACGCCTGTCCCGCATTTCTCGTTCCTAAGAAAGGGGGCAAAACTCGAATGGTGGTCAACTATAAGGCTATCAATGAGATAGCCGATTTGGAGGCCACCCTAATCCCAACACTGGAATCTGCATTCCAGTACCTAGGTAAGGCAAAGTGGTTCACACTACTAGACCTTAACCAGGCATACCTCCAAATACCTCTGGATGAAGAATCCCGTAAATACACGTCCTTTGTTGTGCCATTTGGCCAATATCATTTTAATTTCGTCCCTTTCGGATTAGCTAGTGGAGGATTGGTCCTCACAAGGCTAATTGAAAAAATATTCGGAGATATTAAGTATAAGTATGTTTTCACCTTTTTTGATGACTTGTGCGTATACTCCGACGGCTCATTTGACGACCACCTTGCCAAGGTGGAGACGGTCTTCAATCGTCTACAGTCCGCCGGACTTACCGTCAACCCTGAAAAATTAACCGTGGCCGCAAATAACATCCAGTTCCTTGGCAACGTGTTCAAAAATCAATCGGTATCCCTCCACCCAGACAGGGTACAGCCTATTGCCGATTACCCCACCCCTAAAAACCTCAAGCAGGTGGCTAGATTCTTAGGCTTGGCAGCCTTTTATTCCAAATTCATTAAAAATTTTGCTGATATTTCCCGACCACTTAATCATTTAAAAGGCAAAGGCGTTAGATTCGAGTGGGGTCCTGATCAAGAGCTCGCCTTTAATTCCTTGAAGCGAGCTCTAATGAGCAACTTAATTCTACGGCTTCCCGATTTTTCAAAACCATTCATAGTTCACTCCGATGCTTCCGGGGTAGCTTTGGGAGTGTCTTTATCCCAGGACTATAATGGCGACCTACTGCCGGTGGCCTTTGCATCCCGGCCCTTAAATAAACACGAGGTAAATTACAGCACTATGGAACTTGAATGCCTCGGCGTTGTTTTTGCACTGACTAAATTTCAGCAGTACTTGGAGCATCGTGAATTCCAGCTGTATACGGACAATTCCGCACTGTCCTGGCTGCTGAATCACCCACGACAAGTAGGGAAACTTGCCCGGTGGATAGAGTTCATTAACTCGTTTAAATTCACCGTGCAACATATCAAGGGAACCGACAACATTGTTGCGGATTCCCTATCCCGCCTTTTCGAGCCATCGGCTCCAATGGCTGTCCCTTTCAATAACGTCCAACCAATAGCCCCAAGCCCCCCCCTAATAACCATATTAACCCGCATTCCCAAGGTTTTTCGAGATATTCACCTCCACAAGAGGGAAGATCCGAATCTCCTCAAATTAATAAATAGTCGCACCCCCCCACCGCAATACTCCATAGTGGACCGGACCTTGATGCATCTTGCCCCAGGCCAAAGATCACCAAGGGTGGTCTTACCCCAGAAGCTCCTGGATATGGTTTTCAAGTATTACCACGAGCTTCCTATTTCAGCCCACATAGGCATTGGTAAGACCTTTGCCCGTATTTCCCAATTCTTTTGGGCAGATGACCTAAAGGGTCAAATTGCTCAAAGAGTAAAGTCCTGCGTGAAGTGCCAGAGGGCTAAACAGGCCCCAAACACTCGCGTAGGATTGCAAGCTTCTGAAATACCTACAGCCCCATTTCAGAAGCTTTATATCGACTATGTCGGTCCCCTACCTAGGTCCACTAATCGGAACGCATACATCCTAACCGTGGTGGATGCGTTCTCGAAATTCACCCTCTTATTCCCGACGAGGAACACGAAAGCACTTACTACAGTCAACAAATTGACTAAAAGTGTTTTCTCTTATTTTGGCTTCCCTAAGTTCCTCGTCAGCGATAACGTCTCCTCCTTTAAATCCGCCGCCATGGCACAGATGTGCCTAGAATTCGGCATTAAACATATTTTCACCACCCCCTATTACCCTAACCCATCCCATGCGGAGCGAGTAAATAAGAACCTCAAGGTCGCACTCCGCATCTTCCACGCCCAGAACCAAACTAAGTGGGACCAGGATATTCACTGGTTCCAATTAGCGTTCAACACGGCTTCCCACCTCAGTACTGGAACCTCCCCTGCCTCATTGTTTCTACACCACCCCGTTGCCCTACCTATCGAGCTAGCTTGGAATATGGACCAGTTGGTTCCCCCTCCTCCACAGCTAGCTACAGACCAAATATGGTCTAAGGCTGTAGACAACCTCACCAAGGCGCACAGGGCCCGCCAGGTGGTCTACAATAGGAACCGGCAACCCAACCCATTTCACCCCGGAGATTGGGTTATGTTTAGGGAACATCACATTAGTGATGCACCTAAACGTATTAATTCTAAACTCCTCCCCCTCTGGTCAAGGCCTCTAATAATTGAGTGTTTCACCACCCCAGTAACGGTCAGGCTCATTGACCCCCGAACTTCAAAATTTATACGTTCCGCCCATATCTCACAATTAAAGAGATTTTTTAACCCCCTCAACCAATTTTAAAACCTAAAATAAGGTGAACCTAATAAATTTTTTTGAACTAAATAATGTGTACCACTTGCACTTTATAAAATATCACAAACCATTATAGAAAGCAACCACAGCCGTACTTGGAACAACCACAGACTATAAGGGTTTAGTGATATTAGTTATAAGTTTTATTCTTCCTTCTTCTTCTTATCATTTCAGTCATAAACCACTTGCAATAACATACATCCCATTACATCTTAAACGTTTGCTGGGCCGAGGTAAGGCTAAGTTGGTTCTTCGAGTAGGAATCAGCTCTACCAAAAGGCACTTCAAGCGTTGAAGGTAAAGGGCTTTTCCAAGATAACCTTATATTTTTTTTATACCTAAGGATTGTATAGCCTCACCTATGGTTGCGTGGTTTGGAGGTGATTTCTGATGTGTTGAGCTCTTCTTTCGGCGAATTGAGACTATTATTTTCATTGTGTTCATTGTATCAGCAAATTATTTTAAAATTTTACCTTTTTTTTTCTAAACATTTCAAATAATATCGAGCCATCCATCAGGGACACTTCTAGATTTAGCTAAGACCGTAGGCAAATCAGCTGTATGAGTGCAATACATCCAATTCCTTAACCATCACTCCTATTCAGTGCGCACGCACACATATAAATATATACCTTTTTTTAACCAACACCTTAAACCATCCACATCCGACAACTTAACACTTTGTAAACTTTCATGTCTATTCATCCTATCTACCACTCTGGTCTTTATAATGTTAAGGTATCAATTGTATTTAGAAATACTCATAGCCTATATTTATATGGTAAATTTATATTAATGTTAAGTGTGATATTCAGAACCTCGACGTGAGTAATCCACCCCATAGGACGACACGTCGAAAACCTCAAAATTAATAACCGTATATTTCTGAAGCATGTCGTTATAGGTGTTTACTGGTTAATTCTATACGCAAGCGTTGTAGCAAAATTAGCGCACCTATCCCTCTTCCCCAAAAATATTTCCTTTGTGTATCATTGTTGTTTCCATGTTTTGTTGTACCAGTCCTGGAATTACACCAGGAGGGGAAGTTTGTTGTTGCATGTCTTGAGTTTCTGCACTCAAAAGACTGCACATTAAATAACAAAAAAAAATTTATTTTGTTGATTTATGCTTATTTTGTAAACATTGTTCATTCCCACGCTAGGATGAACATTATTAGCACACGACACTCCACCATTTATAATTCGTTTCACTTCCACCCTGCATCCGCGTTGTAATATTTACCACCCACACCAAGTCCACAACCGTTCATACCTTACCTACACCAATATTTTAATTATAATTATCCGCGAATAAATTTTGAAATATTTCATGTATTACTGTTTGCTGCGATGATACAATAGTGGCACTGGTTGGTTACAGTCTCATAGTTTTAAGTAACACTTAATTATTTAATTTAGTACTCATTTTTTAATATTAGTTTCCTTTCCTTTAATTCATTAAGTTCCTCACCATCTTTTAAGTAATTCCCATACAATCTGCAAGACCACACCTTATACCTCTTTCTCATATTTTCCAAATTACCACCACCAAATATCCTCAACTTCAAGTATTATCAAGCTGTTACCACCATGCCAACCGTTTAGAGTGTGAGTCCATCGAACACTGTCAACGACAAGTAACTAAATCAAATTTTTTTCTGTTACAACAACATCAACTGCATAAAAGAGGTGTGCAGACCCAAGCAGCTATTATCTCAGCAACTTTTAAATATTGTGAGTGCCACATAATGTCATCACAGGGGACTGACTGCACTCAGATCCTCATGTATCAAGAGACTTTTGGCCTTAATCACAATTACTACAGAAATGCAGCTCTACAACGCCATTATATCAGCTACAGCATATCCATCTATAATATTATGACCACACCATGTAAACAGCTATTTCAACTTCAATCAATATATGAAGACACCGAATACTCATAATTTTATCCTAAAATACTCATTTCATCCATCCTAAAATATCCTTCAGTTTTTCATTCATTCATCCTTCAGTTAAACTCCCACTAGTTTAAGATATTTTTTTTTGTAAATTCCAAAAATAATATTAAATTTGCAATGTACACACCAAAAAAAAATAGTTTTAGTTCACCAACCACCTCCACTATCCATTACTCCACCAACCACCATTATCCACTAACCAATTCAAAAAATTATTCTTCCATCCTAAAATAATCCCTCAGAATTTTATTCCATTCCTAGCATCAGTTAAACTCCCTCCTACTAGTTTAAGATATTTTTGTGTAAATCCCAAAAAAGGATATTAAATTTGCAATGTAAAAAAAAAAAAAAATAGTTTTAGTTCACCAACCATCTCCACTATCATTCGGTTACTGTTCGTCAATTCATTACCTTTTTCTCTTCACACAGGGGGTAATCTACCCCACTGTATTTATATATATTTACCCTTCTTCCTTCTCAAGTAAACCCCAACTATCCTCATTACCAAACCTACTTGATACCAACCGATATATTTTAATTACAAGTTGTCGTATTTTTGGGGGGATATTGCCGGATTTTTGAACTTTTTTATGTATGGTGTGGAAGTGAAAGCAGGTGTAGCATGCGAATGCCACCTCCAAAATTAATAGTCTTCTGAGTCCCTAGTGTTCTGGCCGCGGTTAGGGTTTCGTTCAATGGTTTTGCTGTCATCCAGAGTCAGTGCCCGATTGGCCCGACTACTGTCTAATACCAGGTATCCTTGCTTATCCTCCCTGCATCCTCAGCTCCTGCGTTTTTCGGGGTAGCAAGGTTTTTGGTCGCTAGGGGGGGTGACTGTGACGCGCTCAGGTTCCGGATTAGGATTTTAGGAGAGAACCAGAGCCTGTCACAAGTTATCTAGGTCTATCTTATCTATGACCAACGATCTAGTAGGCACAGCAGGCAGAATCCGTTAGCGTCGATTGCCGTGTAACATCATTCTCTCCACCGACCTGCAGCCATTTCGGACCATTTTAGAGAGACCAATGTGTAATTAATTAATTAATGTTATGTTGTGTAATTGTGTGATGGCCGGCTAAGTAAATTAGCGAGTGGCTACCGTATCGCGGGGGCCGAATAGTCATGTAATAGTCGCGGGGTCTGATAAACTTATTTTGGGGAGTTATAGCCTATTTGGGCTGACAATGATCTAGTTAGTTAATTCTGTTTTTGTGTCTAGTGCTTTAATGTTAAATAGTTATTGTTCGGCAATTTAAGTGTAAGTCAAAGCTGGTTACCCGTGTTTGTGGTTGTTACAAGTACATAACCTCATATTGAAAATAGCTTGTCGGTAGTTAACAAGGCCTCTAACCCAACCCGGGGATTAGCCAATTTATATTACGGGGCGGGGTGAATTAAATAAAGGGCCCAGTATACGTTACAGCTACCAGAATCATTGTATTGCCTTTCTTTGTCCTTGGCAGTTTGCCGACATAATCTATATGGATTTTCTCCATGGGACGTGATGGATGTTAAGTATCCTAATTTAGAACGTTGTGCGGGCTTGCTCACGGCACATGTTTCACAGTTATGTACCTTTCTAAAAACATCTTTATTTAGAGTAGGCCAGAAAAAATGTTCTCTAACTTTGAATTTAGTTTTTAACAGACCTAAGTGGCCTCCTACCGGTGAATCGTGGTAATATTTTATTACCAGATCTGTTAAACTTTGTGGCAGATTAATTTTGGTAGGTATGTCCCGATGATTGCGAAGGCACAAGGTTCCCTTGTTAAGACAGTAGCGTTGAGAGGTTTGGCCTGATTCTAGATCCTTAATGCTTAAACTTAAGATCGGGTAAGATTTGAGACTTCGGTCAGTTACAGTAATATAATCTGTTACAGAAAAAAAACTCTGTTGTTCCATGGGATAGGCCGGTTAACCCGCGAGGAGTCACCTTACTAAAAGTTACGCGATTGGTCACCTGTATAGCTGGCATCTAACATTGTGTTTTCCTTCCTGTAAACCCATTTTTTCATTGTTTCTCAGGAAACTGGTTCACAAAACACCATTTATTCATTTTGCAGATATATTCTTTACCATAAAGTAATATATATATATATTTATTTATTTATTATATATATATATGCTACCAACTTTGCGACGTCCATGTATTACTTTGCGTTCATATATTACCACGTCCAGTGATAATGACACCCTATGTTAATTCCGACTATTATGGTCTGATATCATACAAAAAAATCCTAGCTGTTAGACGTACTAAGAACTAACCCCCTATTGCCTCGGAATATTTCTATTCCATTCCATTTAGACGAAATAAATTAAATAGCCGAGCAACGAGGACGTCTTAGAGGGCGTCTTTTATACTGTGATATTCATTGTGCAGTTCTGACTCTTGCCGCTAGATTCGCTGCAGTCTAGTTTCAATATACACGTCGTGAATACTCACGTTTAAGCTGTCGCGTTACCCACTTCCACGATTTGGCAACACTGTTCTTTGTATACGACCACTGTGAGGCTGCTCACTTGATGAATGATTCGTGTAGATTACTTGTTTTGCAAGCGTATTAGAATAATAGTACTTCGAATCGGCGAATAAGCCTGACAGCGGGAGGCGGGAAGTTTTTCCTGGAATCTAACGCCAAAAACATGTTTCCTCTTCCTACATACGAAATGTAAATATTGCTCATCCCGTGATCCACTTTCATTAGTTTTAATATTAGTTAATTTAACCCTCCATCTGGCAGTTCATATTTCTATACCGGCAGGCACGTTTTTACTACTCGAGTACATTGTCATTTAAATATTTATAGAATCCAATCAATTTGAGTAAAGTATAAACTATTATACATTTTCTTGTTCAGAAAACTACAGAAAACATTTCAGTGTAGTTGAATTTTCTACTTCACCACATACGAAAAATTACGTTACAAATGGGAAAAAAAAATACTTTGGTAAATAAAATTTTTTTTGAGACATTAAAAATGTGTAGTTAAAATACGGTATTTGTAAATGGCCGCCATTTTCCAATATGGTGCTAAAATTTCGAATTTCTTATGACACGCCCTGTATGTTATGATGATTTTGGATTCTACAAGTTATTTAAGACTTTTTTGTTCTTTGTGTTTTTTATACGTCTAACCGTTCAAAAGTTAGAGGGGTATCAAATTTTAAAAACACCCTAACTAAGCGGAAGATAGTTTTGTATGGAAAGTTTTGAACTAATGAAAACGCTAACACTAAGAACAAAAAAGTCTTAAAATAACTTGTAGGTAGAATCCAAATTCATTGTAAAATACTGGGTGTTCCATAAGAAATTTGAAAGTTGAGCGCCATATTAGAAAATGATGGTCATTCACAAATATTTCACAAGTTTCCCCTTTTAAAGTTTGATTCAAGTATTATAGCAATCTTACATCAATAGCATGGCTCGTGTTGTCTTTTAATACGATACTAGAAAAAGTTTTCAGTAAGTTAGATTGGCATAATTTTTGAATGGAAATGAAGGAATAACTATATCTAATATAAGATTTGCTAATGATGTCGTTCTTTTTGCAAAATCGCCCACAGAAGTGGAGAATATTTTATAGGACTTGGACCGAGAGGGTAGCCGAGCCGGCTAGTGATAAATACAGAAAAAACGGTACTTCTAAGCAACGGTAAGCAAGAAGATCTGTTCATATCCATGATTGAAAATTTAAACATCGCCTCAAAAACCAGTCCATTTACGACGAATAATATGACGAATTTGCTTCAAAAAAAGTACAAGGTTCCAGCAGATGTTTACATCATACGAACAGTTTAACGGATTTTTATATTAAAACGGGTTTGGATTCACAATGCGATTGTCAACAATATACCATAATTTCATGTATCATTATTTTTGGATTTGTAGTTACCGTTTGAAAAAAAAACAAATTTTGGTTTGATTGCTTGCCGTAAAACATTGTTTATTGCTAATAACAATTGAGTATTATTAATGTTACTATTGTTCTGAATTTTAATATGTTCTTTATACCGTCATATTATAAGATGAATGTATCTACTTATATAAAGTTAGACGGTAACGCTGATTCACTGACATTAATTATGAGGCACTTCCCGTAATCATACCCCCCTCAACCATATACTTGAATTAAAGCTCTCGACGAGAAACTTTCGGGAATATTGCCAGAATTTAACATTTTTCAATTTTAGAAGCACCTTTTGGGCGGGAAAGATTTTTTAAATTTTTTCAATTGTTTAATTTTTTCACTTTGAGCGCATTTTGTAAGAAAGCGGTAAGAGATAACAAACAATGTTAAATACAAAAGTTGTAGAAAATTTCACTTCATACTTTAGATTTTCCGTCAGATTCAAGATCTAATCATCCATTTAGCCACTATTCATCTGAGAAGGGAGGCTCCGCCAAACGTCTTTAAAGCTAGACGGGTTCACTGATTCATTGACATAAATTATGAGGCACTTGCTGTAATTCGACGAGAAACTACCAGAAAAATTGCTAAAAGTTAACATTTTTCATTTTGAAAGCACCTTTTGTTTTTGAGATAGCAAAAATTGTTAAATAGTACAAAAGTTGTAGAAAATTTGATTTCAAACAAGAAATTTTCCGTCAGATTCAAGATCCAATCATCCGTTTAGCCGCTATTCACCCAAGAAGGAGCTCCGGCACACAATTCTTCAAATTTCCCATGTTAATCTTATGAAGATAATGTTTAATGAGTTTGAGTCAGCTGCCAAATAAAACAGCTGATTTATGCTCGGTCACCTATGTACAAACGAGCCAAATATTAACGAGATTCTTTAGCAAATTTTCCAACTGCGAGCGAAGCGAAGCGCCATCTGAGGTCGAAGGCCGTGGCGGGGTTGGGACGCGAAGCGTCCAGGGGCAGAGCCCCTAGTATGATATAAACTTGATCGATTAGATAATAATAATTAGATGGTTTTTGAAAAAAACTGTATCGAAAAGCTCAAAAAACGTTACACTATGTAAGATAAAAGCTTGTATCTTAAAAACGGGTTGTTGGATCTTAAATAAATATTAAAACGTATTTAAAATCAGGACGAAATTCCCTACAGAGTATCAGATTTTTTTAATTCCTATGCAAATTTAAGTGATCTGTGCACGTTCTATATTAATATTAATCTAATATTAATCTGAAAATAGTTCTTCAGTAGACGGTTTAAAAAAAATGATTTATTATGAGTTCAATCTTGTTTATTAAATTGTACACAATCATTGTATGTTTCTATATAAACAACGTATTAAAATTTCAAAACGATCGGA
The DNA here is from genome assembly GCA_018207615.1 of Philaenus spumarius. Lineage (NCBI taxonomy): Eukaryota > Metazoa > Arthropoda > Insecta > Hemiptera > Aphrophoridae > Philaenus > Philaenus spumarius. Next base: position 231,158 of record JAGFPH010001308.1, on the reverse strand, counting down.
TTAAACATACTTGAGCTATTAACACATAAAGATCTCGTCTAGCAGTTCTGATTCAAAATGTTTACAAGGTTTCAGTAGAATACTTATATTTTACGAACCATTAAACGGGTTTTAAATATCAAAATAGATTTGGATTCATAATAACATTGTTAAGAATAAACTATAATTTCATATTTCCATTATCATTTTTCAATGAGTAGTTACTGTTTGAAAATAGAAAAAAATTCATTTGGTTGGTTGTCGTAAAACATATTTATGTGTTAATAACTCGAGTAGTTATTATCCGATAGTTTAGAAATTTCCATGCGTTGTTTATATAGTAATATACGACGACTGTGTAAAATTTTAACGAGAATGAATAAATATAAAGGATCTTTGAAACGATTGTTCACCGAAGAAGTATTTTCAGATTAATATTTACGATTTAACGTGCATTGATCAAGTAAATTTTTATACGAATCAATGCGAATCTGATAGTTTACAGAGAATTTCGTCCTGAATTTTAAAACGTTTTTATATTTAAGATCCGAATAACGGTTCGCATGATACAAAAGATTGTATCTAACAAGATTATCGTTCTAATTTACCATAAACTTGATGTGTAACTCTTTCTTTATAGCACTAATCGTTAAATGATCTGAACATTTTTTATAGGAACCTCATTTTTTAATATTATACTTATAGACTTGTTGTTTGTATGTAGTATACGTTACATTAAAATCATTTAAATATTTTAAAAGAAATTATATTTTTACCGGAGACAGAGCATTAACTCTTTCTCTAATTTTCCGTAAACTTTATGAGTAACTTTTTATAATAGGCCTAATCGTTAAATGGTCTAAAAACTGGTATAAGAATTTCATTTTTTGTATACTATATTTGCAGACATGTTGTTTATATGTAGTATACATTTGATTAAAATCAGTAAAATATTTTAAAAGAAACTATGGGAGACCCCTGCGTGCTCCGCACGCCAACCCCCGATGGAGCCTTCTAAAAGATATGCTATGTTTTATTTATAATAGAGGTGTAGGATTAATAATAACCTCAAAACTAAGATGATAAATATTGTTAAATGTTCAAATCAAATTATTTCGTATATTTTATAACAGCAGTTATAATAAAAGTTAAAAGAACCAGTAAGGCTCAGGTGTAGACCTACACTTACTCAAAACCCTTACCAAAAAGTTACTATCAATTACCGTATATTATCAATAATTAGGCCTACTATAATATGTCTTATTTATTTTTAATTAAGATGTAACATAGTTTTTTCTTATTTTTAAATCTCTTAAAGCAAGTTTTTATTGGTTTGTGTGTGTTGAAATATGTGTTGGTTGAGCCTAGGCCTAACTTAAAATATTATTTTGTACTAAAAGCTGGACATCCGAATCAACTGTTTAATCTGTTATTTTAATCAATTTGTTGCTATGGCAATGAATGTAAAAACATTCAAGAATTTGTTTCTTCAGTCTAGGCCTAACCTAAAATTATGTTTAATTTATTTTACCTGTCTTAATGGCAACATACACACATGATTTATGTTTTTGTGCACATCTTTGAATGATATAAGTTTCATTTTTCAATTGTTGTTTTTTAGTTTTTCATAATGTTGCTTATTTATTGGTATTACAGCTGTTAGGCACTATGTGTTTAACGTTCAACTTGATTCGGTGAATTTTTTCCTTGAAAAATACTGGCCACTAATGATTTTTTCTAAGCCAGCTGATTCCTTTTGCTGCAATTGTTTGTTCTTAGATGCACAATCACGTGTATTAATAATCAGTTTGATAGGGAAACTTAAATTGATGATAAAATACGTTTTAAAAAGTTCTTTAATTACATTCTAAATGAAATTATTTCAAAAATGTAAGTAAATTGTGCAAATATAGAATGATTGATCTTTCATTTAAAACAAACCGCGTGTAAAACGGTTCAGTGGAAACATTCAGTGAACTCTTCAAAGAAGTGCAAAGTTGAAATTTTACCCCATGTTAAATCTCCATAAGAAACGTTTATTTTCGATGTTTGATCCAATTAACATAAATATTTTCAAAATACAAATAAAACCTGCACATATAGGACCGCTAACCTTTGTTTTGGTACAACCCGCATGTAAATTGGTCCAGTAGAACGGTTAGGCTCGCTGTCATTAGTTTTGAAAAAGTTTTTTAGAATATAAGATTATTTAAGACATAGCGGATTACGGCTAAACTAAGCCGAAATCGAAAAATGTTATACTACATTTTCGACTTATTTTTGCATGTAGAATATGAATCTGCATAGCCCGCTACAAAAATAACTAAAAAAATTTTAAATTAAAAAAAAATTATGGTTTTAGGCTAATTTTAGTTGTAGACAATTATCAAGAAATTATGTTTTTAGTTTTCTGTCGATAACTCAGTTATCCTTTGACCAACTGAAATTACAGACAAAGCATTTTGTCTGTTGTTAAAAAAGGAAAATATTTTGTCTCTTGTACATCTTTTGTAAACTTAACGGTTTTCAAGATATTCTACGTTAACAATTTGTAACGGCCGCCATTTTGAAAATTATAAAAATAAATTCTTTGTGTTTGGTACACTTGTTAATCGTAACATATAAAATGCTTATTCCAAATTTGAACTCGACATCTTATCTATTTCCAGAGTTACAATGAGTTTTTGCAAAAAAACAAAATGGCGGATTACGGCTAAACTAAGCCGAAATCGAAAAAATGTTATACTAAATTTTCGACTTATTTTTGCATGTAGAATCTGAATATGCATAGCCAGCCCAACCTTTTTGTAACACCCTGTTTATACTTCATTTATACTTGTGTTAAACTTCATATAAATTTAATAAATTATTTACAAGAAAAATACATTTAACCGACAACACGCTGGCCGCTAAATGTCTAATTAAGGTTTATTCATACATGGCTATAATTAATAGGCCTAGAGTTGTACAAATAAAATAATTACATTTTTTATCGTATCTAGTTGGAAGATGCGTATCAACGCAAGGAGGTCACCATTGGGATCTCGGAAAGTATTAATTTTACAGCAAACTTTAAATGAGGAAACTTCCTTGTTTTTTGATAAATTAAAAAATTTGTAGGGCCTAATTAAAATATTTGTAAATGTAATCTTTTTTCCAATATGGTGGTCAACTTTGACATTTCTCATAGAAGCCAATATTTTATGACGGATTTAGGTTTTACATGCAATTTTAAGACTTTTTTATTCTTGGTGTTTTTATCAACTTAATTTTAGCCACTAGGAGAGCTAAAACTTTCAGAAACTCTTATTTGAACAATTATTAAAGAGGCATGTACAGTAAGTATTACCATTTGCAAACAATAAAATTTAACTCAAAGTGCAATATTTTTTACAGTGGAATGTTAAAAAGCTGTTGCAATTTCACAAATACTTTATTTTATACAAAAAAAACTTACTTATATTACTGTTAAAAGTTGATAAATAGCTTACATGAAAACTGTACTATTTTTACAGATTTCTGCTCCTAAATCGTAAAGCCTACATAGTATTGTAAGAAACTTCTTTGTATGGTGGCAACAAAATATTTTGGGACACAAAAAGGCAGTAAAGATGACCTAATTAATTATGACTTAAAACAGGTTTTCAAAGTGTACTCCATCTTCATAAATTCATGGAAGCGCCCTCCTGTGCAAGTCATTTACGGCTCGTGCTAACGTGTTATGGTGAATGTTATACAAAATGTCCATCACTTTGTTGAACATTTCTTCCACCGAAGCATACTTACCTATCGGTGTGCAGTTCGTCCTTCAAGTGTCCCCAGAGAAAGAAATATAATGGGGTTTGGTCCGGGGACCTTGCTGGCCGAGCTACATTTCCGTTTATGGCTATCACTTTATCTGGGAAGTCACTATTCAGAAAGTCGGCGGCTGCGTAAGCGATGTGTTCTGGAGCTCCGTCTTGCTGGAACATAAGTTGCATTCTCACATTCAGCGGCAAACAAAACTTCCTCTAATAACTGAATTTAAGCTGGCTGTTGTAAGAGTCGCATGGTACAAATGGACAGCCGAGACACGATTACCCTATATAGCGCACCAGCAGTTTATAGGAAATCTAACTTGATGATGAAGCTCTCTTACAACCAGAAGGTTTTCTGTTGACCAGTAATGGTTGTTTTTATGGTTAAACTTGCCATTATTCAAAAAATTGGTCTCATTTGTCCAAATAATGCTATTTAAGAAACTAGGGTTGTTAGTAAACTCTTCAGCCAGCCAAGCGCAAAACGTACGCCTCTTTCCTTCATCTCCAGGCGTAAACAACCTTGAACGAGCGTAAACTTGTAAGGGTGGTGTTTGTGCTTACGAAGTACATTTTACATTGTTCCAAATGACAAATGGTACAGACGTGCTACTTTTCTGATTGAGGCCTTGGGGTGCACCACAAAATATGCTAAGATATCTGCCTCGACATCTTCGGTCAAAACTCATGGTCTTTTGTTAACAAAAGACCCATTCAATCTTAGATTTCCAACCAGTCTTGTGAACATCTTACGGTTAGATGCTGCCCGTATCCGGGTATCTTTCAGCGTAGCGGTTTGCTGCCAAGGAAGTGTTCTTTCCACATATAAAATAAACTTCCAACTTGTCCACTTTTTCAATGTTAGTAAACTTCATATTTACAACATACAAAAAAGCGAAACAAAGAGCAGGCTTCACCATAACTCATTTTTTCAAAGAAACAACTACACAAAAATATTTTAAGTAAACATAAACTACAATGAAACAAAACTAATATAAATTTGTTATTCAAAACTACAACAAACGCTGGTTAATATACTAATGCCGGTAACAAAGCAATTACTAGGAAACGAGGTAAACACAAAAGTGAAAATTTGCAACAATGAACCAGCTGGTTGCCTAGCAATACAATCATGTGTTACTGTTTTATACTGTAGCGAGCTGTACTTGCACTTACACAATATACAGTGGTTGCGTTAGCGATTTTTAAAATAATTTAAGTGTGTTTTTTGTATAAAATAAAGTATTTGTGAAATTGTAACAGCTTTTTAACATTCCGTTGTATAAAATATTGAACTTTGAGTTAAATTGTATTGTTTGCAAATGGTAAAACATGCCTCTTTAATAAAATTGTTCCCATAAGAAATTTCAAAGTTGGTCGCCATATTGGAAAATGGCAGACTTTTACAAATATTTTAACTACAAATTTTGTAATTTCTCAAAAAACAAGGAAATATTACCTATTTAAAGTTTGCTGTAAAATTAATACTTTCTGATATCTCAATGGTAGCCTCCTTTAGTTGATCACCCTGTATATATGTAATTTATACGTGTGTTAATTTATAATAATAATCGTTGATTAAATTACAAGAATAATGTATTTAACCGACACCACACATAACCGAAGGACTGTTATTTCCATTTTTACCAATAAAATTATTAAATTTAATAGTGGAAGTCTCATTTGTTCACAGAATGTGTATACATCAGGATGTCTTTTTTAAATGGTCTACCATTGGTATTTTGTAAACTAATATCTATCAACAAATTGTAAATAGGGAACCTGTCCTTGTTTTTTGAGAAACGAAAAATATGTAGTTAAAATATTTGTATAATGGCCACCATTTTCCAAGGCGGTCAACTTTCGAATTTCTTATGGAACACTCTGTATTTATTGATAATTTTGGATTCTACAAGTTATTTTAAGACTTTTTTGGCCTTTGTGTTTTTTGATACGACTAACAGTTTAAAAGTTAATAGGGTATAAACTTTTAAAAACGCTGTAACTGAGCTGAAGATATTTTTGTATGGAAATGTTTTAAACCATTGAAACACTCTTAATGCCAATAAAGCATTTTTCAGACAAACAAATTACTTTTAAAATTCAACAAATATGGTTTTTGTTCATTTTTTAAAAATTATATAATACAAAGGAATTAGAATGGAAATACTTCACATTTTTGTCTGTCACTTGTGAAACATTAAGTTGATAACAGATGTTCAGGTTCTAACTGTACTCTAACTTTTAAACGGTTAGTAGTATCAAAAAATCACCAAGAACAAAAAAGTCTTAAAATAACATGTAGAATCTAAAATCATCATAAAATATCAGGTGTTTGATAAGAAATTAGAAAGTTTACCGCCATATTGGAAAAAGGAGGTCATTTATACAAATATTTGAACTAATATTTTTTTATTTCTCAAAAAACTAGGAAAGGTTTTTTATTTAAAGTTAGCTGTCAAATTTATAGTTTACAAGATTTTTTATTATTTGTACAAGCTACATTTGTATTCTTTTGTATTTTTTCATAAACCCAACCGTTTATGAGATGCAGCCTCTCAAAGATTTTTTATTTAATATGATTTTTTTAAGAGGGCCACCATTGGCATTCCAAAATAGGAGTTTCCATTCGAAAACAATAAGTTGGCCGAAGTATAATTATAAAGTAGGATATATTAGAAATTTTTTTTTTTTTTTTTTTTAATATATATTTTTGCATAAAGTTACCTTTAAAAAGTATATACAAGTTTAAGAGTACCATCTGTTTTATAAATAAAAGTTCAAAATCACTTAGGTGAGCTTTATTCTTACTTTCTTAGTATACTTTATTATATTTTTGAAATAAATTTATACGTTTTGTATTTAAAGATCTGTATGAAAGTGTTATAACCAGAAATTGAATGTAATAGTTTACAAACATGAAATAAACACAATATTCAGTCCATAAGAAAGTTTATTACAAAACATAAAGTATTACAAAAAAGACAGTTTTACTCATCAATGTGTGTTTTTAGTTATCTTCGCATTCAGGACACCAATATTTAGGTCTTGCGTGTTCTTTGCAGACTCGTCTTTGGCATACGGTACAGGTTAGAGGCGTAAATCTGTTTTTGCGAACAGGGCAAAAATTACATCTTGGGTTTCTTCCTTCAGGCACTGAAAAGGAAAAGAAACCCGTAAAAATATGCTAAAATTAATCGAAAATATTTTGAGTTTTACTGCCACGGTCTAACACAACATTGATATACATACAAATAAAATAATCTTGAGTATTTTGGCAACTATTGGATATTATATATACAATACATATTATCAATTAATTATTATAATTACCTTCAGGGGCATTTTGCTGTTCATGGAGAGGTCGACCAGCAATCCTACACACCATCGATCTAAGGTCTATCGAAAGATTACTCAGGCTAGCTCGTTGTAGAAGATGAGGTTTAGCCAGGTCTTGAGCCAATTGTGTGATGAATAATCTTCTTTCCTTTTTGATTCCAGTGTTTAAAGTGTAAATAATTTGGCAATTTATGGTTGCAAGATTCAGTAAACCATTGAACATAGTCAGGGACCATCGATTACTTATTCTTTTTACACTATAGTCCTTTTTCTTTCGATCTACTACATCTACTCCACCTTTTGTCGAATTATAAAATGTAATGACACTGGGCTTAAAAGCATCTCCTGTTTCTGGATCAATACTGTCGTCCTGATGAAAGGTAGAGAGCATTAGTACGTTTTTATTCTTTTTAGGCACGTACGATACTAAGAGGGTTTTGTTAGGCTCTACTCCAAAACCAAACAAGCTGCTTTGCACAGGCCTTTCTTTTACATCTTTGAATTCTTTTGGAAGTTGCGGTTTGTTTTTTTTTAATAGTCCCTACAATTGTAGTCCTATGGTTCGAAAACAGATCGTTAGCTAGGGGTATTGAAGTGTAAAAATTGTCCATTGTAATGTTTCTTCCAGTTTTATCAATGGGTTTCATTAAACGCTTTACAACATCGGTTGTTGTATTGGAAATCTGGAACGTTCTTGTGGTTGTTTTCCGCAATACACTTCCATATTAGTGGTGTAAAATGTTCTCGCGTCAGTCATAGCATATATTTTAATTCCGTATTTGTCCGGTTTATTGCTGAGGTATTGTCTAAATTAAATTTTGCATCTTCCTCTGAACGCTTCCAACATTTCATCGATGGTTACGTACTTTCCAGTAGTGTAACTTTCAATGCACCGTTTTACAAACCCTTCAAATACGTCACGAATCGGTGCCAAATTATCAGTTGCAGATCTAGCTCTCCTTGTGTCTTTATCATCAAACCTAATGGCTCTTACTAGCTGGTGGAACCTTCTTTCAGTCATGACAGACCTAAAGTATTCCGGGGCAGTGCCATCAGTAGCCCTCATTTCTTTTGTGTTCAGATGGTTTGCTTTTTTTATGCCAAGCATATAGAGGACTCCGAAAAAAGCCATGATTTCTTCAAAGGTTGTAGGAGGACAATCCTGTCTTCCTCTTTCATAATTATTTCTCATTTCGGTCAACTGTTGGTTGGTAAAATTTACAATGTTCAGAATAGTTCCGTTTGGAAAAAATATTTTCCAGCTATCTAAAATATTGTCACAGTCTCTAGCTGGGCCTTTCACACCAGGAACCCTCACAACTATATTCTGCTGGGGTGTTTTCCCTTTAGATTTATCAGGATTGTGAACATACCACTTTGTAAAAGTGTCCTTTCCTACGTAATGTGGTAAAGTTGGTCGAGCTGCGACTTGAGCCTCTGGAGGAGGACACGCTGGAGGGCAACCCACTGGACGACGACCAACTGGAGGACGAACTACTGGAGGAGAATCGTCAGTTACCATTAGTTCATCCAATTGGGCTGGTTGTCCGATGGCGGCAGGATAAACAGCTGAATAAATTTCTTCTTCATCACTACTTCCTCCCGATTGTTCAGTGTCTGTATTATGAAAGGAATGTTCGGACACTGCGTCACTTTCATTGTCTGAGTCCCGAGCAAAATCAGATTCTTGGTCTTCAACGAGCCAGTCGTAAATTATATTGTCTGGAGGATTATTTGGCATTTTATAAGATAGAAAACTCCATTCACTGTAAAAAACTATCACAAATAACAATTTCACAACACTATTTGAGAATATAATAGCACATCAAACCGAACAAAAACACAACTGCAAGCGGTCACGTGTTAGCTGGCGGCTAACATGCAGTGCGACGTGATCAGTCACCTGTTAGCTGGAGACTGAAATGGCGTGCCAACACCACTTTGCCCCCTCCCCTCTGGCACGCCAGTAGTACCAACACAACTATTTGACCCAAAACATGTGTAATATATAGTCATTGAAGCACTTATGACGCGCCAACCCTGTATGTTAAGTAATAAAAAAAATTTCTTCAGAACAACTGAAATTGTTAGATGACATCTAACAGGGTGACCGATGGCGGCTTAATCCGAGGACCGGTTGATCCGAGGCCGGTTAAGAGGGGTTCTGCTGTATATAAATGAACAAAAAACGGATTCACCGTTTCGACTATGGATTATCTGCTACTTTATTTTGTTTATTTTTGCAATATACTGTAACGTAAGGGGCCCATAGAGGTTACCTGACCACGTGAATCTTTAACGACTTAATTATTTCCCGAAGGCAATTCTGGTAAACCAAATAATCCGTTGGATCGGAAGCCAGCCTTGATGAGGCTATTTTGTAACTAACATTACCTTATTTATAACTTTATAATAATTTAACTAACCAAATGAATCCACCGGTGAGGTCACACGTGGCCATGCAAGGCCGCACTAAACTAATGTATTAATTATTAATTCGCGAACTACATTGTGGTTGGGAATTTGTCCCCAATGGACCCCCACAAAGTCGGTAGCCCTGTGGTGCTTAACTAGCCAACCATAATGATAAATTTGCACATTAATTGTTAAAGTTAAACGCAAACCTAAAACCCGTTGCCACTGTTTGCCGGTCCTTCACTCACTGCCCGTTTCGCACGATGTCATAGCGATCACGAGTCGTTCGTTACGCTTCACTAATGTCTGCCGCCAACTGGAGACTCAGTGGCTCCCTGAGATCATATGTATATACATGGATCTCAGGTCGCCACAATACAATGACAACGTACTCATTGTCAAATTATTTTTCATTGTATTTTTTATACTTTTAGCTTTAAGGTCGACCAGCCTTACATGATTAAAAAATCTGCTATCATCTAAGAACATGTATCACCTGAAGGGGCAAAGTGAAAAAATATCTTTTTTAGGATTTTAACTACACAAATTAATGTAGGATATTATTCTGCACATTTTGTTTTTTTTTTTTATAAGAGTTTATAGTTTGCTTGGTTCCTCCAAAATCGATCAAAACATAAAATACCATAAAAGTGTTCAGGTTCAAATCCAAGTGGGGAATTTTACCTTGGGGGCATCTTCTGATCTGAGGCCGACAGCCGAGTTTGTATGCTGTGAGCGAAGCTTCGAGGCCAAGGAGCAAACTCGCGAAGCAAGTTTTTCAGCTGCGAATGGAACTGGAGGCTTAGATCACAGACTATAGAATTACTCCAGACCTCTCACTGCCATACGTAAAAGGGTACGGGCTAATTGAGTCAGTTTTGAGCCGCTAGAGTTCAGGTGCATATCTAATGTAACTTATTAGGAGTCCGATGTTGCCAGATTGAACGAGTGATGGGGTGGGAGTGACTGATCAAGGTCACGCGTTGTCACTTCCCTAGAGTCGTGTCCTACCGTTTTACCGTGTGTATTATGTAGGTCTGAGTGTGGTGGTTGGTCTTTAGCCTATTTGGCTGATTGGAATTTAGATTTATTATTTTAAATATTGGTAGCGTGATATTAGCCCAATTGACTCAGCTATCCCATGAACGCTAACTGTATTTTATTCAATGACAAGTATAGCAAATACATTAAGGGTCTTCTATACCTTGCGCAAAACAGCAAAAATATGCACTTCTTACTAATGTATTTCGGACCCTTTTTTTTAACCTAAACAGTTGTGAAACATCTTAAATTGTTTTTAAAGGCTTTGTGCTTTTGTTTTATATCTCATAATTGAAATAAATCGACGGCAACTCCTTTTAATCCAGAGTTTAACTGAGTAAAAATTTATAATTTTTAATGCATTTTTTGGGAGTTTTAAGCAATAATTTCCATATTTTAAAAGCTAACAGTAAAAAATATAAAGCTTTCTTTATAACTTAAACTAGTTTTCCAGATTATTAATGTATAAATAGAATCCGAAACACGTTATAACGAATGCATGTTTCAACGATTTTGCAGCTTGAGTCAGGCCTTCTTATTAAAATTATACTCTACACTCGGGAGTTTTCTTCAAGGTAAAGAAGAGCCTTACGCACAATATTACAGAAGATATTGTGATAATATGTAAAATAATAGCTGGCAAATTAATTCCTGCGAAAGTACAGTAATTGGTAATATTGTTTATTTATAGTATACATTATATAATAAAATATCACACCATCAGACTGTTTTTCCACAACAAAAAACAGCACTGACGAATTAAAAATATATATAAACAATGCAAATAATAATATGTATACGTATAACAATATAATACCTGTATACCTACCATGATACATTTATTAATAACTGGTATAGGTACATAATAAATATATTCAATAGATTACTCATCGGAAAACGGTCACATGTAGTTTTACTATGAATAAATATGTACACTGTTATCCTGTTGAACAATAGTGCTTCTGTACACGTTGGTGAAACAGTTGTTTAGGAACGTATCACTATAAACAACACTATAAAATAAGTATGCGTATTTTATTTAGAACAAAACAGATAATACGCATACTGTTTACATATTTATTTCAAATTATTTACGCATACAATTTATTTCAAATTATATTATAAACTAAAAAATAAAAACAACAGAGTTTCGTAATAATTGTAAAAGTAACACATCCACAAAGAAACATCAATGTAATCTACATGTACATTTTACCTGCACAAAAAAACTGCACTGTGTTCACTGGTTGAACACATATACTGACACATTTATTATGCATATTTTAACTCAACAACACTAGCAGCAAAACTATTATAATTTAATCTACATGGATAAAACAAACATAAACTAGACTAAAACATTGGCTACTCAATACCCTACTATCTTGATATGCATTGTTTATGGCACCAAGTCACAATATTACGATATAATAGATTACCTTAAAAGGTCCGTCTTGTGACTTCAATTTTGGTCTCTGACTAGTTTCGAAGTCGCAACTTCATCATTAGAACTTCTCCTTAGTTTTTATTTTTTCATTTCTTCTGCATTAATCGTCAAATATTAAAACAATAGTCAAAACACACAACACATACACAAACACTAATTAAAACAGTCATGACTAGTACCGGTGTGCACTAGATAGTATCCGGTGGAGCACATCTACTATCTATTAATAAATTAAACAGTTTGAATAATGATAACAGTAATAATTACAGTAACTATGCTAATATAAAAACAAACAGAATTTAAAATAGTGAATCTATCTTTGGGACGATAACTTTTGCTTAGAACGGAAAACAGTGATTAAAGCCCAATTTCTTACAATATAGGTCTA
>JAGFPH010001308.1:205026-218742 GCA_018207615.1 Philaenus spumarius | reverse complement strand
AATTACAGTAACTATGCTACTATAAAAACAAACAGAATTTAAAATAGTAAATCCATCTTTGGGACGATAACTTTTGCTTGGAACGGAAAACAATGATTAAAGCCCAATAATTACTGGGGTCTAATTCTTCGGAAATATGTGGGTCATATTTTAAGGTATTTAGTTAATTTATAGGATAATATAGCACTTTGGCTAGGTAATATTTCTAGTGATTATACCAGAAAGCGTAGTCTTGCTCTTTAATACACACAATAATTAAATTAGAATCAGATAAATTTGTAGTTTGTTTCTAAACAGAGCGCTGATCTACGCACGGAACCCAGTGTACAGTGGCTAGCTGCTGTACGCTCGGTCAGAAGTCGGATCCCGAGCATGGGCGTACATTTGGCAACACTTTTCAGCGTACATTGACGGTGGCGCGCACTGAGTATGAGCGTACAAATTGACGTTTTAAAGCGCACCCATTTTTAACATGTCAGTGAGAGGTCTGTAGTAATTCTTTAGTCTGTGCTTAGATGCAAACAAATTCTACTCAGACAGCTAGTCAGCGCCTTCATAAGTAGACCAATTTCCCAAATTTTTGTTTAAAACTGTAAATTTAATTTTGGAAATCTGCTTAACTTACGTCAGCATTTCAGCTGCGTGATCTAATTATTAATTTTTGTAGCTAATTAATTAATTAATTTCAAAGCCCCCCTCTATAATGTCTTTCAAGATTAAAACTAATTTGTTGTTTCAAGAAACAAATTTAAATAATGTTTTGGTACTGAAAATTAAGGAGAGTACAAGGTTTTATCTATATAACAGATTTGAAATCTGATTTTATGTCAATTTGTAAGAAGTTCTAACAAAGGATGCTATTGTTTATCAACTATTTTAGTGTGTTGAATTGCCTACTCTTAACACATTTCCTATTGTCTTATTCAGAGAACAAAAATTTTGAGACCTATCAGAGCAATATTTTTTAAATTTGTTTAATGACTAATAATAAATAATAATAAAATAATAAATGTATTTATTTCCTCAATCTGCTACAAATTAACAACAATCATTCTTTTTTTTTATACATAATTACACAAAAGTCACCAAAATACAAAAATAACTAAACAAGTGTCCAAGTTCAAACACTGTAATAAACTTGCCAAGGCTGATGTCAACGTAACACTAAATACATAAACACTAAATATATATATTATAAGATTTATACATACAAAAATAGGAGAATTATACATACAAAAATAGGAGAAAAAACTAAAGAAATATAGTCTTACTTACATTGATCAGTCAAACAAAACAAAAGAATGTTGGTGTATACAAGATTGTTAGAACTATAAACTACAAACTACTTAGCATTTTAAACTATATGTTTTATATAATCAGAAGGAGAAAATTTAGGGCCTCCAAGGCATTTTGTCCATTTGAAGGTTCCTATTTCTTAATATTATTGTTTTTTAAGAAGCGTTCAGATAGTGAAAGTAAATTACTACTAAATTTGAATTTTTTTTTCGGCCACTTTAATAAACTTTTAAATCATATTATAATTTATTGAATTCAAACAATTAATTGTTAACTAAAATTTGGTGCTTCCAATGTAAACACTATTCCAAAGAACAATATATCTATAATTAAAAAAGAAAATAAACTAAACATAATGAAATAACAATTGGTAACTCATGAAAGGACAAGGCTTGTTAGGAAATAGTACAGAAACATGAAATTACAAAACAAAAGAAAAACATTTAAAAAATTAAATTAAAAAAAACACATCTGTACTATTTTTCAATGTCAATTAAAGAAACAAGGTTCTCCAATGTAAACAGCAATTTTTTAGCTTCTTCAAAAATAAGCTAATGCCATGTAATTGTTTGATTTCATTAGGTAATCTATTGAATATTCTATTCGCCATAAAATGTATGGTTTCAGTATAAAAAGTGTCATTAGGTTTTGGTACTTAGAATTGATTCCTGTTTCTTAATTTTTGATTATACTCTATTGAATTTTGAGGTATGTTACCACTTTTGCAATAAAACCTTTTTAAAACATTGTACACAAAAATATATTTAATTGGCAAAATTTTTAAATCTAGAAAAAGAGGATGCGAATGAACAAATTTACTTTTTCCTAAAATTAATCTGATTACATGTTTCTGTTGATAATCTATTGTGTTTAAGTAAGTGTCATAAGTACTGCCCCAAAAAATTATTCCATATTCAATGCTTCTCTGTATCAAGGAAAAATGCAACATACGCAAGATTCTTTCGTTACATAAATTTCTAAGGAAATAAAAATACCGTATAACATTGTTAATTCTATTTTTCAAACTAATTGTGTGGATTTTCCAATTAACCTCACTATCAACATGAATTCCTAGATACTTTATATTTGCGGTTCTGTTCACAATAGCACACTTATTTGTCAAACATATGGTTTGGGCACCAAGACACTCAGAACATCTATAGTAAATTTGTTTATCAAAGTGAACATTCTTCCTGAGACTAAAATTGATATATTTAGTTTTCTCTGCATTTAATAGCATATGATTGGTGGAAAACCACCACTGTATTGCTTCTAAATCATTTTCGATGTTTGATTGTATATTATTCCAATTTCAATGTGAGTAACAAAGAGCGGCGTCGTCCGCAAAAGAAGTTACATTTCTATGTAGCCTCCCATTACATAAATCATTTATATAAATGATGAATAATATTGCGCCCAACACCGACCCTTGGGGTACACCTTGTTTTATTGTGCCTGTGTCACTTAATACAAAATTTATTTTGACACATTGTGTCCTTTCTTCCCAATAACTTTCAAACCATTTATATGCTACACCACGTATTCCACAGTGATATAATTTGTCTGATAAAATGTTGTGATCAACTGTGTCAAAGGCTTTTCTTATGTCTAAGAAAAGACCGCTCACACATTTGCCTTCATTCAAGCCATTATTAACATCTGTCATAAAATTTAAAAGAGCATTCTCTGTATTCATTCCCGATCTAAAACCAAATTGCTTGTTACTAAAAAAATTTGTTTTATTTAAAAACTTAAGTAATTTCTGTTTCATCAGTTTCTCAAAATTTTTTGAAAAACATGAAAGCAAGGATATTGGACGGTAGCTATTACTTTTCAATCTAGAACCACTTTTAAATATTGGTATTATTATTGCACTTTTTAACTGCTTTGGAAATACTCCACTTCTAAAACTTAAATTTATTATAAATAACAAAACATCAATGATTTTTCCAGAAATTTGTTTAACCACGAAAGAACTGATCCCATCCAGACCTGGTGAAATGTTGTTTTTGAATGATTTTATTATATTTATTAGTTCATGAGGGAGAACCGGTTCGATAAAAATTTATTTTACTTCATATTTTTTTGGAAAATAACATTTATAGACCATTGAAGATAAATCTATGGGCTGAATAGTATTTAAATCTAGATTTCTTACTATATCTAAAAAGTAGTTATTAAAATAATTTGCTATAGATAAAGGGTCAACAACAGGCATGTCATTAATTTCTAATGTAATTGATTGATTAACTTGCCTGCTTTGGAAAGTTACTTCATTTAATATTCTCCAAGTAGCTTTAGAATTACCATTGCAATTCTCAAATTTTCTTTTATAAAATTAATCTTTTTGTACCTTTTTTTAATTTATTTCTAAATTCCAAGTAACAATGCTTCAATTTTTCATTTTGAGGATTTATTTTTTGCTAATTTAAAAATGTGATTTCTCTTTTTGATTTTTAAACAGATATAGTCATTAATCCATGGTTTCATTAATTTATTACCATTACCTTTCCTTAACTCTACCTTACTTTTCAATAATAAATCGCATACCATATTTAAAAATTGATCAAACGCTACTGATTCGTGTTATTTTAAACAACAGACTAGTCTGCTTTATCTAACAGCCGATCGAGTTTATCATAATCAGTTTGGTAGCAAGGGGTGGGGTCAGGAGAAGGCGGCATTGGCTCGCTTCCCCCGCCCATTCCACTACACATCTGAACTCTGACCCTTTGAATTGAATGGTCAGTGATTCCCGCATGTATCACAGTCGCTTCAGCTATAATCTTATTCTTGTAAAAAACTCTCACATAAACATGATCAATACAAGTTTCAGATTGTTCTGTAATTCATGATAGTTCTAGTATCAAACTTTCAAAGCCGTTTATTGCCATCTGAGTTCTATAATAATCCACCGATACATTGTTACAATCTAAAGTATTTATTTTCATATCACCTATTACTAAACAGTTTGACATTAAAAAAAAACTATTTGAATCATTAAAATGAGTTTTAATTTCATCTATGAATACGTTCGCTGGATTGAAACAAAACCTATAAATAGCGAGTAAATGGAAAATTTCTTTGCAGAAAAAAAAGGAAATCAATATTACGTCCGCAGATTGTAATTAAATTCAATACACTCAGCATTTTTTATTACATTATTAACATAGACTGCCAACCCTCCCGATCTATAATTATCATTACACCTAGTCATTAAATTAAAATTTGGTATTTTATAAAAGTCAATTTCACTTGAACCTAACCATATTTTGCTCAAAATTATAATGTCTGGAATTGTGTAATTTAAATTTAATTCAGCAATGAAAATATCAAAATTCTGCCTCAAACTCCTTATATTTTGATGAATAACTATAAACCTATCATTCATTTAATGTTATCTACTTATATAAAGCTAGACTGTAACACTGATTCATTGACATTAATTATTACGCACTTCCCATAATCGGACCCCCCTCAACCTTATACTTGAATTAAAGCTCTCGACGAGAAACTTTTGGGAAAATTGCCAGAAGTAAACATTTTTTAATTTTGGAAGCACCTTTTGGGCGGGAAAGATTTTTTAGATTTAAAAAAAATTTCATTTTTTCACTTTGAGCGCGTTTTGTAAGAAAACGGTAAGAGATAGCAAAATATGTTAAATACAAAAGTTGTAGAAAATTTAATTTCAGACTAACGATTTTTCATCAGATTTAAGATCCAATAATCCATTTAGCCACTATTCATCCGAGAAGGGAGGCTCCGCCCAAAGTCCTCAAAGCTAGACGATTTCACTGATTTACTGACATTAATTATTAGGCACTTCACGTAAACGTACCCCCCTCGACCTCATACTTGAATTAAAGCTCTCGACGAGAAACTTTTGGGAAAATTACCAGAATTTAACATTTTTTAATTTTGGAAGCAATTTTTGGGCGGGAAAGATTTTTTCGATTTTTTTCAATTTCTTCATTTTCCCACTTTGAGCGCATTTAGAAAGAAAGCGGTAAGAGATAGCAAAAAATGTTAAATACAAAAGTTGTAGAAAATTTAATTTTAGACCAACGATTTTTCATCAAATATAAGATCCAATCATGCGTTCAGCCGCTATTCACCCGAGAAGGAGCTCCGGCACACAATCCTTCAAATTTCTCATGTTAATCTAATGGAGATAATGTTTAATGAGCTTGAGTCAGCTGCCAAATAAAACAGCTAATTTATGCTTGGTCATCTATGTATAAACGAGCCAAAGATTAACGAGATTCTTTAGCGAATTTTCCAACTGCGAGCGAAGCGAAGCAGCCATCTGAGGCCGAAGGCCGAGGCGGGGTTGGGACGCGAAGCGTCCAGGGGCAGAGCCCCTAGTTTTAGATATATCTGTACATTTAATTTAATTACAACAAAGAAGAAAAAACAAAATAAAAACTCCTATTACTTTCATCTATAGAGAGAGCGTGGTATGTAATTATTGGTGAGGAGAGGAAGACATTAATTTGAATGAATTTACATAACAAAATAAGAAGTGTAATTTTTTGGCGAGAAAAAATAATAAAACTTAAGCTATTGAGTTTTTTCTATGGACGTAAGAATTGCAGTTTATCTAAATCAGCTTGGCAAGTCACCTGAATTACTTTCATTCCTTCTTCTTTTCGTAGGAAGATTTTCCCACCGCGAACATACACAAAACTGAAGTCCTTCTCCTTCTTCACCTGTCTCGCCGCCGACAGAAGCCGCCTCCTCGAAGGAGCCAAGGCCTCATTCACATACACAGGCTCATCCATGGTCATGTTCATGTGTCTCGTAGACAGTTTTCCCTTGACATGACGTTTCTGCATAAACTCCTCCTTGTCCAGTCGCCGCACAAACTTGACGATTATGCCAGGTGGGGTGTTGTTGGGTCCCATTTTATTACCAAGACGATGGCAGGCATCAATCATTGAGTCCGTAACTGTTAGGTCCATAGCGTTGCCCACTTGCTTGACCACGCTGACGACTTCCTTATTCGGCTGCACTGGAATGCCTTGGATTTCCACGGAATTTTCTCTGGAATATTGTTCCATATCCTCGACGCGCTTTTCTATTCAGCTACCTTCTTATTTAGTTTTTTGTTCTCAACAAACAATTCATCAATAATTTTGAGACATTTCTCCACAGACGAACTTTGCTCTTTCATAATTTTTGTATTCTCATCTATTTTTTCAGTTAGAAACTCGTACGATTTATTGAAGCTTTTCTCTTGGTTTTTTTGACCGTCCGCAATTTCCTGTATTATTTTCATGAGGTCCTCGAGAGTGAGCTTACCTTCTTGAGCCTCGGAGTCGAGTTGTAAACTCTTTCTTCTCGTCACACTACACGGCTGACACCTCCAAGTTAGACCCTCAGCTGTAGTACAGTCCCGATCAGCCTTACTCATCTTAAGACAGGCTCCGTGGAACTCCTTTTCACAATCATTACACACTATTTTAAGCTGTTTAGAGGTAATAGATTTCACACATGCACCACAATGAGCCATCTCAGTACGTAACAAAGTTAATAAGACAAAAGAATTACAGTGTACTATAAAATAAAAAATAATGCCAAATTTATACACCGCCAAAAGAATGCAAAAAGCACTGTGTTGATACCAGAGACAGTATTTAGTCAACGAGAAATTAAAGCGTAAACATTAGGCCGGGACACTATCGGTCGATCCATCTTATCTGAGCGCTGACACGGCGAACCAAATAATTAGGTCGGGGGTAATGGATGCCCCTGCAAACCTCCCTAGTAATAAGTAGACTAATAATTACATTTCAAAATACAAAATATTTGCATTAATTTAGTGTCGTCTTGTGTGTAGTATCAGTAGTAGGCTTGAATATAGACAAAACACTTCCTTATTAAATTAAATCTTTAAGTTTAGCATTAATGATTGGTGTATTACCCAAATAATTAATATTAACTTCTAGTTCATATTTGTCAAAGTCAAAACTGTTAATGAAATGGACTGATAAAATTTGACCGAGTAAATCTTTGTTGTGTTACTACTTAAAAACTGTATCTGTCCAAATTTTCCTACGTATATTTTTTGTCCATGTTTAAAAGAAAGAAGAAAAATTAAATATGCAAATAAAAAAAGGTAAATTTGAATTGTAGATTAATTTACTCTAATCGATGGAATAGAAATGGTTATCTAGTTTATAAAAATCTGCTATCAAGAATTATTATAAGTTTTCTGGACAGTATACTAGGGCTAGGAATTGTTTTGAATGACAATGTTTTTATCGTTGACATCAGGTTAATTTGTACTTCATCTTGATGACAAATTTTCATTGTTTACATATAGCCTATTCCATTCGAAAACATCTGTACGTAGCCCAACCAATAGAAATTTTTTCATGTTATTAAATTTAACAGCAAGCGGCATCCACAGTGCCTTTAAGGGTAGCACATAGGTATGTAAAAATACAAAAAATATTAGGCAATGACCTTTTTGCACATTTTTTATAAACAAAAATAACAATAAATTAGGACTTTTTTGGGTTTATCGTTGATATTATAAAATGTTTTGAATGGATCACAAAACTTCCAATGTGACATTTGAGTGAATTAAAAAACCTACTAAATGTTTTTTTATAGACAAAAATCGGAAAATTTTCCACCGAGAAAAGTATGAAAAACGCTTAAAAATTACTATTTTTCAAAAATTCATATCTTTGCTAATTTACAACATTAAGAGCAGATCTTTCGGTAAATGATTATTTATTATGTGTACTTCAAACAGGCCGAAGATGAAATTTGTCATATTAATTGTTGTTCCACAATTACAGTATAAACAAATTAGGTCAATATCTTGCATGATGTGCCACTCAGGTTAATAGGGTTTTTTCATTATCTTTAAATGCCCCATTGGAAGTATAGTGATCCATTCATAACATTTTATAATATAAACAATAAACCCAAAAAAGTCCTAATTTATTGTTATTTTTGTTTATAAAAAATGCCCAAAAATTCATTGCCTGATAGGTTTTGTATTTACATACCTATGTGCTACCCTTAAAGTCACTGTCACTTGCTGTTAAATTTAATAACAAAATTAGCCTTTTATTTTGCTTTATTGACTGGTCTATAGATCCAGCAATGTGTTTTTTTATGGGAATTGAAACTCATTATGATTTTAAGAAATATGCTATTGTAATTTTTCCCACTACCAAAAGGAGTTGTGGCCATCATCCTTTCTCACTTGACTTTCGTTACTTGTCTAGGTGCTGGAGAAACTGTGGAGGGGGTGGCTTTAACTCTACAACACATGAAATAGTATATTTGGAAGCTCTTTTTCATGAAGGGTCCTCTATGAATCCTGGAGAAATTATAAAGTGGAAATATAAACTTAACGGAGTTGAAATGGATAATATAACTGTTTTACAACAATCTGAAGCAACACCAGATAGTATTCTGATTGTTGATGAAGAGAAGATGGAAAAACAGGCTGTATATGAGTTTTTTGCCCATGGTTAGTATCATTTAATTTTCTTGTTGGTTTATAATTTAATCACCCACTAAAAATCATCTAATGGCAATAAAACAAAAGTCGTTGGAAATAAAATGTTATAAACTTTAACTTTTGTATTTAAAAAATTTGTCTAAAACTTAGATTTACATATGTAATCATCGTTTTACAATTGTAGATTTCTGTAAACCTATTGCCGCGCGTGAAACACAAATAAATTATACTCAAATTTGTCACTTCTATAAAGCTTAATAGCGCTTGACAGAAATATTTTTGACAATAATATAAAGATACCATTGGATTCGTCAAGATTTGAACTTTCTAAAACTGCCTTCCAAACAGACGTCACTCTAATAGTTTTGAAAATATAAAGGTTTATGTAAACCCTTGCAATTTAACAGTTTTCAACCAATGAAACAGCAAATTTTGCGTTTGAGATATCGCTTACAATTGGTTGTTTTTCTATTGATATTGTTTTGTAGCGGGAATCTTTAGTTTGGTGTAAAGCAAACTAGATTTTACTGGTTAGATGTTATTCAAACAGCAGTGGGAAATACAGACTTTTGTAGAATTCAATCCACCGCATGAGATCGCAACGCAAGTCTGTTCCCACACTGATCCCAACGGTCATTTTGTATACCTTTTATCCGCGCAAACTTTGAACAGTTTATTCTAATTTTGTGGAACAAGTAATACAATGTGAAATAGTTTACAAAATGAGAATTTACAAGTATATAGATAAATTTTATGATTTATTCTCTACACTTTCTTATAATAATATTTCATTTTTGGGCAAAGGATATATTCCTAAATTACTATTCAAACTACGCCTAGTTTTGTTAGCACATAGTTTTATAGCATAAGAACATAAAAACTGGTGTTTTCAAAATAAGAAATTTGAAATTGATAAATATTTTTGTACAGTTCTATTTAGAACTAAATTACAAAACTGTTTACGTCTATGAAAAAAATTACAAAAAATGTTTACTACTTTTTATGTAGGCCTAAAGTTGAACTTTTTCATTAAGCTTAATTACTTACTTTATTTCCGTCACATGACTTTCTTCTTTCTATTTTATGACTCGTTTCGGAGATTTACTCCATCATCATTTACTTGTCACTCTTGCAAGGTCGTCAAACATTACACAAAAACACACAAACACAAACATTGAGTCTATATTAAAAAACTTTCTACGCATGGGATGCATCCCGTATGGTGGTCCACGAAAAAATACAAAGCCTTTAAAAACAATGAAAACCAAGTCATGAACGACCATCTGCAATTCTCCTCGAACACTTTGTACGACACGGCTATCAGCATACAAGTTAATTGGCCTACTAACAAACGTCACCGCATGGTTACTTAATCTTGCAACGACAGTTGTCCTTGGACCACCATACGGGATGCATCCCACGAGTAGAAAGTTTTTTAATATAGATTCAATGTTTGTGTTTGTGTGTTTTTTGTGAAATGTTTGACGACTTTGCAAGAGTGACAAGTATCTGATGATGGAGTAAATCTCCGAAACGCGTCTTATAACCTCTTGAGTTCCACACTCCTGATTGTTATAAAAACACAATGATTTTTGTTTTTTGTTACTCTTTATAGTTATATAAAAATATACTGCATGTCAGTTTTTTGACAAACACCTCCCCTCCCCCCCAAAATTGTGGTGCTCATATGTGTACCTTATGTCTCTGCTGATATAATAATACACATTTTATCTTTTAGAATTTTAATGCAAATAATCTGCTAATTCCTCATCAAATCTTCTAAATAACTATTATTAAAAATAATAACATGTGAAAAAAATAAATTGCTTTAAAATTAAACAATTTATGACATTTTAATAATATTACACTATTTTTGTGTGTGGTATAGTAAAAAACAATTGTTATTGATGCACAAATAAACTTTGCATTTTGTACAAATAACACGACATCGAGACTTGCAGCCAGGTAATCTACATTTAGACGCAAATTTATCGTTCATAAATTTTGGAAAGTGTCCCACATTATCTAATCTAACTTCAGGTAATGCTTGAGGTACAATTTTCCGGTATTTTCTTTGTTGTATTTCTACTTCATCATCATCTGATGACAGAGCTTCAGTGGTTATTTGCCTTTTTGATGTAGAAGATGATGAAATCAAAATGTTTGCCAAGCGTAAACGATACTGGAGTAATGACAGATGATCTTTCTTTGGAACTTCTTCTGTTTTACAAACCCTTCTATACATCAACCAACAATTGATAGTTGTTACATCAACAAAGTTGTTAAATACACGAATTGGCCACTTCTTAGTTCGAATATAACTTCGGTAGTGTGACAACAGCCTATCATGTAAATCGATTCCTCCCATATTGGAATTGTACATTTTAACAATTGCTGGTTGAGGAACATCAATTTTTCTTTTGTCTTCTTTAGACCATCTCTTGCATGTTGCAGTTGGAGAACAACCGACACAAGTTGACAATAACATTACTCCTTTGTTGTCTTTCCATTTTGTCACAACCTTTTTTTCCATCTTGTCGTACTACTTGAGACCACTCTCCTCTTTTCAATAACTTATCATCTGCTATTTTCTTATTCGCACCACCAGTACGATTGCTCATTACTGTTCCAGTCAGAAAAGTATTTCTCTCCAACAGAGTTTCGGCACATTTTACACTAGTAAAAAATCTATCAGTGTACAAAACATGGGCACTGTCTTGTGGCACTGTATCACATAGCACGGAAACAATAGCAGCACCTAAACCTAAAGTCTTCTGTAATTCATCACTAACAGTGTACCTTTACCTGTGTACAACTTGAAATCAAGCATTAGACCATCAGAAGCAGCAAGAACAAAGTTTTTCAGTCCTAATGGATTTGGTTTTGATGGAACGTAGCAGGAAAATGGACATCTTCCGGCAAAAGGTATCATTTGCTCATCTATAGAAAGATGAGTAGAGCGAGGTAATTCAATACACCTTTTCCTAACAGCTGTTAGAATGGGCCTTACTTTCCACAGTTTGTCATTAGGGTCCTTATCTGACAAGTTATTAACAAAATGTAAATGATTTCGTAACTCATAATACCTGTTTCTTGTCATATGATTAGAAATATTAGTAATATTTAGATCCCTAGTCCAATACAATTTTGCTTGTGGCATTCGCAGACATCCCATCATGATTTCTATGCCTGTAAATACAAGAAGTTCGTCCTTCGTAGTATTTACAGACCGCAAATCTCTGGTCTGAACGGAGTATAGGTTAGTCATTTCTGCTGCATTTCCCCAAAACGCATCATCTAAATATTCAAAAAATGATTCTTTGATTTTGAAGGTTGTACTATCTGCTATTAGTGTTTCCTCAAGTGGTATAGCTGGAGTACCATCCCTAAAACAAAGAATTACCTATCTAAATAATGAATCTAATAAGCTACTTGAAAATAATTAGTCAACAATTGCACAACTTATTGTTTTTTTTACCTGAATTCACCAGTTTTCCATCGCATTGGACGGTCGTTTGAAGTAGAGGGTAATTGATGATTTGGTAAGGTAGAGTCTACTTGAACTGGGATTTCCGCAGATGTTGATAGAAGCACATCTGAACGATCATCATTTTCCAATTCCAAATCTGGTAGTCCAATAGCCTGTGTAGAGTTAGAATAGCTATCCAAGTTTCCAAATTCTTTGTCCAGTACAGAATCTTCAAACACAACATCATCAATTTCTACATCGCTGTCTTCTAATATTTGTAACAACTGCTCGTCAGTTAAAAAAGTTAGAATGAATAACAAATCCATTTATAAATTTTAAAATGTGTATCTATTTAAATTCACATGAATAGGCCTATTTAAATTTTATGTATACATAAGTTACAAATGGGTGAAATTTGTCAAATAGCCTACATTTTCTATAGGCTATTTGAAAATTAGCAGTCAACAAAAAGACTATTTAAAATTAATATTTATTATTTCATTAAAAAAACAAACCATATAAAATTTTAAAACCATATCTTGAACTCATTTGATTCAAAAAATAAAAAATATCCATGTTAATTTTGACTAAAAAATTATGACATAATCCTACATAAAGACACAAAGTACACATATGTGTACCTCAGATTTGCATTGCTGTAAATGGTACTTAGAGCAATAGATGCAATAAGATTGTATGATATATATGGTCTCTAATACATATTTTTAGTTATAAGATATCTAACTAAGGCTAATATCAAAAATAAATTATATAAATTGAACTTACAAGCATGCTTGTCACTCCATGTTGCTCATAGGTTATCTTTACAACTGTCAAAATAAATTTTCTGAACATACAATAGCGCTTCCAATGGCTAAATATTGAACTAAACGATGTAACAGATGTGTACCATAGTTTTGAACAGACTAAAACATCTACATACATTAATTTTAGCATATAGAAGCAAGGTACACATCTGTGTACCTCAGAACTCAAGAGGTTAAAAGAAAGAAGAAAGTCACGTGACGGAAATAAAGTAAGTAATTAAGCTTAATTATATTAGGTTGACTTGGATACCAAAGAAACATGAATCTTGATCTTTTTTCTTTCGTTACTGAATATTTTTATTTCTTGAGATAATAACTTTGTAAATTTTACATCAATCATTTTCTTACTCGCATATATAAATTCTTTGAACCTTTCTCTACAAAAAAGCTACGGAACACTTTTGGATTGATTTGTAATGACTATATTTGGCAAATTTTTGAAAATATGCTTGCAACCGCACCGAAATGGCTTGGCGTTGTAAAAAAAATAGCATGAACAGTTTAAGGGTTAAACAAACCAAAGAAGGAATAAAGGTGGTTAACCTTCCAACTGTTTATATACGCTGCAGCATCTCATTTCCGCTTATTATGAATGCTGATAACCTTCCAACTGTTTATATATGCTGCAGCGTCTCATTTCC
>JAGFPH010001308.1:160558-175650 GCA_018207615.1 Philaenus spumarius | reverse complement strand
TTAAAGAAGGTATATAATTCCGCGAGATTTTCGCCTTTTGACGCATATTTAAGGCTAATTTTCTCGAAGAGGCATTTCACGAATTTCTTTAAAAATTATACAAAACACACACAATCACCTAAGTTGTTTAGCGAATTTTGTTAATATTGAGCATTTATTTTTTTCTGTACAAGTGTTTAAAGGAAGTATTTAATTCCGCGAGATTTTCGCATTTTGGTGCACCTTCAAGGCTTATTTTCTCAAAGAGGCATTCCATGAATTTCTTTAAAAAGTTATACAATACCTAAATTATATGTTTAGCGAATTTGGTTAATATTGAGCAATTATTTTTTTCATTACAAGTCTTTAAAGGAAGTATTTAATTCCGCAAGATTTTCGCCCTTTGACGCATATTCAATGCTAATTTTCTCGAAGAGGTATTCCATGAATTAAAAAAAAAAAATTATACAATACACACAATTACCTAAATTATATATTTAGCAAGGTATTTATTTATTTAATGTTACGTTGCATTACGAGATTACTTTATGAAATGTTACCAAGATTATCAAGTAGGCTAATATTGTCTGCAGCGTTACTTGAATATTCCAAAAAACACCTTTACTAACAAAATACATTAAAACAAACATTTTCAGAATGATGATATTTAAATAAATAAATGTATAATATATAAATAATAATAAGATTTAAACTTAGGGTAACGGTAATTATTGATATCTCAAAATTTAAAAACAACAAATTTTAATTATCAGCTTCAAATTAAAATAAACATTAAAACATATTATTTATTTAATGTAAGAGTTGCAAGCCAGATTACTTTATGTTAAAAGTTACCAAGATCCTCAAGTAATTTCTTCTGCAGCTTTAAGTTAAAATGTTTACTAGCAAAATGCACTTAAAGTTGTCAGAATAATTACCTAGATATAAATAAATATATAATATACAAATAATTATAATCAAATTTAAACCTAGAGTAATAAAATTATTGATGACAAAAATAAAACATAATTTTAAGTTAAACTTCTAGACTAAATAAAATTGCTCAGTATCAATTTAAATTTAAATAGTTAAATTGTTTAAATTCAACTATTAAATTAACTATTCCCTAAGACACATGTTTTATTAAACTGCAGTATGACATTCAAGTTTAGGTGGTTTATTATAATAAATACAACTATTTTCAATAATAAGGCATATTTTGTTCAATTTCGTATTTAGTTTTCAGAAATGTTTCAGAGAATCAAATTAAAAGTATGCTAACATTAGTACACTACATTGGTTTATTACATACGAATTAGTTAGTTTTATTGTAACCCTGTCTTCTTCTTACATCTTTGTTTACAGTCTACTTATTGCTTTGTGTAGTGTCAATACTAAAACTAAAGAAGAGGGTATCATAAAAATGTTACAGCTTTGCTAAGAAATTGAAATTATTGTAGAAGAAATACTTATAAGAAGCGTTGGGAATGGAGCAGGTGTTACCACCGTGACGTCATCACAGTGGCAGTGGCGGGAACGCTTTCCTTGGTGGACTGGTCTAGCCCTTGTATTCTATAGCCCTGATATAATATAATATTTTCAGTCTGCATTTAGAATTTTTAAACTTTTTTTACATATAATTACATTTGACTTGGAATTGCGTCTTAGCCTATTCAACATAATTGTAACTTATATCTTATGTAAATTATTGATAGTTTGTTATATTTTATTTTCATGATAATGATTAATTTGTCTTCGATAATTATTTGATTAATATGAGTGAGTAAAGAGCATAGTTGTTTCGCCACGATGTCTTAAATTCCTTTCATCAGCCATGATACCTATCTAGTGTGTACTTTCGCAGTCAAGAACGCAAAACCTGAGAAATTAAGAGTAATGAAGAATTTTTTATAAGTAATGATATGCATAAGTAAAGTCAGGAAAGCATAGAGATATGTTATATGTGGAATATTAAGTTTTTTTTTAAGAGTTAAAGTAAAGGAGGTTTTTTAAGGTGAAATGTGGATTTGTAAGTTGAAGCTAAGGTGAGTTATATGGTGAATAATTTTTGTAGTGGAGATTAAAGAGAGAGAAGTATTTTTTGTAGTTGAAGTTGAATAATAAGCGAAGAGTATTAAAGGCAATTAAGAGTAATGAAGTGTAGGTGAGTGATAATCCACATATAACGTTTTTTATTATTTTGAACAATTTTTTTTTATCTTTCAAGTTTTTTGACAACATATTTTTTTTAACTAATTTTTTTTTAAATAATCAATTTTATTTTATTTTTGTAACGCTTAACGTTACAGTCTTAATGTACCCTACCATATGCAAAAACCCGTACCTTTATAAAAATTCTCCGTTAGCTAATAATAATAATAATAGTAACTGATTTTTGGGGGATTTTTGGCCAAAAAGGGGTTGTTTTTCAAAATTTGTCAAAACCCTTTTTTTATGGATCTATACAGGCCTAATTGACATGTTTGATGCAAATTTGATCAAAATCGATAGGGTAGTTTTCTCTCTAGAGGTAATAATTATACTATTT
Source organism: Philaenus spumarius (assembly GCA_018207615.1). Lineage (NCBI taxonomy): Eukaryota > Metazoa > Arthropoda > Insecta > Hemiptera > Aphrophoridae > Philaenus > Philaenus spumarius. Next base: position 173,123 of record JAGFPH010001308.1, on the reverse strand, counting down.
ATTAGTTACTCTCCTACTTTAATGTATCCCTTTTCCTACTTTAATACAATTATGAAGGTACAGTGAATCTGTTTAATAATTTAAATATGTTTGTGAGAAAGTATGTGCCAGTTTCTGGTACCGTTTAGTTTTGGTATTTAGTTTTATTTTACAACCATGTTGTATCTTTGAAAATAATAAAAATAATACCAATTTTGCTTATATTAAAATGAATTGTTTGCATCAGAAGATTTTTTAAATTTGATTTTTGAGAAATAAGAATGTAAAGAAACATTTTGATAAACTTTGTAAAGATGAGAGGTTGACAGACGGAAAAATATTTCCAAGTATCTGTTTTTTATGTAACTCTGGACACAGTGATTTCCCAGTTAACAATTAGGTTCGAACAGTAGCTAATCAGTAGTTTTTTCTCAGTTCTTTCCCCAACATTTCTATTAAAGGCAACCGATGTGCAATAATTGTCTAAGAAAGTGAAAGCCCTGGTCAAGGAATATGAAGACGGTTTGAGTGCCGAGCTTAGTTTTCAAATCAACTCTTTTGGAATGCACTGAAATCAGATATTGTAAATATGTAGGTATTTGTAAAAATCACATACAGACGGACATACAGAAAACAGATCGAGATAGGACACATGTTATATTGTATTGTTTGCTGGTTTTTTGCTGAGAAATAATCCCGTAAAGTTTTGGACAGTCGAAGCTGAAAAAAATGTATATCTCAATCGTGTTTGAACTCAATTTTCCCTTCTTACTGTCAAGATTTCAAAAATAACTATCTCAACACCCTCAAATTGTAATAATTGTAAAAAGAAGAATGTGTAGTCGGCCATTAAATAGGATCGGGTCCTAGGCAGCGTGTGTAGTAGTAAGGGTTGCCTCAGAGTCTATAGAGCGCCTGTCAGACAATAGTACAGTAATTAGTTTACATTATTGCCTGTTACTTGCAGCGTCACACATTGATTCCATCCTTCTGTCTCCCATGGCGTTATACACTACCTCTTGAGGAACTCATTTAGAGATGAAATCTTACGGGCTAAAGAAGATTAAAAACGGGTTAAGAATAAAAATTTGACATCTTAAATTGTAATTGGGCTGTAATGATCAAAAGTTTAGCTTTGATCATTAAATACTTATTTCCTAGCTTATATTTCTAGTTTAGTAAAAAGTGTAGCAGACGTCTTTACATCCTTGAAACGATCTCAGCTAGGCTGCAGTAATCCAGGCATTACTACAATGGTAAAAATCTTATATGACAAGTTTATTTCATCCCTAAAATAACATCACATTAAGGTGCGTATACACTTGTGCGCTTCACGGTGCGTGTAACGAATTCTCTAAGTTAGTACGGGGTGTTGGAACTGCGCACGAACCACGCGCGCACGATCCATCTCCTGTTGGTTTTTTTAACAAACCCTTTGTGTGTTCGCAGATCAGATTTGGACGAGTGTTTGAGAGGTTTGTAGTTTTTCGTTCGCACTGATTGTTGATTGCTTTGTGAGTTATGGAGTGGTCAGAAGAAAAAATAATTAAGTTAATCGATGCTTATCGGAAAAACCCTCTTCTGTGGAATCCAACTAATTTCTCATTATCATCAAAATCATTCCTCACTTGCCTATTTTAAGAAACCCTTTAGAATATATTCGATATTTTATTTCTAGTCTGAATTCAGAAAGTAAATTCAATTTCAATAAAAAATAACTGGCTAACAGATCGTGAATTTTAAAATACTTTAGTTTAGTAAAAAATATTTATCATTAATTACTTCTTTATTATTTCAAGTATTCTTTATTTTAATTTATAGCTAGCCTGTACAACGATCTTAAAATTACATTATTTAACAACCAAGGCTATTTTAACTTCAGGCCTATTTCACATTTGTTTAAATTAAAACCCAACTTTGAGGCCTATGATTACTACGAGCAATATAGCGTATAGAAAAAAGTACGTATAATTTATTTACACACCTGTCTTGAGCGGAAATTGCAGTGCGGAAATAAGTGTCCTGTTTAGAAATGTGAGACCCAATCTTCTGCAGCAGGTTCTCAAAGTCAGAATGATCGCGGGATGAGCCGAAAACGCATGTTGCACGGCGCGAGAGTGTATACGCACCTTTAAATCATTGATGAGCTGGATACCGCTATCGGAGAATGTTTTGATCCCTTTAACATGAAAAGAATGTCTACTCACACTCGGCGATTGATAAAACTATGCCCAGACAATGATAAACTACATATAGATGTATTTAAAAAACAGATATACAATAGAACCTCGGTTATCCGAGCTTAAATGAAAGTTAACTGAATTGATTTCATACCTGAGAGGATTTCTCAATAAGTAAATTTATAATAAAAACAAAACTGTCGTCTGCCTTGTACATCCTGAAAACATTTCCGCTCTTACCCAACGCAATTGTATGGTGACCTTTAGTGAATGATAGTATGGTGGGTGGCCTTTAGTACAGTGAATGACAAAGCGGTCTTGGGCCTGTAATACACTTCCCTCCTAGCAGCATCGTATTTTGGACTTGCCATCCTTTCCCACGAGTTGTTTCTTCTCCCTGCTACTAGAAGAGATTAAAAGATGTCTTTTGTTTTTAGTCGGTGTCGGTGTTAAACTTTGTGAATGAGAGTGAAATGAGAAGCAATTAAACGATTAGATGGATGTGATTTAATAAGAAATGTGCCAAGTGATTTAAGTGTTGGGGAAGTGATTGTCGGGGATTCGATATGAAATAGATCGGAAATTGAAAAGTGTGTCTCAACGGTATTCAAATAAGAAAGAGGCGAGACAATCGATGAAAAAACGCGAGCATGAAGAAACTTTAGAGGCATTATTTTTGCGGTTTTTATTGCAGTAGCTTACAGTATCCAATTTCTTTCATTTGAGTACATTTTCAAACTGTTTGTTAAAACTATATTATTTAAACCTACATAAAATAGATTTTGAAGTAAGTATAGCTTCAAATCAGCCTATAACAATGTAAATGATGCGTTTACTCGCATCTCAATAGTTTTCTCACAGCCTACCGTATTATCCGAGTTTTTGGTTATCCGAGGTCTGCTTGGTCCCAATTACCTAGGATAATCCAGGTTCTACTGTAAATGGAAAAAAACTGAAACAAAATACTGACAAATAATTCATGTACAACAGAGTCCCGCTCATCCAAACTAATTGGGACCGAACACTGTTCGGATTAGCGGGAATTCGGAATAGGCGGATTTCATAAATAATATCAACGTATTGACTTGTTAATGGATAAATAATGTGCGGGGACATCTGCTAATGGGAGCTCTATACAGCGTTGATCGGCTTGTGTACAGGTTTAGTGAAAGTAGGAAAGGAAATGCATTTCCTTCGATGAGACATTACCTCTCCCTCCCGCGTTTCAAACATATTTATGAATCATTATACTGAGCACTAATCTAGTCGTATCTAGTTCTGTGTTTACTCTAGGGTAGTTTGGTAAACTGTGTGCGCTTATTACAAATTTATCGATGCAAACAGACCGACTTGGAGGAAAGCGAGGAATCCCTGAATGCTCAAACTGAAATCATATCACACACAAACGCGGCAATAGCTCTTGACCTCGCGCTGCGCTACGTCAAACAACACGCTTCATCAACACCTAATGATGTTATGTTCATGCGGCGATGGCGGAACGTTGCATCCTCAAGTCGATTCAGTACTCTTTGACAGAAAAAAATCACTTACATTACTTCTTAAAAGTGTGTGTAAATTAGTAATGCTTTGTGTTTAGCAGTGATTAAAAATTATTCGACAAATTGTATAAATAGAGCCGACATGTAAGTAACCAGCTTTCATTCCTATTTCGTTTCAGGCGCTTTCATCAAGATTAGGCTCTATGTATGTCTCTATTTAACTATTTTATGTAACAATAAATGTACGTTTTTTCACAAACATCTTTTTAATTTCTCGTGTTTTTAAAGTTTAAACATCAGTATTTTTTCTGAACTCTGTTCGGAGTAGGATTTTTGGATTAGCGGCACTCTACTGTATGTGCAAAGAGACTTTGTGGCCACCCTGTAGTACCCCGAGACATTAGATGGGTTATAATGTAGGTTTTCCCAATTATCTTTTTAATTATCAACGTTTCAATTTTTATATTCGTATCCATTTAACTGAAGGAACCTTTTTGGAGTTCATATAAATATACTGATGAGATCAGGTGTTATCAAGCATCCCTCAGTACATTTTTGCCATATTATTTTTCAGGTGTATAATTAGTAAGTAGCAAAAATGAAGTTCTGAATGTAGAACTGGTTTTAAATTACAGATAACAAATCATACCTTTGAGCAGTTTGAAATATCACGAATGATTAGCCAAGTTCAGGAACTTATGGTCCAATCAGATAAAATAGGTAAGTAAGAATTAACAACTATTGGTTAACCATTAAAATTTAATAACAGTAATAAAATAAACGGTATCAGGAAACTGACACATACTTTCTCCCTCAGAACTTTGACAAAGTACTATAACATACTCTACCTTTTTATCAGTAGAATAATAATTCAAAATACAAATTTTTTTATTTTTAAGAGTAATTTTCCCATAAAAATCCTTAAAATAATGGAAAAACCAACTTTTTTCAAAAACTGCTTGAACGATTTTGATTAAAATTTTATAGTTTATAGTACTTTAGATCCCTAATGAAGTATACAATTTTAATCAAAATCGTTAGAGCCGTTTTTGAGAAAAGTTGATTTTTCCGTTATTTTAAGGGTTTTTATTTAAAAATTACCCTTAAAATAAAAATTCACAAAAATTAAAAAAACGCCTGGAGATACCGTGGATTAGTACCTCCATACCAAATTTCATTAAAATCGGACGACTGGTTTAGGCTCTAGGTCTGATAACAGACACACACACAGACACACACACAGACATCACTCCGAAAACCACTTTTTTAGGTTCAGGGGGACCCAAAACGGATATTTCCACCAAAAACTCAAACTCGAAAATTTTGACGAATACAATACAATACATAGAATTATTTCTAACAACTTAAGAAAACTTATTAGTGTATTTATTCCATAAATAAAATTTTACAGAAATTAACTAAATAAATTATCATCTATGGATTAGAGCCCTCATAGACACGAGGCCTGTGCATGGGCACGAGTCGTGCACAACATAACTTTACAATAGTCATTATGGAAAAAAAAGAGAGAAAAGGAAAAGAAAAACACAATTAAAAAATCTAAAAAATTTATAAATAAGATCAGCACTAGAACAACAAACGTCACTGATGTGCCACACAAAAATACCCTTACAAAGAATCAGAAGTAGAACACGAGATAAAAAATTAAAAGATAGAAAGAGCGACATATAGGCTAAATATAACTTTATACACAGTCAGAAAAAATGACGGACTCACAATAATCCTTCCCTACCTGCCCTAACCATAAAGAAACTTGCTTTTTATAAGCCTTTACTTCATAATTTTTAAATATTCTCAGGTTTCTTGGGACATTACAAAAAATCATCTGTGAAACGTGAGTTAGTTGTGGATACAGATCTATAAAGCCTATCTGTTCTCATACCCACTGCTTAAGAATGACTAGTAAAATGCAAATGACTCCAAATAGAAAAAATGAAATTGGAATTTTTATGTAAAAAATTTAAAAGAGTTTTTACAAAAAATTGTCTATTAAATACGTTTAAACAGTCATACAGCTCGTCAGATGGATGTCTTTTTGGTTTACGCAGCACCATCTTCATAACAGATCTCTGGATGACACCTAAGCGAGCCAGTATGGATTTGCAGGCGCATCCCTAAACTATTATCCCCCCCCCAGCAAAGATTGGCAATAAGCAAAGTGCAACTGTCTTATTTCACGAAGGTATAATATTTCATTTAAATTTCTAAAACCATAGATTAACTTTCTAATTTTGCAACTCAAATAGTCAACATGTGCCGACCAATTTAACGTTTATCAAACAAGACCACCAAATATTTGTAGGAGTCAACTCCATCAACGTTACTACAGCCATAGATCTTACTTAGGTAATTCCCACACGAATGTAATTTATTATGTTTATAAGGACAATCACTAATGGACCTAAGGGCTATGTTAAGGGTTAAAACATTATAATCGAACCATTTTTTCACCACCGACAAATCCTTTACAACCTTCCCTTGTACTTCTTCCCAACTAGTACTTTCGAATAAAATTTCCGTATCTTCCGCAAATAGGGAAAAGTAATATTTAAAATATATTTGAGTTCGATTATAATTCAAAATAAACACTACCAGAAACTGGCACATACTTTCTCACAAACATATTTAAATTATTAACACTTTCATTGCTAAGGACGCACATAATGTGAGCTTGATACTGAACACTGTGAGAAGCGGCCGACGCACAGTGCATTGCCAACACCCATATTGGGAGTATTTTCAATACACAGTGCATTGCCAATTTTAAGCCTATGTGCGTCCGCTGTAAAATATTAGTGATTATTACGTAGAAAGGTTAAAAAATAAAGTATTTTCTACACATTTAGGCTACAAATATAAAAAATAAAAGGTCAGCTCCTAGCATAGTAAATACAAAATTTGTGTAGCAGTGAACGTGTCAAACAGATTTTCTGTGACTTCATAATTGTATAAAAGTAGGAGAGGAGATACTTTAAAGTAGGAGAGCAACTAATAAATATTATTATTATTAGCTAAACGAGAATTTTTAAAGAGAATTTTTTTTTGCTTATGGTAGGGTACATTAAGGGCTACAAATAAGCCAAATTTTATCAAAATCGTTAGACCCGTTTTTTTATAGAAAAATAATAACTGATTTTTTGGGGGTTGTTTTTCAAAACCTTTTTCGTGCATCTATACAGGTCTAATTGACATGATTGGAGAAAATTTGTTCGAAATCGATTGAATAGTTTTCTCTCTAACTTTGTATACATACAGACAGACAGACATTTTGTAAAAACCACTTTTTTTTACTCAGGTGGTCCCAAAACGAATATTTCTACAAAAATCTCAACATCGATTTTTTTTCCGATCACTATACTTTCTCTATTAGTCCTAGTGCCCAGGCCTTTAAACGTTTATGATTACCTAACTCTTGAGACTTAGAATATCTCGTATTTAAGTCGAGCCAGACAACATTTTTATTTGCAACAATTCTCGGTAGCGGGGCGTTTTCCTTTGAGAACCCGGCAAAGTCATTGATTTGATGCTATAAAAAAATTTATAACCTAAACAATAATCTTTCTTTTAATCAAAAGTTTGTTTTATGGAGAAAGCGAAAAATATTTTGTCGGACAAATATTATTGGTAATTTCTTGTTATCACATTGTTTTTAGGGGTAGTTATCACATTTTGTAACACATGTGCCCACTGTCAACGAGAATTATAAAGGCGTATATGAAAATTTCATTTAATAATTCAATTGTAAAGAGAGAGGCGTATAGTGTATTTGTATGTAATAGTTAATTTGGTCAAATACATATGTAGAATTGTATCTCATAGGATGGGAGAGAGAGAGAGTAAGGAAATTAAAAAATAACTAAATATATAAACAAAAAATAATTTAATGTTAAATAGTAAAAGGGTAATATTTTAATTATAAAGTAAACAATAATGTTTTGTAAAGCAAATTCGAACTTTCTAGAAGAATTAAAAACGATAATTTGAACTATGGTGAGAATTCAAACAAATTGCTAATCATAATAAAAAGAATAGACACTATGAGACATTGATATAAAAAAAGTGTATATGTTATTATAAAAAAAAATTAACACAACCTCATTAACATCGAAAATAACATTTACAACAATTTGAAAGACAGTAACATCATAAAGCACACAAAATAAAATATAATATATGCACATGGTTTAGGAAAGTATGCAATGACAAAGAGATCGATGATCAAGTTGGTTCCTTCCGGTCAATATTCTGGAAGAGTGAAAAACGTAGTGCAACGTTTCAGTTTTTGTTAGTTGGTTAAATTGACAGTATGTCCTAGATATAAAAAATGAGTTTTTGATCAAAAGTATATCATTTATCTGCGAAAATAAGTTAAATAATTGTGGCCTGAGGGCAAGTATATATTTTACAAAGGTTTTTCGTCGAAAATTCAATCGATTCTAAAAGATATAACTGGATATAACTTTACGACCATGTGCTTCGAGTAAAGTGAAGTGTGATTTATTCAAGTGAGCTCAGCGTCGATGAAAAGTGATCACGCAAGTATTATTTAAGAAAATAAAAAATATTTGAAACATAGTAAAATTAAAAAATATAAATAAATTTTCAATTCTTTTTGGTGGAGGATGGACTATTTTGAAAATGTACATTAGCCTAGGCGAGAAGAGACTTTATACTTTCATATTTTTATTTCATTTGGGGTTTAGTTCATTTTATAGTTAAAACAGTCTCTCTCTCTTTTCTAAAATATTTTTAATTAATTTAAAATTGTAAAATTTGTCTATTGTATTATTTTTTTGGCATGTGTATGAAAGAAAAAATTATGTGTTACTAAAGTTTTTAGAGTTTGCCATCACATGTCTTAGTTTTCATTTATTTGTCTCGGTCATGCCAAGTAAGTACTAGAATAGCCAGACGAACCCCGATCTCAGAAAAAATTTGGAAAAAGTGAAAATTTAACGAAAAATTGCTCAAAATAGGCCTTAGATAAAAGAATGATGTCATACCTAATTGGTGCGGTTAACCCTAGAACCGGCAGCTTTAACGAAAATGGATTTTTTGCGTGTGCAAGCATTTATTCAAAAATTTGCCAAAAATAGTAAATGAACCCCAATCCAAAAGTGTTCCATAGCTTTTTTGTAGAAAAAGGTTCGAAAATGTATATATGCCAGTAAAAAAATGATAGATGTAAAAAATTTACAAAGTTATTAGCTCAAGAAACAAAAAATGTTCAGTTACGAAAAATAAAAGTTCAACTTTAAGTCTACATAAAAAGTAGTAAAAATTTTTTGTAATTTTTTCCATAAATGTAAAAAAGTTTTGTAATTTAGTTCTAAATAGAACTGTATAAAAACATTTAACATTTTCAAATTTCTTATTTTGAAAACACGAGTTTTTATGTTCCTACTACATGTCTGCTATCAAAAGTATGCCAAGTTAGAAATGTAATTTACTAATACATGCTTTGCCCCAAAATGAAATATTATTATAACAAAGTGTAGAGAATAAATCAAAGAACTGAACTGAATACTTGTAAATTATCTTTTCATAAAAGTGTTTGATTATAATTATTTGAATAACAAAAGTTAGAAAAATATAGAAAACTCTCGTCTGTACAAGATACGCGCGCAAACTTCTCTGTCTAGCCATGTTGTAAAAGTCCATTAGGCTTCAATAAACTGTTCAAATATAGCATATTTGGTTTACAGGGAAAGTTAGCTTAAAGCATTATGTTTACAAAGATACCAAAATATCTCTAAAAAACGATTGCGGTCACACAGATATCACGTGACATAAATAACGCTGTTTATTGGTTGGAAAACTGACCAATTGCAAGGGTCTACAAAACCCCTTACAACTTCAGAACTATTTGTCCGATTTTTGATTGGATGGAAGTTTTGGATAGGGGAAATTGTGATGAATCCATCGATACATAGGTTTAACTAAGAAAACCTACTGCGCGGGCTTTAGAGATTGACAAAAGTTGAGTTATTTCGTTATGTTTTGTATGAATTTTCGGGCGCCGACTGATTTGTAGAAAACTAATAAACTGCAACGATGATTACGTATGTAAATATACGTTTTAGAAAGAAATTGTAAATACAAAAATTAAATTTTGAAACATTACCTTTCCAATGGTGTTTGTCTTTTTGAGAATGGAAGATTTTTAGTGGGTCAAATATTCAATACAATCACTCGCTACAAATGTGTTGGAGTGACGGTACATTATGTACCGTCTGCCGGTTCTGGGGTTAAAGTAGGAATGGCGTGAATATTGAGCCTCTGTGATGAATCATAGATGTTCAAGATTTGCAAGGCACAGATTGCTAAATACGTAATAAGATTGTGTGACGTCAGAGAGCCTAAATATCGATCATATGTGAAAAACATTGGTATAACCTCAAAAGTAAACAAACTTTTGAGGTTAGAGTTGAATATTTTTGGTAAGTTTGTTTTTTAAAGTGGTAATTGATGGAAAATTGATAATTAATTATAAAAAGTAGACAGTAAAATTATTGAAAATAAAAATTTAAATACACCTAATATCGGTTTTTTAGTATTTAAATAGTTTTTAATTTGGACTTAGAAAAATTTCGTCGAAAAACAAAATTTTGTATTACTGATTATAATTTGCAAAGCGTTGCAATTTTCACCCTTTAGCAGCACCTAACAAAATGTAAAACTTGTTTATTTTTTATATGTATCTTGTAAGAAATAAATTTTAAAGATACCAAAAATTCGTGTTTATTCATAAGCAGTTGGTACATCATATCAGGGATCATCTCATTAGTCATCAGTCCCTGATACTCATAAAAAAAGAAAGGAAAAATGTAATCTATTGACTTTATAAAGAATTTGTGTTACAACCAGTTTAGCAAGCAAAAATACTTATTAACATTGAATCCCGAAATAATACTCATATGTACTCAATTTGTATTATTAATTAATTAAATGATTTCATTGTACCTCTATTTATTTAAAAATCGAAGTTACAAATCGGGAAATTCGTATAGTATTAATATTGAAATAAATATAATTATAAAATGTACACAACTTCTCAGCTTTCTAGCTTTAATGAAAGAATAACAAACCATATTTATTTTTTATGGGTTGTTTCAACCCTTAAAGGTAAAATATTTTAAAATCCTTTCTTAGTGCGCCTCTAGCGCCTGTGAGAAATATGTGTACAAATTTCACGTTCCTAGGCGGTATTCAAATAATATTTATAGTTTTAGGGATTGTTACTACATTTCCACCCCTTAGCAGAACGTGACAAAATATAAAACTGGTTTGTATTTTATATGTATTTTGTAAGAAATAAATTGATAAATTATCATCTCTCTAGCTTTAAGGAAAGTATAAAAATTAATATTTATTGGTTTAGGGGATGTTACTATATTTCCACCCCTTGTAACTGATGGTTACAAAAATAAAAAAAATATAAATATATATAAACTGTTTAAAAAAATGGGTTTTCGAAAAAAGTTGTAAAAAATTAAAAAAATATATTCAAATTAATAAAATGCTATATGTGGATTATTTTCTAATAATTATCACCTCTCCCTCACTTCCTTTACTCATTCACCTTTAAATAAAAAAATCATCGCTCATAATACTTCTTAAATCACCAAGAAACACCTCTTACTCCTTTACCTCCATAAACAAAAAAATCACCATACATCATGTATCTCACCTTAACTCCAACGTAGAATTACACCTTAACATCCACCTTAAGCTCCACTTTACCTTAATTCGCCTTACACCTTATTCATAAAAACCTTAATATCACCTTCGTTTAACTCATATAAAAAAAATAATAATAATCCACATATAACTCTATTTATGCTCTATTAGTACTTATGTATTTGTATTCACTATTATTGATTCATTATATTAATTTAATTTTCTCAGGGCTGAGTCTTTGGCTGCTAAAGTACAGGCTAATTGGATGTGCGTGGCTAAATAAAGGAATCTAAGACATTGTAGAGGAACAACCAATCGTTTACTCAGACATTATTAAAAAGTGATTATTTACAACAAAATATATCAACATTACAAGAAACAAACAAGTCAATTTTACAAAAATCTGTACAATTTATAGTTAAGCCTAGGCTACCTTAGGTTTATGACGCAATAAAATCAAGCGAAGCTACTTGTTAAAATAATCAAAAATTTCAAAATTGCAGACTGAAAAACTTATGTCCTATGGCCATTATTACTTACTGCGTTGTTTATCTCACTCACTGTTTTTACCTAGGATTTTTTTATAATTACACATCAATATGAAGCACTATCTATCCATTGCACGCATTTTTGTCGAAGCACATGGTTGACTTTCTATAAATTCACCTGTCGCATAACTTACACCATCGATTTTATTTTCCAAGTTCACACTAACGCCGAAGCACCTCTGCTTCACTTTAGAACAACATTTGTTACTATTCTGATGAGAAAACTACATTCTTTTGCCAAATTTCACACCTCTTACAGCTTACAACACATACAACGTTCTTACGCCATTTTTTCTACTACAGTCGATCACGTAGACCAAAACGTACACGGCCTTGCGTACACCAATAGTTTTATGTCTGTCCTGCATTCCGACATGTGTGCCGATGTTATGATGTGCCTTGCTATATACGCTGATACATATTGATTTCTTTATATGTGCTTGTTCTTTAACTTTAACTGTTCTTTAATTGTTTATTGTGCAATCACTTATCTGTCCTTCTCAACCGCTCGCTTTACAATACGCACTTATTTTCGACTGTCAACAACTTTTTATATAATTCATACACGTTATATCTTTTGTTGATTAATACACCCTAAGTCTGCTTTTTTTCTTTATTTACCAATAGTCTGCCTTTTACTTTATTTATTTTTATTTAA
>JAGFPH010001308.1:136650-160127 GCA_018207615.1 Philaenus spumarius | reverse complement strand
GGTTGTTTCAATCCTTAAAGGCCAAATGTTTTAAAATTCTTTCTTAGAGCGCCCCTAGTGTCCATGAGCAATACATTTCACGTTCTTAGCCAGTAGGGTTTTTGAGATATACAACAAATAATATTTATGGTTTTAGAGGATGTTTCAACCCTTAAAGGCCAAATATTTTAAAATCCTTTCTTAGTGCGTCTCTAGCGCCTATGAGCAATATGTGTTCCAAATTTCATGTTCCTAGGTGGTATGGTTTTTTTGAGATACTCTGATCAGTCAGTCAGTGAGTGAGTGGGTTTTGGATTTTATATATAGATAATAAAATACTTAGGCACTAACAATATATATCATATAATCAGTGCTCTCCAGTGTTTTGTTACTGCTTCCCCTCTGAACACAATCTATATTTACACTTTCACAGATGTTAGTATTCTGATTAACTTGATGTTTTAGGTGTGATGAGGCTTGTAGCAATACTGGCTGAAACAGCAAGTTATACAACCAGTAAGTTTGAAGATATGACGAAAACTCTTAGTGTCGTAAACCAGGTATTTTATTATTATTATTTATTGTTTATTATTATTTCTTTTTTGTTAAGGCTGAATAGCCTTTTAAAACTGCAACCCAAATAATAAAAAAAAAAGTTTTTAGGAATGAATCTTTTACCTGAACACCGGTAGGGTAGCCAAGTTTAGTAGCCTCTTAAGGTCCATGTACACAGTGTCAGTCCAGTATCAGTAGGCCTATATTTAATATTATCAGAAGTTCAAACTTTTATAATTCTATTTACACTAATGACCGAAGGTACTTGGTAGAACTTAATTTTAATGAAAAAACAAACACAATTTTTAGTAAATTTTTTAGAATCTATTGAGTCTTGCCGGACATGGTTTTGTCAGCGACGGCATTGGCAAGGCAGCGTAACACAGACTGAAGGCATTGTACAAAATATATATTAATATTTTCTAAGATTTTTAACCTAAAAGCCGATCATATAGATAGGATAATATTTAGATAATTCCTCATTTTCAGATACCATATTATATCAGATACCCATATATTTATGACTAGATAGATTTTATAAAATATGTTTATACAATTTTGTTTTTGCCTCTTGTTGTTTGTATGTTTTTTTTTTACCAGATGGACAAAAAAAAACTAAATGTGTATCCACAGAGTACAGCAACATTGGCAACATCCCAGAATTTTAAGCAACACTCTCCATAAACTAAACATAACTGTGGCTTTCCGCACCAACAACAGTGTACAGAAAATTCTCTGCCGCAAAGTTCTTAGACCTGTTGGGGAAACAACTGGGGTATATAGGACCAATTGCACCAATACCATAAATTCTATATAGGCCAAACAGGGAGGCCGTTCTTAAAACCGTTTAAGGAACATTTACCAAAGAAAACATAAGCGGAAACAAATCAAATTCACTCGCCATTTAATAGACACGAATCATAAATTCACCGATTTTAATACCAACTTTGAACCAACCCATTTTTGCATGAACGGTAGTTATATGAACACTATAGATGAATTCAAGATGTACAAAGCCATTAAACGTAACAATCAATTGTTTAACGACCAGCTGCAGTTTCATTCCAACATATACGATTCGGCGATAAGAATCGTCGACTCTAAATCAACTGAACATTGAATTTAGTCAGTAGTTGTTCGACTGCGAAACTAAATAGACGTCGACCCAAATTACATGTCATAGTTGTGAGTTTTGTGTTGTGAGTTAAATGTTTTTGTGTTCTATTTAACCCTCTTACTGTCAGACCACTGTGAGACCACTTGAGTTTTCTCAAAATTTTTGTTTTCTAAAAAGCTGAATCTGGGCGAGAAAACACAAAGAAATTACTCAACTTTGTCACTTCTCTAAATCTCAATACCGTTCAACAGAATTGTTTTGAAAATACCATAGAATAGATACCATAGGATAGATTGTTTTGTTTTTGTGAATAGATACCTTTGGATTCACTGCCTTCCAATCAGTCATCACTCTAATAATTTTGAAAATATAAAGTTTTCTGTAACCGTTGCAATTGGATAGTTTTCAACGAATGAGAAATCATATTTTGCAATCGATTACAATTCTATTACAATTCGATATATTTGTATAGATCTATTTATATCGATTTGAAGATAAAACTACAACCTTTCGTTTCATTTAAAGTAAACCCCATTAGTGTTAGGATTTTATTTGTACAGTCCTGGGAAATATGCGTACAAACTTTTGTTGAATTCAATATGCGCAGTTCTCACGGTCTTGCTATGCTTTGTTCCCATAATCTAGAGACCCACAGGATACATAAGGCTTGATCCGTGAGAACTTTTGACCGTTTATTCTAATTTTGTGAAACAAGTAAAACAATGTGAAATAAGTTTATAAAATAATAATTTTCAAGTATAACATTCAATTCTATGATTTATTCTCTAAACTTTGTTATAATAATGTTTCAATTTTGGGCAAAGCATAATATATTCCCAAATTCCTATTCAAAATAGGTCTGATTTTGTTATAAGTCTTATAGTAGGAACACAAAAACTGGTGTATATAAAAAATATGAAATTGATATATATTTTTATAAACTTCTATTTAACACTTAATTACAAAACTTTTGTACATTTTCAAAACAAATTTCAAAAAATGTTTACTACTTTTTATGTAGGCCTATAGTTGAACTTTTTTCTTCCGTTACTGAATATTTTTTTGTTTCTTGAGCTAATAAATTTATAAATTTCACGTCAATCAATTTTTTACTGGCATATATAAATTCTTTGAACCTTTTCCTACAAAAAAACTGTAGAACAATTTTGGATTGGAGTATATAATTACTATATTATTTGGCGAATCTTTGAAAAATTGCTTGCAAACGTACCAAAATGGCTTGGCATTACAAAAAATTAACATTGACAGTTAATGTGAACATTTTAATGTTTTAATATCTGATGATGAAACATATGTTCTGAAACGCGTCATAAACATACGCGGAACAAAGTCACACGACATATAAAATTAGTTATTTGTGACCTGGATACTTACACAATGATTTCAAAGCTCAATTAAATTAATAAATAGCATCAATACTAACAATAGATTTTGTACTATTTCACTGTTGTATATATTCTTTAAAGAGGAATAACGTCAACAATACTAATTTAAAATTTGATTCTTTCTGAAGCGAAACATTTTATTTCTAAACTTTGGTAAAAATAGAGCTGCAGTATTTAAGTCTAAAAATTACACAATATTAGTGAAATTTTTCATAACTTCAATTCAGTTTGTTACTAAGCACTAGAGTAGCAAGTTAGTAGAATTTAAGACTTGAAAAATTCAAATCACCGTTAGTTCTAGTATTTTCTACAAAGGGACTACTTGCAGCTACTGAAGTATAGTGGCCAGTAATGTTAAGTAGCGGTATACAGGGTGTTCATAAAGTCCCTTCAACCCCTCTCATTATTTTTTCGACTGAAAATAAGTTAACAGAACTTTGTATATATCTTGTTTTGCACAACAGGACAAAGTTTTGGAAGGTAGGTCATGTAATACACAATTGAAAAGCTTATTAAAAGAGAAACAGAATGGCGCTAACTAGAGCTTAGTATCTTACTTCGTTTCAAATTAATGTACAGTTAAAGTTCTGGAAAATTATATTTTTATTACAACACCAAAGCAGGTTTTTGTCCGTAAAAAAATAATTTCAACCTTGTCTTCATTTCAGCGATTCATTTGCAAAAATTCAAAACTGAGTGCTATCATAACAAATATCAGGAACAAAATAAGGCAGGTATTGCTATCCCATTAGTAAGGTCAAAGTGTATTCCCGGTTCCATTTACATTTTTTTCCAAAAAGTTTTTCAAGTACACATAGAAACTCGGATAAATTGGTGGTACCATAATACATTTATCTACAGTTTGTATTTTTTAAATGTGTTACATTTAACCTCAACCTACGACTTATATATCCATTAATGTTTGTGTAGCCATGTCCGATTGCTATTAATATGTATAAAATATTAATTAGGTACTTGCCTTAGCAATCACTTAGTAGTTTCGAGCAGTTTACAGCTGTTTCACCTTATTTTTCAGGCATCATCAGAACTCGAATAAACAAAAGCACTTTTCATAATTACACCGATTAACTACATTAACTATGACAACATTCAACACTTAAATAAATAAAAACATAAATTTACGACACTTAATACAATTTTTTACCTTCCAGTTCGAAACTAAACGCCGCAAAATCTAATTTCGCAGAACATTTGATAAATGAGGATCTTTCCTATACTGACATGAACACAAATATGGAAATATTGAATTGTGTTAATAAGCGGCATAAATTGAACACTTTAGAGGCTTACCATATTATTTATATTACAGTAGAACCCCGATTATCCACGAGTGGATTACCCGCGTTGCAGCTTAACCGCGATCGCCAAAAAAATACAAATTAAATATGTAAAATAAACCAAAGCGATACTACGGCGAACAAAGTTTAGCGAGTGAAGGCCCATTATTTCGCGTGCAGACTGTAGCGCCAACTCAAAGACAATACAGTAAGCATATAACCTTCATAACGGGACTATTTCCACCCCCGTCAATAAAGGACTTTTTTACTCCATGCTGATAGAGATAGATATTGAAAGTGCATTTTGACAATAGTAGTACTGTAGTAGTTATGTACTGGACTGTTTTTTTGTTGTTTTTGTTCTTTGTAAATATGTAAATAGTGTGTGTGAAACTATGTAATTTTTCCAACATATAAAGGTACGTAACTGTGCATATTTAAATTAATTGTTATTACCTGAACCTTTTGTAAAGATTAATTAAGCGCTTATTTTAGTTTTACGGTCATTTTGAACTATTTTTAGGGCATTTTAGGTTAGTTTCGGATTATCCGCGATTTCGATTATACACGAAAGTTCAGCCACCCATTATCGCGGATAATCGGGAGTTTACTGTAGTTGGAAGAAAGACAAAGATAATTTGTTAAACCACCAAAAGCAGTTCCAAGCTAATGTAATGTTTGATTTAATTGATAAGATTTCCCCCCCCCCCCCACTGCCACTAACTACCAACTTGAATATACGTCCTTCAGTTTGGAAAATGACACGGTAGATGACAGTCACACACTGTGAAAAACTAAATAATTTTATTAAGTATCGTAAATTTATGTTTTTATTTATTTAAGAGTTGAATGTTATCATAGTTTATGTTACTAATCGCTGTAGTTATGAAAAGTGTTTTTGTTTATTCGAGTTCTGATTATGCCTGAAAAATAAGGTGAAACAGCGGTAAACTTCTCAAAACTACTTAAGTGATTAGTATTTCCACAGCTAAACAAATAGGTATTTCTTCTTTAAATTTATATAAACGAATATTTTGATGATAAAAGTTTATATTTTAACAAAACAAAAAATTAATAAAAAAACAATCGGTGATCAGTAAAAAGTGCTAGAAATAGAAAAAATACAGTGAGTTTGTATAAGGGTTACATGGATTCTCCAAACCCGCCTATGATATAGGCATCAAGAACAAAAAAAAACCAAGTTTGTATTTATATACAGTTTATAACCTCAAAGTAAATATTGTAACGTATTATAACATACATTAGTTCTATAACTCTGTTTCAGTCCAACATATTGTACGATTCAGCGATAAGAATATGGGACTCTATCAACTAAACATTGAATTCAGTCAGTCGTTCGACCGTGGCTCTAAGTAGATATCTACCCGAATTATATGTTATAGTTGTGTGTGTTGTGTTGTATGTAATGTAGCTTTTATTATCTGATGATGAAACGTTTCGAAATGTGTCATAAACGTACGCTGAACAAAGTCACATGACGGATACAGGGTAAAATTTGTTATGTTCTATTTGTGACTTAAATACTTATACAATGATTTTAAAATATTGTATAACTTATTTATTCCTAATATTAACAAATTAATAACCTCCTTTGATGTTATGATAAAAATATCATTTTCCAGAACTTTAATTTGTCCATTACTTTGAAACGAAGCAAGATACTAAGCTCTAGTTTGCGTCATTCTGTTTCTCTTTTAATAAGCTTTTCAAGTGTGTATTGCATGACTTACCTTCATATTTAAAATTGTTAACCCCCTACCCCTAGCTCCCCAAAATCATAGAGGTTTAGATATGTCACAAAAATATCCTGTTATGCAACACAAGATACATACAAAATTTTGTTAATTTATTGTCAGTAACAAAAATAATAAAGATCGTTGAAGGGACTTAATGAATACTGTATATTCTTACAATCGTAGATATTGTGAAGTAAAATATATACAAGGTTTTCTTTAAAGACGTGAAGGTGAACAAAAATGTCCTTTCTTGTACTTAATCACAGAAATGTATTTTCATGGCGCTTATTACAAAGTTTTTTTTAAGTATTATATTTTTTTTACTTTACAGATTCGTGGAACTGATGTTGGTACCCTTAAATTGTTAGGTTCTGGCCTGTCAAACTATTTAAAACTTATGGTAGCTCATGAAAAAATGGGCTTAGGACCTAATGCCACGCAATTGGCTGGGTATATTATCGAATACGTTGGAAACGGTTTATTACCTCTGTATACTGATGCTACAAAGGATGAGGTAGAAATTGAATCACGCAGCATAAGACAGATTGCTAGGTAAGTAAATGACCAACATCATTATAAAAATATATTTAGTTTTGTTTTAACCCATTGATTCATGAGCGTGTAACATCTTTGGTTAGCACGGCCAAAATTTACTTATCCTAGGCAGTGGCGTAACTTGCGGCCCAAGGCAGAAACCACAATGCGCCCCCTCCCCGTTTAACATTTTTACTGCCATGAGAAAATAAGTTATGAAAATTAGAACTATAAAGAATGTATGGTTTAGTACAAAAATTGACGCAGAAAGCAATTTTGATAAAAAAAATGTTTAATTAATACAGTTCAATACAATATTATTAGAATGAAAGATAACAAGTTCGAAAAAAAAATAGGCCAACTAAATCTAATTCCAGTCTCGTCGGCTCTTAATTTCCAAATATGTTTTTACTAATTGGTACAAATTTAATCTGCAAAATATTTCATGTTTAATGCTCAAGATACTAAGACCAGAAAGTTTAGTTTGTGACATCGAGTTTCTTAAATAGTTTTTATTAATTTAAGTTTTGAAAAAAACATTTTACTTGTGGCCACAGTTACAGTTAAAATTAAAAACATTATAAAACCTGGAAACACATAGGGATACTGGGAGCGATAATGTTCTAAATCCTAAATGTTGCTTTTTTTTTTAATATCTTCCTAAATTAGATTTTGGAAGCAAACTTTTGTTCACTTAAGAGTAGCTGACATCAGTTTCATACATATCACAATATTGTCTTGCTGCGGCAGCAAGTTCTTCGTCAGAAAACTGGTTCCGGTTTCAAAAATTTAAAAGTTTCTGTAAGGGTGGACATGCTATGCAATCTTTGACTTATCTGTACAATTATAATGTCAAGAGCTATGAAAAATACATTGACGTGAAAACTGTGTAAGAGTTCTTTGAACTGAAAGTCAGAAGAGAATGCATCAAAAAATGTTTTTACGCTTCTTCGGTGTTAGACTGGCAGAGAAGTTTCAATGTTCCATGTTGCTGCACCTGAGCTTGGTGCACAATTTCGGCAAACTCTTATCTCATTGCACTTATACCATCCAAGCTTTTTTATTGAGGACAACTTGCATCATCCAAACTAATGTTGATTCTTTGAAGAAATTTTGATGTTATAGGAATTTTTAGGGGTGGAAATTAAAGCTTCAACTGCCCACTGCTTCAAAGTAACGGATCACTAAGGTTCAAGGAGTATTAACATAGAAATAAACCAGTCCGTAATGTTTTACAATTTACTATATTTTATTATCAAGTGGTTCAGTGGTAGACTATTCTTTTTACAATCTCTACAAACAAAACTACAATGAATAACTGATTCTTTTACCACTAATCAACTAATCTTTATTATTCTAATTAAATCAACTTGGCAATGCTACCCCAAGACGAAACACCCAAAGAAATAGCTATGTTCGTGTAATGCTGGCTCGAATGAGCTTCTACTTTAATTTAAACAAAAAGAGACATAAACACTTTTATAATGGATATCTAACAATCTGTTCACCTACCTATTCACCAAAGCTCTCTAACTGGAATTCTCGTAGCCAAAATGATCGCTTCCCGACCAGCAGCGTTTTCTCCGCTTCACAGGAAAACTAACTCTGTCCCACAGAGTCTCCGCCCGGCACACAAAAATACTGGTCTTAGATCTAGGTCAGTACGACCCTTTTATAGTTTGTCAGATTATCCAAGTGTGTCTTGTTTGAGTCAGCTATTTCCTAACATTTTGCACTATTACACAATGGTGCTCCACTTTCTGTGTCGTCGTCTTGGGCTTGTAAATTCTAAACTTTATTTTAAATATATTTATCTATATTTATTTCTTAAACCTACCCTCTAATCTTAACAGAATTTTCTCTAAAATTTTGTTTTGAAAAACAAGCATCAATATAAGTCCAGTTGCTTCGACCATTTCACTACTTTTAGAAGACGTCAGAATATTTTTTGTCAAACATTTCATCACTATAGCGAAATTGTTTAACTTTGACAAAACATTATTTGTTATGTTCTGCACTTTGTTAACATTGTTACTGTTAGCAACTCCACTGAACCCGGGATCACTAAATTTTATTTCGCTACCGCAATCGTATAGGAGAAACCTAACATTTGTTATTAAATTTGTATGTTTTATTTTCACTTATTTTCATCAAATTGCAGAATGATTATTTCATCTTCACTTATTCGTCTATAGTTTTTTTTTATAGAAAATTTTATACTATTTTAATAACTATAATTTTTAATCATACAAGTAAGTATACAGCAGAGTTCCGCTATTCCGAAAATCCGCCTATTCCGAATATATACAGAGCCTAAGCTAAATGAAAACGCCTGAAACCAAATTGGAATGAAAGCTAATTAGTTACAGTACAGTCGGCTCCATTTATACAATTCTGTGGAATTATTTTTATTCACTGCTAATCATAAACATAACTAATTTACACACACTTTTTTGTTTCCTTCACATTTTCCATCCATTTTGCGGGAAGGAAGCTACTGCAACAAGCTTCAGGGGAAACGGATACCGGGTCCTTCAGGTAGAAGGAAGGATTAGATACAACAGCTAGACACTAGTAGTGTTGTTACCACCTACCGGTTGCGTTCATCTGTTTTACCCCTCCGTTTTCGTTATCTCAAAAGAATTCTTTTTCTCAATCTTTTTTTTAAGACGATGCGGTAGAGACTGCATGGTGACAAAATGGATAGTTTGAACAACTTATCCCTTCCCTTAAACTTTTTTTCTAAAAATGGAGTCGTAAAGCTACGGAATAAAAAACGGATGGTGTAAACCTTCACTAAGAAGTAAAGTCAGTGATTTTTATGTGACAAAGAGCACTGAATCAATTGAGGATGCAATGTTCCGTCTTTGCCGCAGGAACATAACATCATTTGGTGTTGATGAAGCGTGTTGTTCGATGTAGCGTAAGGCGAGGTCAAGAGCATTTTCCACGTCTGCGTATGCTGCGTCAAGAACGTCTGTCTTAAGAAGTCAATACGTTGATATTATTCCTGCTAAACGGAATAGTGTTCGGTACCAATTAGTTCGGAATAGCGAGACTCTACTGTACTATTACTTTCTAAATAGAATCATAATCTGAGATCATACAAAATTAATTTATTTGTAATTGGTTAGCTAGTACAGGTCTTTTAAATAAATTCACAGTCTAAACAAATAAAATTCATTTTATTTTAAAAACAATGTATGGATAAAACTTAAAAACAACAGCCTTTGATTTAGAAAGATCACAAAGCCTTCCACCGTCTCAAACATTATTACTATGTATGTGGTCTTCGGAGATAGACTGCGGCACTATTGTCTACACGTTGAGTACAGCTGACGTTTCGTGTACTTTACAGATGTCCATTTTCAAGGCTTAACCAATGTCAAGTGAAGTGAGAAGTGTGTCTTTGTCAAGCAGCCTGAGAATCTTTAGAAATGTCAATTCCAATAGGTTTGTTGTGACAGTCGGTGTGCTAGAAAATTCTAAGTTGCGTTGTTTTTATTTTCGAAATAACGTGTTTCCAAGTGTTATTAACTTCCGTGGTCTTTATTAAAGTTGTTTTTATGTTTTCTTTTGTCAATTGCCTCTAAAATTTTCCTTCCGTAATAATTTGGTGAGCCAGCTAATACTTATACGTTGTCAAATTCAATCGCGTGTTGGTGGAATGGTCGACTATAGCTGAATTTCTGTTTCAGACCTTTTTGTGCATCTTATGTCTCCCTTACCCTAGTTGAAATTAGTCTCCCTGTTTCTCCTTCGTAACGTCTACTGCATTGTACATGATAAACTCCAGAGGTCATAGTTTTCATGAATGACCGGAGCGCATTCATGTCGTAGGATTACAGTTTTACTTGTGCGGTCCTTGCAAATTGATCTTGATCAAAAGTTGCGCTGAGAGGCGTATTCTAAAAATGTATATATTTTAATAACTCAATCCAAACATCCATTAATGAGCCATTATTGAGTGTTCAGCATGTTTTTAATAATGCCTAAGTAAACACAAATTTGTAAAGTAAAGTTTTTGCACAATTAAAAAACATTACACGTTTTAAAATTATGAATGTCTTTGAAACATTGTTTTAATCAAAAACATTTTATTAGTTAAATTTATTAAAAAATAAAAGTGACAGTATCTTTTCTTTGGATAAAGATATATATCACTTATATAATAGTATATAGTGATAATATGGGGCTATAGCATGATGGAAGATACATGGGTATGCTTAGTGAAATTCTGTTAAACACCTCTTATTCCACTATCTCATCTAAAAAGAATCCACTCCAGTAAGTATGTAATATATTTAATATCAACCCTCAGGTGAGTGCGCGGAGTGTATTTTAATTACTAGCTAGGTAAATTTTGTTATACAAATAAAAGAGGTGTGGCAACCCTGCCGACCTGCTTAATACCTTCCTAGAGCTTTATGACTCATCTACTTGACTTGTTAGTAGTTTTACTTGTTTCTGTCAGCAGTACAGTCACTTCAAAGTCTGCTGGGGTGTGTTTAACACTCCATTTCTAAGACTATCAGTAAAGTATTTAAAAAAGTAAGGGGCTGTAAGTTTAAAGCTTATTGTTTTGTTTTCTAGTTTTTGTCTCGAACAAAGTTTAGAGTATTCATTATAAAAAAGTTTTCCTTAATAATGAAATTTGTAGTATTATTGAGAGGATAAAAAGAGCAAATGTTTACCAAACAATTACATACTGCAAAGAGTTACCCAGATGTAAAAAGAGTCTGTACATACGTGCATTTTAACTTGTAAACAAATTTTACCTTGATTAGTTTTTTCATTCCATGCTCGCCCATTAGTGTTATGACTAAAAGTGCGTCCACTTTAGGGTTAATACAAAATATTAATGTGCAGAAACTATCAAAGGAAGTATTGTAATTGGATTTCAGACAAGAAATATAGCACTTCTCATACAGGGCAGTTGTAGCGTTCAAAGTATTTATGTTCTGTGATATTTGGTTTGTAGCTCGCTTGTTTTATTTATTAAATTAATTTAAACTTTCAGGTATATAGCTGAATGTGCTGAAAGTATACTTCAAACCAAAAATACAAGTATTTTAAATTATTCTGTAATGACATATGCTCAAGAAAACGTAGTGAATCAGGTAAGACCTAGTATATGCTTCAATTTATGAGACCTGCTTTTACTTTCAGTAGAGTCGCGCTATTCCGAACAGAGTTTAGATACCAATTTTTTAAACATAAAAACAGGAGAATTAAAAAGTCGTTCGTGAAACAACGTACATTTATTGTTATACAAATAAGTTAAATAGAGACATACATAGAGCCTAAACTTGATGAAAACGTCTGAAACCAAATTGGAATGAAAGCTGGTTTTGTTTCCTCCACGTTTCCCATCCTTTTTGCGTGAAGCAAGTTACACCGCAACAAGCTTTCGGTGAACCGGATACTAGGTCCATCAAGAAGAAGGAAGAATTAGATACAACAGCTAGGCAATATAGTAGTGTTGTTGCCACCTGCCAGTTGCGTTCATCCGTTTATCTCCTCCGTTTTCGCTATCTCGAACGAATTTTATTTCGTTCTCCATCTTTCTTCAAGACGATGAAATTCCGTTTTTAGAAGAAAACAGAATCGTAACGCAACGGAAGGAAAAAACGGATGGTGTAAACATTTGCCGCGTCTACGTGTGGTATGAGTACAGTTTGAGCGTTCACCTCATCCTCGCTTTCCTCCGGGCCGATCAACGCTGTATAGAACTGACTGTAGCAGATGTCCCCGCACTTAATTTACAAGTCAATATGTTGATATTATTCATGAAATCCACCAATTCCGAATTCCCGCTAAACCGAACAGTGTTCGGTCCCAGTTAGTTCGGAATAGCGGGACTCTACTATACTATAGTATAGAGAAAGTATAGTGACCGCAAAAAAAATCGATGTTGAGATTTTTGTAGAAATATCCGTTTTGGGACCCCTTGAGTCCAAAAAAGTGGTTTTTACAAAATGTCTGTCTGTATACACAAAGCTAAAGAGAAAACTATTCCATCGATTTCGAACAAATTTTCACCAAATATGTCAATTAGGCCTGTATAGAAGCACGAAAAATGTTTAGAAAATTTTTGAAAAACGAACCCCTTTTTGGCCAAAGTCCCCCCAAAATATGTTATTATTTTTTTATAAAAAAAAAGACCAACAATTTTGATAAAATTTGGCTTATTTGTAGCTCTTAATGTTCCCTACCATATGCAAATAACCGCATCTTTCAAAAAATTCTCGTTTAGCTAATAGTAATAATAATAACTGATTTTTATCGGTTTTTTGGCCAAAAAGGGGGTTGTTTTTCAACATTTTTCAAAACCTTTATTCGTGCATCTATACAGGAAAATTGACATGTTTGGTGCAAACTTTTTTGAAATCGATTGAATAGTTTTCTCTTTAGCTAATAATAATAATAATAATATTTATTAGTTACTCTCCTACTTTAATGTACTATCTCCTCTTCTACTTTAATACAATTATGAAGTCACAGTTGTGGTTACATATATGTGTTGGCTCGCAAAGCACGCAATGCATTGTGTATTGAAAATACTCCCAATACGGGGGTTGGCGTGCAATGCACTGTGCGTCGGCCGCTTCTCATAGTAGGCCAGTCGGTAAAGGTCAATTTAGACCAAAAGTACCAGTAATTTGCAATACGGCTGAATTTTTTTTTTATAAGTTCATTAAAGTATGTAGATTAACATAAAAAAAAGTTTACCAGTCTATCGATTTCCCAAAGTCGAAAAAAAAAATCGATTATCATTTTATTTTCGATTATCCTTAATATTTCGAGCTGGGATAAAGATAGAGGAAAATAAAAAATACCACCGTGTAGGGGAGGTATTTTTCAACAAAAAAGGACATATGTATTTATTTCGTCCAAGCAATGGTTTGTCTGGAAAAAATTCGATAATGCAGGTATGTATTTTGCAGCAGGGAAATCACTACAAGGGGACATCTTATTCATATATGAAGCGTTTTCTCATTCTAAATCGGCCGAATTTTAATATATCGAATTGAAACTTGACATAGGAGTTAAAATATATATTTTAAACATTTATGCTGAGTCTCAGCTTGTTATCTTGAAAATTACCCGATCTAGGAGTCGATTTCGATTATCGATTTTACTAGTACCGGACTCACGAACTAATTTCAATCTATTCCAGTTTCGTCAATTTTTGGAATATCAACATCAAATTTGTTTTACAAGTTGAGTACACCAGTATAAATATTAGTATAGGCTATATTATTGATTGAAGTTGTAAACATAACCCCAAATGTAACACTTACAGGCCATGTAACAAGAATATTGTATGATCATAAATTAGTAAATTCCCATAGTGACTAAAAACATAGAGGTGTGGTCTGGTAGAAATGAGACGCAATATATAATAATAAATATTTATAATTCTTGTATACATATACAAATTTGTTAAGACGCAAAATAATTGAAGTAGAATCATTTAAATAAACATAAAGTAAAGAATAAGCAGACTATATAAATAAAAGATAAAAAATCAGACTTAAAAACATTAACGAGTGAAAAATATATAAAATGTATAAAGTGTATAAAAGTTCAAAATAGCTAAAAACAGTGGTGCGGTTTAAAAAGTAATTAAAAGTAAATAAGTGGTCACATAATGAACAGTTTTATTAGTAAAATATAACAAGGTGGAAGAAAAACATTGTAACAGAGAAATTATATTTTAAGCGTGTATAAATGCACAGTGCAGACAAACTAGATCACAATGCTCATGAGGGTTGAGTTAATTCAGGAGGCCCTGTACCGCTTCATTGAGGAGAGACTTAGAAAAAACATGGCGAATAGATAGTTTGTTTGTGTGTGCCTTACTGGGGAATTTTAAGAAGAAATGTGGTTTTTTAAAGTGGAGGAGAAGAAATGAACTTCTAAAAGTGAACTTGGAGTGGTACGGAGTTGGTGTACGATTCGACATCAAAATCCGTCGAAGACTTTCGAAGTAATGTAAACTTATAAAAATAGAACCACGAGGTAGGCTATTCCGGCGTGTCGAAGTTATACGTGTGTCCAAATTATCCAATGCAATCAGAGAAATCCTAGGTAAAGACGTTAGTGTGAACAGTTTTGTGAGTATTAATGGCCATAATTTTTAATAATATCAGTCTGCATTTCAAAATTTTAAACTTTTTTAATATGTAACTTCATTTAATTTGGTATTGCGTCATAACTTAATAAGCATAATTGTAACTGGTATCTTGTATAAATTTTTGATAATTTGATTTGTTTATTTCATGATGGTAATGAATTTGTTTGTACATAGTTATTTTTTCATAATGTGTGAGTAAAAACGTAGTTGTTCCGCCACGATGTCTTGAATTCTTTCGTTTAACCATGGCTACCCATTAGTGAGTACTTTGCAGTCAAAGACACACGACCTGAGAAATTAAAGTTACAGTAGAATATTTTTAAAGATAATTATATATGCATAAATGATATGAGAACATGCAAATAGGTTATATGTGGATTATTAATTTTTTTATAAGAGTCAAGTGATGAAGTTCTATAAGGTATTTTAAAGGAGGTTTTAAGGTGTAAGGTGGAGTTGTAAGTTGGAGTTAAGGTGAGTCACGTGCTGTATAATTTTTGTAATAGAGGTTGAAGAGTGAGAAGTGTTTTTTATGATAATAAAGTTGTATTATGAGCGACGATTTTTAAAGGTGAACAAGTATATAAAGTAAAGGCGAGGAGAGCAATAATCCACATATAACGTTTTTATTAGTTTGAACATTTTTTTTATTTTGCAAGTTTTTCGAAGACCCATTTTTTTTTAACAGTTTTAACCCATTTATATTTTTATTTTTGTAATCATAAGTTACACAAAGTATAATCTACACTAGTAGGTTTTGTTGCATATTACAGATGATGGGTGAAATCAGCTGTTATATTATTAAGTTACATTATTTCTTCTTTAAATGTTACTCCACGTACGCTCGTACGTACACTCGCTTTTATGAGTTGATAACTAAGGACCTGCATTTATTTTTAAATAGTATAAATGTGGCTGGTGGATAAACAGAATTTATGATTTCTATTATGAAGGTCATTATTTGAAACTTAAGAACGTATGAAGAAATGTTACTAAAAAACTTAACTAATTCAACTCTCTATTTATAAATTTTTTCGTTCATTGACCTCATCATAGATGTTGAAGTATGTTTAACTTATTAAATACAAGTACCAGGTGGTCGAGCTCCACTCATTTAATTTTATGTACTGAAACATGCATACGAAATGTGTAACATTATTTTGTAAGTATTTTGTGCATGTTATAATATGAGAGCCATCACCTTCACTCTCAGCTGTGAGGTACAGCCAAAAGGAATAAATATATTAAAAAATTATTGCACAATTAACAAAAACCTCAAAAGCTATGCTTCAGAAATAAGCCAGGCCTGTATTAAAGTTTACTATTTCACTATCAATTTAGGCCAAGTTTTGCTTCCTTATGATATATTAAATTGTGAATCAAGCCTAAATATAGTAACAATTATCACAGGATTAACCATAACCTCAAAGCTATGCATCAGTAATGTATACAATTTTACTAGTTCAACATCAATTTAGAGAAAGTTTTATTTTCTTCTTACAAATTAAATTGCAAAATTCGTCCTAAATATAGTGACAATGATATTATTTAGCAAAATTTTCTATTGATATATCGTTTTATATTAATAGGCTATTATGTATTCCGCGGAGTAATCCCTCTTCTATTTAATAAATAAGCACCAACACTGAAACCGTCTTTGATACTGAAACCGTATTAATTAATACTGTTATACAGGATGTCCCATAAGTAAAGTGCTAAACTTCAAGGAATGGTTCTATGGGTCAATATAAGAAAAAAAATCATATAAACACAGACCCGAAAACACTTTGTTTTCTAGATATCCGCCATTTTGTTTTTTGTACAAAATAATTCTCATCTAGAGAACGGTTTGATTGATTGAATTCAAACTTGGCTTGAAGTTTAACCTAACAATGATATATCTGAAGAAAAATAAACGATTAATTCCAAGCATGAGTTCAAAATGGTTTGAAAATTTCAAACCTAAATTACTCAAAAACCGTACATTTTTACAAAAAATGTCAAGACACATTTTTTGTAGCTCTCTTGATTTCCTTTCGGATGGTGTATCTGTCAAAACAATCGGTTGAAGGATAATAGCTAAGTTAAAGATAATGACAGCAAATGTACATAAAATATTGCTGTGTTTATAGGGAATCAAAAGGGCTACAAAAAAAGTACTGTAAAAAGTACTGTTTTTGAGTAATTTAGGTTTGAAATTTTCTCAGAGCGTGGAGAGGGAATAGGCAATAATACATAGTATATATAGACAAGTGTGTGCTTCCTTGTTAAAATGTAGCTAGTAACGTTTCAAACGTAATCCTGAAGATAATTCACCCGGAAACCGTGCTCTTTCTTACAGCGACCAGTATAAAAAATTACAATTTATATAAATTTCACGCTATTACAGACTAGGAACGTTTTAACTGGTATTTTAAGTAGTATCGCTTCTCGGCCTCTTGGCTAAGTGTAGTATCTGTTCTTATCAGCTTAATGTGTGAGTATAGTGTAAATCGTCGATTGATCTAACGGTCTTCTGCTTTACATATTTGATATTGTGTTAGTGCGGTCATCGGAGAAAGTTGTTGTGTGCTGCCACCTGCGATTACTCAGAACTACTAGACTATAGTGCGGTCATCGGGGAACGTTGTTGTGTGCTGCTATTACTCAGATAGGCACACAACCTACCTAACTTCGAGTACATTGTTCATCGGTGAGAGTTTTAATGGTTTTTATTAGGCCGTTTGAATACTTTTAGTGTCATTTGAAAAAATTAACAGTTAATTTAAATAAGTCCAAAATATAACTTAAAATCATTGTCTTATTTTTTAATAGTACTAAAATTTCGTCACCACTTTTCACGTGATTTACTATATACATACAAAGTGACTCATGATATGCAGCAGATAAGAGTGTTGAATTTTCTTTGTTGGATTCCTTAATACAGAAAGTCAATAAGTACATTGACAGTTACAATTATATTTATTATTATTTGTGGATTTTTCCATAACTTTTCTATAATTTTTTGTAATGGAAAATTTATAACTGGAAAACTTTAGGAAATTTAAAACCATATTACATTTTTTTAGTCAAAGCTACTTTACTCTTTTTTGAATTAAACAAATGGAATATGGTAAATTTTCATATTGATTATTTATAATTTGATATAATTAGATTATATACACGCTTAAAATGGAATAAAAATGTGTAATTGTATAATGTGAGAAAATATATTAAATACAATGTTCTGCAGATTTACTGATGACTGAAAATATACTTAAATTACTTATTTACAATTTTTAGGAGTTAAGAATAATTTGTTATTTGAATAATTAATTATGCAATTTCAAAATATGATATATTATTTTTTGACAGTATATTGTCTTGTGTAATTTTTTGGCCCTTATTCTCCTCTAATATGTGTGGTCTTAAACACACCCAATTTTTCTATTACGTTTTGTTTCGACATTAAAATGTAAATATAAAAACCTATCCAAGATTAACAAAAGAGCTTACCAAAATAAAATTTGCAAATAGAGAACAAATTAATTTGATTTGTAAAGTGTTATATTAAGAAATATATTAAAGATGTACGACAAATGCGTTTTGTTAACGTTTTGTCAAAATTTCAAATTAATCAGTGAAGGACTTTCGGAGATTTAAGGTTTTGAACAAACATTTACATTTTTATTTATATAGTTTTAAGTCATTGTTTTTAAAAATATGTCCCACACAGGTATTGGTTTTATAAAACACACTCGTGGAATGAAAAGGGCTTTCTCTTCATCCCAACAATAAAAGTCTCTACAGGGAACTTATTAGCCATAAGCATGCCTAAATAATGATAAGAAAACTGAGTCTTTATTTTACCTTGTGTACAGCCTTATCTGGAATTCTAAGGGTATAATTGTTACGAAATCCACACATATTTTACTAATATATGTGAGGAAAGTGTAGATATGTTTTCTTTAATTGTGTGTATAACATGTGTTTGATCCAAAATCATAAGGGACAACAACAATAATTTAATTCCACATCCTTTGTGTAAAAAACACATTTAAAATTTTCACAAGTTTAAAAACATCTACCTAGTACATTTTATTGTACGAATAATAAACCACTGTTGGGGTTATATTTTCTTCAATAGTAGGGACCAGGCAAACCTAACTAGAAACTCAGATAATATGGTAGGCCATGAGAAAACCATTGAGGTGCGAGTGCCCGCTTCATGTAAGTTGTTATAGGCTGATTTGGAGCCATACTTACTTCAAAATCTATTTTATTTGGCTTTAAATAAACAAAGAAGGTTTGATAGTACTCAAATAGAATAAATTAAATACTGTAATAAAAAACACAAAAATAATGCCTCTGAAGTTTTTTTATGTTCGCTTTTTTCATTGATTTCATAGCCTCTTCTTTATTTGATTACCGTTGAGATACCCACTTTTCAAAGTCCAATCTATCTCGTTTCCAATCCCCGACAATCACTTCCCCAACATCTAATCACTTGCCACTTTTCTTATTGAATCACTTCCATCTAATCATTTAATTGCTTCCCAATTTTTGATTTAAAGATAAAACAACACGCTTTGGCTTTCGACTCATAATGACATTTTCATTCACAAAGTTTAACACCGATGCCGAGTAAAAACAAAAAAAACAAAATACAGTATCAGCGGGGAAGAAACAACTCGTGGGAAAGGATGGTGATACGATGCCGCGAGTAGGGGAGTGTAAACAGAGCACTGCGGAAATGTTTTCAGAATGTACAAGGCAAACGACAGTTTTGTTTTCTTTCTGTTCAATCTAACACAAAGGTTTTTATTATAAATTCACTTATTGAGAAATCCTCTCCCAGTTAACTTATATTTGTTTTTAAACATTACATTTTTGAATCTGTAAAAGTTTCAATGGTTTATAAAGTCTTCTATTTGTCAGTTTAAAGATGGTTTTACATCAATGATACATTCTTTAGAAATGGCAGCACAATCTGGAGGTTTCTGGCTTATGCCGTACCAAAGAATATTTACTACTGTAACTCCAACAATCTTCATGTGGGCCAGAGTAAGTAAATTTTTATTTCAGCTTTGTGTATTATTAATGAAATGTACGAGGCTTGTCCAGAAAGTAAGTACCGTTTTGAGAAAAAACATACAGACAAATTTTTTTCAACAAAATTTATTTCTACAAGGAAGAGGATATCTTAAACTATTTTTCTACATAGTTTCAAAAATAGTTTAGGCATTTGTTGTAGCGAGGAACCAACTTTTCTATACCCTCTTCATAGAAAGATGCCGCCATTGACGAGAACCATTTCCGAGCACCGTCTTCCGCGTCGTCATCGCAGTCAAAGCGGCGCCCTCCGAAATCCCGCTTCAAGTGCAAAAAGAAGTTGAAATCAGAAGGTGCCAGATCAGGGCTGTACGGCGGATGGTCAAATTGCTCCCAACCAAATTTTCGAATAAGGTTTTGGAGTGGCACCAGCAGAATGGAGACGTGCCTTCCTTGTCATGGATCAACACAATGCCTTTCTAAGCATTCCACGTCTTTTGTTCTGAATCGCACTCCGAAGTTTTCTCAGTATTTCACAATATCATTCCGCATTGATTGTTTCTCCTCTGGGTAGAAAATCAACAAGTAGAATGCCCTTCCTGTCCCAGAACACAGTGCACATGATTTTTCTTGTTGACAAAGTTGTTTTGAACTTTTGTTTTTTTGGGGGATCGTGATTGTCTCCACTCCATTGACTGTTGTTTGGACTTTGGAGTGACATGACAAACCCAAGTTTTATCACCTGTAACAATATTGTTTAAGAATTCGTCTCCTTCATCACTGTAACCGGTGAGAAAAGTCAATGAACTGCCAAGTCGCTTCTTTTTGTGTTCATCCGTAAGCATTTTCCGAATCCAACAGGAACACAACTTGCGATAATTCAAGCGATTAACCACAATCTCATTCAAAAGAGATTTTGAAATTTGTGAGAATTCATCAGAAAGCATTCTTATAGTGAAACGTCTGTTTCCACGAATCTTCTCATTCAACCAATTCATCACTCACAACCGATGACCGCCCGCTGCGAGCCTCATCATGAACATTGGTTCGCCCATCATTGAATTGCCGAACCCATTTTCTTACCATTCCATCACTGATAACTTTTTCTCCATAAACTTCTGTAAGTTGGCGATTAATTTCAGCAGGCTTCATGTTCCTTGCGTTCAAAATCGTATTACAGAACGCACTTCAAAGTCCGCGGGATCAAAAATTGTTTTGAACATTTTGAGTGCACACTAACTAATGTAAACACAACAAAATTTTGCCGTAATTGCGTCAGCTGTTCAATAATGAACCAAGGAGACTAGAGCGCATGCGCGGAACATCGTTGCTAGCTCTGTGCCGGCGGTAGAACGAAACGGTACTTACTTTCTGGACAAGCCTCGTATAAGTTAGTTCCTAATTCATGCTTCCAGCCTCACATATGTTGATGATACAACATCGGTAGACAACAACATTGGTGAAGTGTGAACTTTTTTCATTGGTACTTGATCGCTGTCAAACTGTTGTAGGTCACTTTGCAATCTCTTTCTTTCTTAGAGATTTGCTTTTAGTGGAGGTAAATTAGGATACAAAAATAATGAAAAGTAATATAATCAGGAAGTTTTATCAATTTGTCACTGACATCTATGACCGTTATATCCTTATGGACATAATTGTAAAAAAACAAAATAGCTTGGAAAATGGAAAAATTTATTACATTTAAGAAAAAAATGGTAAAAAAATTACATTTTAACTTGATAAATAAATTGTATTATGTTCATAAAAAAACATAAAACCTACAATTAAAAAAAGTTTGCCTTACAACCATTTCTAATTAAATGGCAAGCGTTTAATTTTTTTTAATGGGCAATTGTGGCCATAAAAATTTAATGTTTTTAGAAAACATTAAATCGTGTATTTATAGCAAGAAATACATATTTTCTTAAATTTTCATAAAGATTGTTGATTTTTACCCTACTTATTGCATTATTAGTAATAAAGAAAGTACTGTACGTTGAGGAATTTGGATTTTTTGAGGTTAGGATCTATTTTTAATGTAACTATACTCCATCATTTCAATAGTCTATTAATTTATGAGTATTTTCCGTCTTTTAAGTTTGTCTACGACCATTAGAGCCGGAGATATTTGAAAAATAGTAGCGATGCATTCAAAATACCTCAACATTGCACTTTTTCGCGAAGCTACAGCCAGATTTTTAGTTTCAACTCATTAGCAAGTATAAAAACAAAAATTCAATTTCCTGATCACATCACTTTTAAATAATTCTAATTTCCCTCCACTATTTCTACGTCATAATATTCAAGGACAATGAACTCACACCTCATAGCCAAATCTCCCATCTTAATTTCATTTTATTTCATAGCTGAGGTACAAAATATTGTTTGGCCAGGTCAAATTACCAAATCTTGCTAACATGTACAAAAACTAATACATGTACATTAATAATTCAAATATCATGAAATTACAATAATAGTCAATCAATAACAATAATACAATTATTACAATGAGGCAATAACAAACAAGCATCACATTCACCATCGCTAAAATGTAACTACTAAAAACAAAATTAGATTTCCAATATAGCAAAAAGACTCACCTCCAAAAAAATCAAACCAAAACTTACCGTGGATGAACTCGCTTACCGAGTAAAAGGATTTTGACGACAGAAGTCGTCTTAAGTTATTTTTAAAATTTTATGAAACTTACTTCCAGTTGTAAGTAATGTGGAAGTTTGTTAATAAATTCAATACCTGCATAAGAAGGAAGTTTTCTTACAATATTTAGCCTATAAGGCTGATGTCTTAAAAAGTTAGAACTTCTTGTGTTATAACTATGAACATCCATGTTGCGCAACGTTTCCCCTTTTTTCCAACAATGGATTATAGTTTTAAAAATATATAAACATGGAAAAGTTAAGATGCCTAATTCCTTAAACGCTTCTCTACAGGATGCCATTCTGTTTGGACATACAGTTCTACTACAGTTATTAATGCCCTTTTCTGTAAACATAACACTCTACTAACCTCATTCATCGAAGAGTCACCCCAAAAGATAACTCCATATTTTAAATGAGGATAAACAAGTACATAATAATAATAACAAGTAGGACATAGTAAGTGTTGGTTTGGTGCAATAATTCTTAATATTCTTTAGAGCAAAAACACCAGCACTAGTTGTCTTACAAACTGCATCTACATGTTCCTTCCATGCAAGATGACTGTCTATAACCAAACCTAAGAATTTGGTGCTTTTTACCTCTTTTATGACATCATCTCCCAACATAATAGTGGGAGTCAACTGATTATCACTACGCTTTAAACTATAAAACAAAGATACAGTTTTTTCTGGATTTGTGAGTAAGTTATTTCCCGAAAAGTACTGGCTTGTTTCATTGACACGTACAAAAATGATTTGTTCCAAAAAGGAAAGGGATTCAGCCTGCACCATGACTGTTGTATCATCAACATACTGCACAAAATGGTCAGTACTTAGTAATGATGACAGATCCCTAATATAAATAATGAACAAGTCAGGTCCGAGTATAGATCCTTGAGGGACACCAAACTCAACCTGGAAATCTTTTGACAACATTTCTGCCACCTGGACTCTTTGAGTCCTACAACATATAAAGGATCTAATCCAAGTAAGTGGCAACC
>JAGFPH010001308.1:109439-127600 GCA_018207615.1 Philaenus spumarius | reverse complement strand
CCTCAGGTATGGGAGCGTGTTGAGCTCCCTCTGAGTCCCCACTCAATCACCCTTAGGTATAGGAGCGTGTTGAGCTCCCTCTGAGTCCTCACCTTTTCCATACATTTCCCCAAAGGACCACCTTCAAATCAGTCTAGGAATACCACAAGGTAAATTTTCTATAATAAGGCTTGTGTGTAAAAGCGATTTAATTGTACATACTAGAAGCAATAATATTAAACCATTTGTAACCAACCAGTGTATTTATTTGGCGCCCGAACCCTGGGTTATTTCTTCGACACAGCATCCTGAGCACATTTGCCTCAGCAGGAAGTAAGCATTACAACATGACCGCACCATGGCCTAGTGTTGGCCTACACACGGCGGGGGAATAATCTAATGGAAACGTATGGAATAGTCCCAACATCACTGCACAGGGGGCGTGCATGTCACCGCACCCGGGGCGTGCCGTGCCAGTTAAGTTTTGTTTACTTTTGGCGGTGCAGCGACGGTATGGATCACAAAATACTCATCGAAGAAATTAGAAAGTATCCCGTTATTTACGATTAAACCAACGAGAAATACGTGGACTACAAGGAGCAGATTTGGAAAGCTATCTCATCCAAGTATCAAGTTATAGTTAAATAATTACTCAATTAGTCATTGGCCAACACACAGCCGTGCTACAGTAAAGTGTGGTCTCACTGAGAGCGAGCCAAGATATAGCCAACACTAGGCCGTGGTGCGGTGTGGGCACGGTGCGGTCATGTGTGTCCCAGTGCCCCAACCTTTAGCGTGAGAATAATCGCAGCGCAATGTAACACTTTCTCACAGTTGTCTCAAAATGATTGATTGTTTCACCTTATGGAAGGAATTTGTGATTTACAAGAATCAAGATCCAGTCATCGAGACCTTAACCTTCGATCTTGACTGATATGCTTTGTTGGGTCTCTAAGAACTTTTGCTTTTCCACTGCAATGATTGCACTGTAGCTTCCATAATCATAAACCGAGGTTTTGTCATTTAATATCATATTCTGATATCATCGTTCTATCTCAACGAAATCCTCACAGACTTCTACCCGATGTTGTTTTTGTTCCTCCACCATAAACACGCTCATTCCCAGTTTTTGAAGTGTAAACTTCTGTTAGTAGGCGCACCGAGTCCAAAAAAAATTTACACATGTGTATATAGCACAGTTATTGTTGCTGGCGGTGAATTGGATTTTACCGTCACGTCGTTTCACTATACATTTTCTGAAACACTATTATGAAACGCTCTACTGTTGCAGTGTAATTCAAATAGCAGTGGCACTTTATCAGCGCTACTGTTGGAAAGCAAGTTATAAGCCGTAATTCAAATTAAAACTTACAAAGTAGATAAAATATTGCGTGAATCGACTTAACTGTTCTTCCATTCTCTCCCTACCAGCAAAATTTAAACCCATTAAATAAAATGGAGAATGTTGTATGTTAGGTGTCTTCCTTTATGCAAGGAAAAGTTTTTGTTAGGTAATTAATAAAAGTAGAACAAGTTAGTTGCAAGTTAGGTTAGGAAAAAACTAAACCAGTATTTTTGCAAAAAGAAAATATTGTTGATAATGTCATGGACAATATGTGACACATACAGTCCATGTAACAGAAATAACATAAATTTGACAAGCTAATTCCCACAACGACTAAAACATAGAAGGATGGTCTGGTAGATAAAGAGACGCAATATACAATAATACAAATTTATAATTCATATACACATGTATAAATTCATTTAAGACGCAAAATAGTTAAAACATAATGATTCAGATAAACATAAAATAAAAAAATAAGCAGACTTAAAAACATTAATGAATAAAAGTATATAATGTATATAAAGTGTAGAAGAGCTCATAATAACTAAAGACAGTGGTGCGGTTGAAAATAACAATTAAAAAACATAACTAAATGGTCACATAATGAACAATTTTAAATAATTAACAATGGTAAGGTGGAAGAACGCGTATGTAAAGAGCAAATTATAACATAAACTTCTATATGAGTGCATAGTGTCAGAGCAAACTTGATTTGATCGATGGTGAAACTTTGGTTGATGGAGAAGGCAATGTACCGCTAGAAGAAGAAAAAAACATGGCGTATAGTTGAGTTGGTTGGTGTGCTTTGTTAGAGAGATTTCTGCAGGAAAGGTGGTTTTTTAGTACGGAGGAGAAGAAATGGACTTTCCAACATAAAATGTTGGTGGTGTAGCGTTAGTGTACGCTTAGGCGTCAAAATACATCGAGTGATTGCCGAGAAAATGGAACTTGTGTAAAGGTGACCATGCGGTTGCGGTTTTTTGGTGTATGGAGGACGTAAAGTGAGAAAATATCCAAAGTTATCATGAAAATCCTAGGTATAAACGGTGTCTTGAACAATTTCGTGAGTATAGATGGCCATGTAATATAATAATTCCAGTCTGCATTTGAAATTTTTAAACTTTTTTATAGATAGGCCTAACTTCATTTAATTTTAAATTGAGTCTTAACCTATTCGATATAATTGTAACTTATATCTCATGTAATTTATTGATAGTTTGTTCTATTTTGTTTTCATGATAATGATTAATTTGTGTCTGTATAATTATTCGAACAATATGAGTGAGTAAAGAGCATAGTTGTTTCTCCGCAATGTCTTAAATTCCTTTGATTAGCCATGACTTCCCATCTAGTGTGTACTTTCACAGTCAAGAACGCATAACCTGAGAAATTAAGAGTAAATAAGAATTTTTATAAGTAATGATATGCATAGTAAGTTAAGAAAGCATAGAGATATGTTATATGTGGAATATTAAGTTTTTTTTTAAGAGTTAAAGTGAAAAAGTTTTGTAAGGTAAAATAAAGGAAGTTTTTTAAGGTGAAATGTGGATTTGTAAGTTGGAGCTAAGGTGAGTTATATGGTGAATAATTTTTGTAGTGGAGGTTAAAGAGAGAGAAGTATTTTTTTGTAATTAAAGTTGAATAATAAGCAAAGAGTATTAAAGGTAGTTAAGAGTAATGAAGTGTAGTTGAGTAATAATCCACATATAACGTTTTTTATTAGTTTGAACAATTTTTTTTATTTTTCAAGTTTTTCGACGATCATCATTTTTTTTAACACTTTAATCAATTTTATTTTATTTTTGTAACGATTCCCGTTACAAATATTATCTTTAGCAAATCGCAGAGCATTAGTTATAATTCAGATTTTTAAAACAAAGAAAACTGTATTGTGTCAGGTGCTTGGTTTTTGTGATTTTTTAATATTATTTTTTAATAGACATTTTGTTAAGAAATTATATTTTGATAGCTTTAAAAATAATCTGGTAATCCACCTACATATTTACCATAAGTAAATAAAAAAAATGAGCACATTATGATTATGTGTTATTTATTATAGTCTTGACTGTAAGTTTTACCTTGTGATATTTGTTAGTAATGAAAGAAGGTGTAAAAGTTTTGATATTCAGTTGGGAGAGTGATTAAAATACTTGGTTCGAATATACCTAAGTTTACCATTAGGCTTCTTGCTCAATATATTGCATTTATCCATTTTCTCTGATATTTGATCTTTTGATATTGTATCAATAATTTGGGAAAGTATATTCTAGATAGCCTTCTGCATTTAAGGTACTTGATTTTGATTGATTGATTGTTTTTTATTGTTTCTGATTTACAACAATTTTAATTGAATTCTTACAAATAAACATAATAATTTTTAAAACTAAACAAAAATAACAAGCTCACAAAATAATATAGAAACAATAATGGAAACACCGAGATGATAAAACCTGTGTTAGGTGGTTTTAAAACAGTATGTATTCATAAATCAAACAAAATTCAAAGACAAAGTTGAGTGATCTGTAGCTGACAGAGTTCCCACTAGTATTTACATTTAAATCTACAAACATAAATTTGACTTCTAGTCTTTTTATAAACAACACATATCTGTTTGTAATTTTACAATCAAGATATTACATTATTATAATAATCAATATTACCTTAATTTGGTATGTCAACTAATCCTTCCTTCTTCTCACTTCTTATTTTACTACCGCGGTTTCGGGCATTCGCCCATCTTCAGGTAAACACTTAACAACCCAAAAAACATTAATAAAACATATATAGGTGTATCAAAAAGAACTTTACAACTTTATTCATACGACTTACAGATTTAATTTTGGTGTCATGTTGAAGGAAAGTAGATCAAGTTTTGACTCATGTGGTACGCTAGTATAGAATCGTGGCACCACAAGCGCTAGCGGCAGTTGCAGCAAATTTAGGTGTCTTTACTGGTTCCGAGCGTCCTTGCTTTGTGTTTTGGATTAAAGAGTCGAAGTCTGTGACAACTGTGCAACATATTTTCATACAGAACATGGTAAATATCCTCCCAGTATGCTATCACCGGTATAATTTACTTAGAAATGCTGGAAAACTTTCAATCCCACAGATTGACAAGGATGACCAAAAACACTATTTACACTTTATGCAAGATGGCACACTGCTGCACTACCTCTCGGAAGCCCGGGATTTCCTAAATGTAGCTTGTAAATGGAAGGGCCTAGGTGCGATAATTACATGGCCCTTACCGGCTCTACCCCAGCTTAGAAGTAAGATCTATCTCGTAATTGAACAAGTCACACCTGACATGCTGCAGCGGGTTTGGCAAGAAATCAACCTCAAATGGGATACGTACCGTATCACCAATGGAAGCCATATTGAACCTCTTTAGGAATAAGGTGAAAAACTTGATGTATTTTGCTACAAACTGACACCAAAACCATGTCTCTAAGTTAAATGATTAACTCAATATGAGTTTCCAAAGTTGTAAAGTCCTTTTTGATACACCCTGTATTTAGCTCCGAGTGGAGATCGTTAAAATTTACTAAAAGTTTATTTACACATCTGACGTGCACGTCATGGAAGTTAGTCACTAACTGGAAGGTTAGTCATGCAGTTAGTGACTAACCTCCATGACGTGCACGTCAGATGCGTAAATGAACTTTTAGTAAATTTTAACGATCTCCACTCAAAACTAAATATATGATTTTATTAATGTTTTTTGTGTTGTTAAGTGTTTACCTGAAGATGGGCGAGTGCCTGAAACCGCGGTAGTAAAGTAAGAAGTGAGAAGAAGGAAGGATTAGTTGACATACCAAATTAAGGTAATATTGATTATTATATTAATACACTAATCCGTAGGCTAAATCATGGAATTTGTATTACATTAAAACAAGAATGTACATCTTCAAGGCCAAGCAAAATATTACATAGCAAATTGGAGAATTTATGTCTGTTTGAAGATGATTTAACACTTTCTGGCATACAATTAAGGGATCCTTCACACGAAGCCACTTAGCAGTGCCACTAAGAAGCCCTTCTGTCGACTAAAGCTAGAAATATATGGAAGGTTTCACACAACGCCACAGCTACTAAATTAGAAGCGCCACTGCCTGTTACGGAATTTGCCTTCGCCACAGATCTCGGCGATTAAAAGAAGAGCTGCTGCTGTCGAAACATAGTTTTAAATGTTAGGTTTCACACGTCGCCACTTTTTTAGTCGCTCGAAGAGAAGCGCTGCTGGCCAGCGTTAACACAATATCAGTCTTGATTGATCAGCTGAAACTTACAGATGTGCTAATGTTTTATTTATTGAAGAAATGGCGTCTGAGAGTGAAATAACAAAAAAAATGTTCCTTTGTAGAAAAAAAACAAGACTTTCAAGGAACACAGTTTACACTTAAATACTTTATTTTGAAAGCAATTCGTTTTACCTTAACCCTACAACTGTCAATGTTAATGTTTTGCGATGCCAAGTGAAGTCATTTCGGTGCGTGTGCAAGCATATTTTCAAAAATTCGCTAAATATAGTAATTGTATACCAATCCAAAAGTGTTCTGTACCTTTTTTGTAGAGAAAGGTTAAAAAAATCCATATATGTAATTAAAAAATGTATTGATGTAAAATTGTAAAAGTTATTAGCTCAAGAAGCAAAAAATGTTCAGTAACGAAAGAAAAAAGTTCAACTTTAGGCCTACATAACAAGTAGTAAAAATTTTTTTGTAATTTTTTCGTAAATGTAAAAAAGTTTTGTAATTTAGTTCTAAATAGAACTGTATAAAAACATTTATCTATTTCAAATTTCTTATTTTGAAAACACCAGTTTTTATGTTCCAAATACATGATTGCTAACAAAACTGCCTAGTTTGAAACGTAATTTACTAATATATATGCTTTGCCCAAAAACGAAATATTATTATAACAAAGTGTAGAGAATAAATCAAAGAATTGAACTGTATACTTGTATATTACCTTATCATAAAAGTGTTTTACTTAGAATCAATTGAATTACAAAAGTGAGGTGAAACAAATGAAACCTCGTGCGAACAAAGGAAATTCAAAATATGACCGTTGAAGACAATGGAAACTGCCTTGTTTTGCGAACTCAAGCGGTGGTATGAATTCTGTGCAAATATGAACTTTCAACTGCTGTTTGAATAACATCTAACCAGTCAAATATAGTTTGCTGTACACCAAACGAAAGATTGAACTTTGGTCTATAAATATATATATAAATGTCTATTGAAATAATTCGAATTATAAGAGATATCTCGAACGCAAAATGTGCTGTTTTATTGGTTGAAATCTGATCAATTGCAAGGGACTACAAAACACCCCACAACTCTAGAACTATTTGTCTGATTTTTTGATTAGATGGCAGTTTCAGATAGGTAAAAGTGTGATGAATCCTTCAGTATACAGATATAACTCAGAAAAAATAACGGGCGGGCTGTAGGGAGAGACATAGAAACGGGAATTAAAGGTAGTTTTTCCGCATTAAAATTCGCGCGACATTGGCTTTTAGAAAACTCAAAAACTGCAACGATGATTACGTATGTAAATATACGTTTTAGAAAAAACTTGTAAATGCAAAAATTAAAGTTTAGATCATTTCCTTGCCAACGGTTTTTGTTTTTATTGCGATTGGATGATTTTTAGTGGGTGAAATATTCAAGTCAAGTTGAGTTGTCACAGACTACACAATTCATTACGGCAGGGCGTTGAGACCACTCAATTTGAGTGGTCTGACAGTTAGAGGGTTAATACTGTTTGTTGCATTGAAGTTCAAAAAAGTCTATACAAAATGTGTTCTACTCAACATATTTACATGAAATTGT
Organism: Philaenus spumarius; assembly: GCA_018207615.1. Taxonomy (NCBI): domain Eukaryota; kingdom Metazoa; phylum Arthropoda; class Insecta; order Hemiptera; family Aphrophoridae; genus Philaenus; species Philaenus spumarius. The sequence continues at coordinate 120,436 of JAGFPH010001308.1, read as the reverse complement.
ATTTAAATTTAATCTAAAGACCTGTACAACATAATAAGCTATACACATTTTTTTTTTGCCCTAACATCTGACTCCCCTTAACATTTTTAAGTAAATTATAGTTTAAATCCATTTTTAGAAAATATTTGTCGAAATTAATGTACCATATTTTGAATATAAAGGATTAAGAAAACTGATTTATTTAAACAACAGATACATATTGCAATTTAAGAAATAAGTCTTTTAAGAAATTACTAATTGATTTTCACATACTTATGCCATGCTCTTTCTTTCAAAACAAATATTTTATCAAACACTCGCTGATTTTCATGTGTATACTTATCTTAAGCCATTGGGTAGAATGAATAAAACTAGTAAATTCTAGGTAGTATTTTCTAACTAGTTTTAGTTTATACTAAGGCCATCACCGGATAAGCTAGTATATTCTAATTATTTAGAATAAATTAAGCCCTAGTAAATACGTGGATGCCACGCTTTCAAGTCTCAACATTAAATAATCCAAGTGTCACTCTTTGTTGCTTGTCTTGCTCACTTCTGTTTCATTTGCCTGTAAGTAAGGGGTGTGTAGATAGTTGACATGATGCCTGATGAAGAGTTTGATGAACAAGTTGATGAGGTGAGCAAGAGTATTGATAGGGCATTATTGGTGAAAATAGTTAGCAAATATCCAGTAGTGTTAGACAAGTCAAAACTACCCTCTGTAATGGAATCAAAAACTAAAACCTTAACTTTAATGACTGAAGAATTTTGTAAAGTTACAGGAAAGATAATAACTGAAACGCAGGTGAAAAAACTCTTGAATAATATGAAAACTGCTTTGAAGAAGAAAAATGATTTCAAAGCTAAGGGAAACAAAGTGATAAAACTTTAAGATTGGGAAAAGGACTTATTAAACATCATGAATAAAGAATAAAATCCTGTATTCAGCAAAGTGCCCAGTCGGTTCAGAAAATACTCCAGCCATCAACCCTTTCCCGAACACTTTTAAAATCTTAAATACAAAAGTCAATCATATAAAAGTTTTGGTAAATTTGCTAACATATTTATAATACCCACCCGGATCAGCAAGGTTTCGCAGTAGAATTTCCATTTTTTTTTGGCAAGAGGAGAGTGCTCCATCTCGAGCCTCTACGTGATCAGGCAAAAACTCAGATATGAAAAAAATCAATGTTCTCATCCTCATACCTCAGTAAATGTTTACAATTATTTATATTTCTTTGTTCCATTTAAGTCTTTCTATCACGAACTTGCATAAACATTGCCATTTTGTTAGCAACTGATTAAAATTAGTCTGTCGTACCCTTGGATTGAAAAATATAAAGAATATACTATCCCTGGTTAGTAAAATCTAATGTTTATTCATTCGGCAAGTTTAGAATATTCGAGTTATCCGGTGAGATTAGAATTTACTAGGGGTAGTACATTTTTTACAGTTTTATTCATATCAAACATAGAATATACTTGAAATTGCCTTAGTTTAAGCAAATACTAGTATTTAATAAAACTAGTAAATTCTAGGTAGTATTTTCTAACAATTTTAGCTCATTCTTAATTCCATATGAATAACAATTCGCTAAAACTAGTTAGTTTATACTAGGGCCATCACCGAATAAGCTAGTATATTCTAATTATTTAGAATAAACTAAGCCCTAGTCAATACTTGTATGCTGCGCTTTCAAGCCTCAACATTAAATAATCCAAGTGTCACTCTTTGTTGCTTGTCTAGCTCACTTCCGTTTCATTTGTCTGTAAGTAAAGGTGTGTAGGTAGTTGACATGATGTCTGATGAACAAGTTGATGAGGTGGGCAAGAGTATTGATAGGGCATTATTGGTGAAAATAGTTAGCAAATATCCAGTTGTGTTAGACAATTCTAAACTACCCTCTGTAATGGAATAAAAAACTAAAGCTTTAACTTTAATGACTGAAGAGTTTTGTAAAGTTACAGGGAGATAATAACTGAAACGCAGGTGAAAAAACTCTTGAATAGTATAAAAACTGCTTTGAAGACGAAAGCTGATTTGAAAGCTATGGGAAACAAAGTGATAAATCTTAAAGATTGGGAAAAGGACTTATTAAACATCATGAATAAGGAAGAAAATCCTGTATTCAGCAAAGTGCCCAGTCGGTTGACAAAATACTCCAGCCATCAACCCTTTCCCGAACACTTTAAAATCTTTAATACAAAATTCAATCGTATACAAGATTTAGTAAATTTGCTAACATATTTATAATACCCACCCGGATCAGCAAGGTTTCGCAGTAGAATTTCCATTTTTTTGGCAAGAGGAGAGTGCTCCATCTTGAGTCTCTTCGTGATCAGGCAAAAACTCAGAAGTGAAAAAAATCAATGTTCTCATCCTCATACCTCAGTAACTGTTTACAATTATTTATATTTCTTCTTTCAAGGTAAGGCTTTCTCCCACGAACATGCTTAAACATTGCCATTTTGTTAGCAACTGATTAAAATTAGTCTGTTGTACCCCTGGCTTGAAAAATATTAACAATATACTATCCCTGGTTAGTAAAATCTAATGTTTAGTTATTCTGGAAAGATTAGAATATTCTAGTTATCCGGTAAGATTAAAATTTAGTAGGGGTAGTACATTCTTTACAGTTTTATTCATATCAAGCATAGAATATACTTGAAATTGCCTTAGTTTAAGCAAATACTTATTTTTATTCATTCCACACATTATCTTTCTTTTTACAAGGACTATTATTAATAGGCTATTTATAAAGAAAGAAATATATACTTTAACCCTTTCCACTCGAGTGTCGGAGCAGCCCCTTACCCTACTAATCCGCACAAACTCCTATGTCGGGCGAGCCCCGAACTCGCTATGATAACGTTCTTTGATTGCTTTTGAACAGACGTAGTTACTTTGATGACCGCTATTGTTGAAGTTTGAGATGTGCTGCTATCTGTGGAATTTATTTAGGACCATTTGAGTTCAGTTTCTGTGGTAAATAAATCTAAGAAAATGTAATGTTTGCCGTCTTTGGCCGGTCTGTAAACAGCTGTCTGCTCTCGCCATTGTTTGGTTCCTACTTACTACGTAGCGTTTTAGTGAGCTTACGCGTTGTTTAGTTTTGTTGTACTAGGTTATCGTGTGTAATTTCACAGTTTATTTTTGAATATTGTTCTTTTTATAATAATAGGCTAATGATTGTTATAAAATAAAATGAACGAAGACGACGGCAGTTTGTTACAAAATGACGTTAGTGGCGACGGAACTTTTGTTTCGAACCTGAGTGATTAAAATATTACCAATCAGTTTTGAAAAAAGCTTTTCTTACTAGTTTAGATCTACATAATACTGTTGTTAAACAATATAATAAATAGTTGATACAATTTTGTACAAGTTGGTGTCAAAACTAATTGTTTTCATAAAAACTCATTTTTTACAAAAAACTTGTTTTTCAATTATAATTTTTAAATAATTTATTATTGTGTGTAAAACATGTGTAAACCACTTAATTTTGTTTATAATTATATAGACAACAAAAAACAATCAACAAATATAGGTCTTCCCATTGAAAATTTTTCCAAAATTCTTGTTTATTCTGGTTTTTTGTTACAAATTTATATTTTTTTCAATAAATAAAAATTAAAAACATATACTTGAAAATAAAAATATATGTTTTTTTTTTAATACCAATCTATACTTTAATCATAGAAGAAACTACAAAAAAAAATCAGCCTTTTAGAACTGACAGAAATATTTTTTTTTTAGGTAATCATGTTACAGTGCAATATTTGCTCAAAATTAATCTGACCTGATAGCAACACTAGGTCCCCAGTAATTCGAGTGGAAAGGGTTAAAACAAATTTTCTATATAGAGAAACTTTGTCAAAATGTTGTTTCATTTTTTTAGTTATTTTTTTTATTAAAACAAACAACTTTTTATTTTTATTTATTTTAGCCAATTTTTCTGTACACTGCTAAGTTTTATCTAATATTATTTCATGTGTAACAGTGTACTTCGAGAAAATTCAAGATCCTTCTCGACTATTTATGGATTACATAATTATATTCCTGGAACAACAGGATATTTATAGTTGAGATTTAATAGGGCATTCATTAAAATTTTTTAAATACCGTAGCCAAGCGCGAATAAGCAGATCGTAATTTTATAATTTTGTAAATTTGATTACATATTAGTACCAGTAATGACGAAACTTTTTTTGTGTGATTATCACTTAACATTTCGCAAGCAATATTTACAAACATAACAAAAGGTAAAAGTAACCCTTAATCAACTTCATTTCTTACCTCAGTGTTAAAGCTAACTTTTCAGCTGGAGGTATGGATTGCCTCATGCAAGAATCTTGTTTCTTAACCCTCCAAGTGCTAACGTCGCATATGCGATGTATAAAAGTCGCGTTACGGTGCTAACATCGCATATGCGACGTTTGCGCAACACATTTTGTAAATGTGTACGACGCCGCTATTTTTAATACAATCGGATACTTCTATGTATGTTTGTGTTTGGAAAGAGTCACTTTATTATAATTCAGAGTTTCATAGCGATATCAACTCAAACAAACCTTCGGCAGAATTGTCAAATCAAGCATCTATACACGGTATATAGTCGTGTAGGCCTACGCGTAGATAGACGCTCGGAACTCGGATTTTGTTTGTTTATCCACTAGTTGTTATTCATTTTTAGTTTTAGTTTAGATCAGTTTATTTTTATTTGTTTTTGTAAATGTTTATTATTTATTTTTTAAGTAATTATGAGTGAACTTAGCAATAGAGGTGCGTTTGAAAATAGTGATTTTTAGAGACTTTGAACTGTAATTTTTTTTTCTTTTTCTTGTATATAATGTGTGTGTTATTCCTTTATAACAAATTAAAACCATAAATATTGGGCCTAGACAGTACTTTTATATCTTATAGACATAAAGTTTGTTTTTTACAGCAAAGTAGTAATGTTATATATATTTCTATTCACCATAAAATTGTGTAACTTTTGGCTATATTGAATTTTCTACATTACTTTTTTTTACATATTTTGAGTGAGAGGTTTTAGAACACAAAAAAATTTATTTTTTTTATTTCTACTTTGGTCAACAAAAAAAGGTATACAAATTATAGGGTAAGCCTGTTAAAGCTATTTACTGTAAAGATCATGTAATTGTGAATAAAATGATATATAATAAGTCTTACTTTACTGTTAGTGAGTATTTTATAATGATTTTAGTTAATAAGCATGCACGGAACCAAAAAACCCTTAGCACTAAAGAGCAATATAGTCAGCACTTGGAGGATTAATTTTATTTTTAATTCCTGATAGGAGTTCTTCAAACTTGGTAGACATTCGAAAATACAAGAAAAACTTATCGTTATCCTCTTGTAAATAATTAAATAATGTATGAAACAGTCCTCTATTTGGTCTTTCCAAAATCAACGGCTGTACCCAAAACTTTCTCCTTTATTTCGAAGTTTTTTCTTCCGTATAAACATCTCCAACAATAAATCACCTTCCACGTCCATTTCTACAGAATGACTGATAGGCGGGAGTGCGATAGTTACCTATTTTCTAGTAATGGACACAGACTTTTGTAGAGCTATTGAAATTTAGCATGGCAACGAGAAGCGCCACAACGGGCGGGGAAGTGCTACTACGGCCGGGGTAGAAGCCCCACAACGCCGGCTACTTAGAAGCGCTACTAAGTGGCTACGTGTGAAGGGAGAACCAACCACTGAGAAGCACAGCTAAGTAGCTTCGAGTGAAGGCAGCCTAAAAAATGTAGGTGCTAGATATGCATAGGATTTAAATAGTGAAATTTGGTTTAGGTACAAAAACATTTGATCTATTCCGGAATGTCAAAGCTCTTCGCCCTAGAACAGAACATAACATTTATTGGTCCTTCAGCACATGTACAACACTGCAATAGACTTTGTCACATACAGGCTTAACTTAGTCATTAAAACTAACATGGCAGATGACCCAGGCTTACTAAATATTAATAATCCTCGAAGTCATAAAATGGGTGCTCTTTCAGCCAACCATAAAAAGTATGATATAAATCATAATTTGACTAGCTTCAAAAAGTGTCAGGCAGTTTATTGAACAGTTTGATTCCTAAAGCTAAATGATAATTCTTGGATTTATTCAATCTATGACTTGATTGTTCACCATCTCTGTATTATGCTCGCTTCTGTAAAAAAATTATCTCAATTCTTTATAGATAAAAAAGTAATATATTAAGTTTTTTGAAAAGAGGTGCACTATGTTCGGTTTTGGGTTTGTGCCATAAGATATGAACAAAATTCTTTTGCAGCGTAATTATTGACTTAAATGTTGTAACAAAAGTCCCTCACGAAATTGTGAGACCATATTCTAACATAGAACTAACCAGTGCAAAATAGATCATTTTCAATGCTTTCATGTTATATACGTATCTGAGCATATAATATAGAATGATATGTTTTATTAATTGAGTTTTAGATAGGTTGTGTGTTTCTTCCAAGTAAGCTTGAAATAGACAAACAGTCCCAAATATTGAATTTCTTAACTTGTTCAATCGGGGGAAATTGGTATAAATTCATATTGTAGTTTATCTCATGGTACTTCAGTGGAACAAAGAATCATATATTTTTTTAAATACTAAAAATAATATATTTAGAATTTGTGCTCATGACCATGTAATTTCTTGTAAACCACCAACGCATTGCACAGATGTCACTTTGCATGTAAGTTCGTAATTGTTCGACAGTCCGATCTCACCAGATATGTACATTCTACGCTGTCTAGACAGACAAAAAACTGGTTTATTCTAGTTTAATTCCCACCGTTAGAAAGGTCAGTCATTTCTCTACAAAATGGTGTCAAGAAATCTATCAACACACATGATATAGTAGGCCTTATCTTTGTTGACAAATGGGCTGTTTCATTGGTTGAAAAACTGCCCAATCGCAAGGTTTGCAGAAATCTTTGGAACAAATTCTGTAATATAGTGACATCTGATTGGAAGGCACCATTAGAAAGATAAAATCTTGATGAATCCAATGGTAGCTTTATAATCTTTATAGAAATACTTTTGTAGATGGTGTTGCCCATTAAAGAAGTGGGAAATAACAGTACAATTGTATGCAGATTCGCGTGCGGAACTAGCTGTAGCCCGATATGAATATTTTAAAATGATGATTACGTATGTAAATATACGTTTTACAAAAAAGTTGTAAACACAAAAATTAAAGTTTAATTCATTTCCTTTCCAATGGTGCCAGTTTTATTACAATTGGATAATTTGAAGTGGATTAAATTATCGATTATGCAAATATATGCAAATTCTCGCTAAGGTTCGAGCGGGTTGCATTTGCGCCCTAGAGACTGCAGTCTGCCACTTTGAGGGTTAATATTATAACGCTTATCTTGAATATAATGTTAGCTTCTTTTTATGTTTACTATATATATATGTGTTTACTATATTAATCAATTTAAATGTTTAAATTTTATCGTACAGTGTACCATTTTTGTTTAGGTAGTAGTACTTAAAAATATGATACCTGACTATGATTATGTGGAAGAACTTGGAATTGATATTACTGCAGACAACTCTCTGTACGATGTGCAAGATATGTTAACAAATAGTCAATCTTTCTTCTACGTAGGAGTTTTACCTGCCGTAAGTAAATTATTACTTTTCGTGCATACTTTCTGCCTAGTTACGTTTATATTTATTAATAAACAACTAAGCCTACAAGTCACTGGATCTTTAAAAAATAAGTTACAATTTAAAATAATTGGATCACTCAGCTGAACCGCTAATGTGAGTTGAGCGAATTTCCAAAATTAAGTTTGTTTTAGGGGTTCAACCAACTATTTGGAAAATTGGTCTACTCATGAAGATTGTAGACAATGTACAAAATATATTAGTCGAATTTCTATGTATCTCAGCCGCCAGCTCTGGCTCAGGTTGAGTAGAAAAACCTGCTTTGCGAGTTTGCATCGCGGCTGTCGGCCTATTCAAACTAAAGTTATATCTGTATACTGAAGGATTCATCACACTTTTACTTATCTGAAACTGCCATCCAATCAAAAATCAGACAAATAGTTCTAAAGTTGTGGGGTGTTTTGCGGTCCCTTGCAATTGGTCAGATTTCAACCAGTAAAACAGCACATTTTGCGTTCGAGATATCTCTTATAATTCGAATTATTTCAATAGACTTTTTTATTTATAGACCAAAGTTCAATCTTTCGTTTGGTGTAGAGCAGCGGTTCCCAAACTTTTTCTTTCCGCGACCCATTTTAGCCCATACGTTTTAGCCGCGACCCCCTAAAAATAACGCAGTTGGCGGGGCGGAGGGGTGGAAAGCATCCAGTCCAGTTTGATTTGAGCAGTGGCTTGAGCACGTACGTGTCTTGTGTTTTGTTCGCTCACGTATTGTTTGATTTTGTTCTAACTAAGGATAAGTTTGTTAAGCGTGCAGGGCCTTCGACTTCTCATGATGATCATGAACAGAAGAGGGTAAAGGTGAGAAAGTATAGTGACAGTTATATTAAGTATGGATTTACGGTGCTCGGAAATCGGCCACAGTGTGTTATTTGCAGCGAGTTGTTATCGACCGAGAGTATGAAACCTTCCAAGATGATTCGCCATTTAGAAAGTAAACATCCCAGTTTTAAAGATAAGCCAGCAGATTTTTTTGAACGTAAGTTAACTGCTTTAGATTACCAGAAAAATTCAGTAGTTCAGTTAATTGGAAATAATATGAGCAAAAGTGCTTTGCTAGCATCGTATCAAGTGGCTTTACGAATAGCAAAGAAAGGTAAATCATACACGATTGCTGAAGAACTCATTCTACCTGCTGCTCAGGATATGGTTTCAACTATGATCAGCCCAGATGCAGCTAAGAAGCTTTCCACCATCCCTCTGTCGAACAACTCGGTGGGGAGGCGCATTACCGAGATGGCTCAAGACAAAGGATCAGTTGAAAACAAAGTTGCAGAAAAGTGAGTACTTTTCCATTCAAGTTGACGAGTCTACGGATGTGTCGAGTTTGGCGCAGTTTATGTGCTTTGTCCGCTTTGAGGGTGACAGTAGTGTGGAAGAAGACATTTTATTTTGCAAACCTTTGCCTGACCACGCAACAGGTGAGGAAATGTTTAAAATGTTCATGTCTGCAACCGATTCGCTTCAAATTGACTTTCAAAAGTGTATTTCAATCTGCAGTGATGGTGCCAAAGCAATGACTGGAAAAGACAGCGGTTTCGTGAGACGGATGAAAAATGTCATGCCTAATGCCACTTGGGTTCATTGTTTTCTGCATCGCCAGGCATTAGCTACCAAGGTCATTGCCCACTGAGCTAAAAACCGTGTTGAACGAAACTGTTAAGTTGGTTAATTTTGTAAAAAGCCGGCCATTACAGTGTCGACTGTTATCACAGTTATGCGAAGGAATGGAGGCACAGTATAAATGCCTCTTGCTTCACACAGAGGCAAGGTGGCTGTCACGAGGGAAGGTGTTTTCTCGAGTGTTCGCTTTGCGCTCTGAGCTTAAGGTATTCTTTCAAGTTGCAAACAAAGACCTTGTCGGTTTTTTGAGTGACAATGAAAGGCTGTTAAAACTTGCTTAGTTAGCGAACATATTTCATCATCTGAACGATCTCAACGTTTCCTTGCAGGGAAGAGACAAAACCATACTTTTTGCTCAAGACAAAGCAATTCGTTTTTAAGGAAATTAGCCACTTGGTCAACCAGGGTTGAGAAGAATATATTTGAAAACTTTGTACTGACAAATGAGCTTATCACATCCCTTGATCGAAGCGATGAATACTATCCCGACATTGACAACCTGTCCAAACTGGTTACTACTCACTTGCAAGGTCTACAAGAGCAGATCCTTAGCTACATTCCCGAGGATCAACACACCTGTTGGAACTGGGTGCTTAACCCCTTCAACGAGCAGGCTGTGAACGAGGCAGACTTAAACCCACTGATTCATGACAAACTCATCGAGCTATCATGTGACAAGACTTTGCAACTGTCCTTCAGCACCCAAGATGTTGACAAGTTCTGGCTACAAAGAAGAGCCAAGTATCCAAGCTTAACATCAGTGGCTCTGAGAATCATCATGCCCTTTGCAACATCCTACCTCTGCGGACTCGGATTTTCTACATTGGTCAACATTAAAACCAAGGCAAGAAATCGACTGGACGTAGAAGAAGACCTTATTGTATGTGTATCTAAAACTAAGCCAAATTTTAACAAACTTGTCAGAAAACAGGCCCATGTTTCTCACTAAAGAAGTCTTTTTTACTTAGAAATGTATTAACAATTACATATCAAAATTATTAAATGATTCTGTTTTGTTTTGACAAAACCTGTAATATATATTGATATTTTGTAAATGTACAAAGTAATTTAATTTAAAATTCCCGATGGCCGTCTAAGTTTAAGTACATAGTTCAACATTATTTGTATACATCTCGCGACCCCTTTCCAAACGGCCCGCGACCCCCAGTTTGGGAACCACTGGTGTAGAGCAAACTATATTTGACAGGTTAGATGTTATTCAAACAGCAGTTGAAAGTTCATATTTGCACAGAATTCATACTACCGCTTGAGTTTGCAAAACAAGACTGTTTCCATTGTCTTCAACGGTCATATTTTGAATTTCCTTTGTCCGCACAAGGTTTCATTTGTTTCGTCTCACTGTTGTAATTCAATTGATTCTAAGGAAAACACTTTTATGATAAGGTAATATACAAGTATAAAGTTCAATTCTTTGATTTATTCTTTATACTTTGTTACAATAATAATTCGTTTTTGGGCAAAGCATATATTAGTAAATTACGTTTCAAACTAGGCGGTTTTGTTAGCAATCGTGTATTTGGAACATAAAAACTGGTGTTTTCAAAATAAGAAATTTGAAATAGATATGTTTCTATACAGTTCTATTTAGAACTAAATTACAAAACTTTTTTACGTTTACGAAAAAATTACAAAAAATGTTTACTACTTGTTATGTAGGCCTAAAGTTT
>JAGFPH010001308.1:79823-95529 GCA_018207615.1 Philaenus spumarius | reverse complement strand
AGATTCGAACCAAGCATCTTCTGATCAGGAAGACATAACGTTATCCACTAGGCTACGGCTTGATTAAAGAAAACTGACAAATTAACAAAACTTCAGTTACTTTACTATCGGTATAAATATTACGTTTAAAGTAAAAGTAAAGTAAAAGATAGTTTATCAGCACCATCTAGGAGTGGTTATAGGAATCTTTGCTTGGTTGCTCTTAAGTTTGAATCTGTATAATTTGTATGTGTGAGATGTTTATAATAATAACTTAGATTAGTTCTTATTAAGTTAAGTAATTAATTTAAAGCAATATGCTACACTTTTAATAAAAAATACTGACAAATGAAAGACTAAAACATGTTTTAAAAAATTGGGGAAATCACACCATATAAATTGCCAATTGAAAGTAAGTACTAGCCAAGCAAGTCCTGCTTTCTGGTGGCATTTGTTGAAACTAGGTGTAGACCTGATGTTTTACAGAACTGCAGTGGTACTCTAAAGTACCTCCAGGGCTCAACTTGTAGATAAAGCCACTGTTACCTTTTATAAAGGCAGTTAAATTGGGTGGTACTTAAAAGTACCGTCGGGCAACAAAGGGTTATACATAAAAAATCCATGGTACATAGGTGTGCGCTTAAATATTTTTTAAACTACATGCTCTCTTATTATTTATTGAATGATTAAATTTTGTAACTGTATAAATATATGTTTAATTTGTTTCTTTGCTAAAAAATATTTGATTAATAAAATGTTAAAGGTTAATTTTAAATCGTCTACATTGTTTATCCTAAACCACCCCTCTTCACATTTCTAGAATCAGGTCATAGAACTTACAACCCGAGATAAGAAGTAAAGTAAAGTCTTTTAATAATTATATTAAAATTAATTTATATTTTTTGTAAGCGAAGCAACTTACACGTCCTTATTGTTTGCCGTTGTTACAAGCTCTAAAGTCTACAGTTGGTTTAAGTGCAACTTTGCAAACAATATGTTGCCGCATGCAGATAAAGATTTTCCGGATCTTCAGTGATGAATTGACATTTCACCTAAGTGGACATGTGAACACTCATAATGTGCACTCTGGTGGTCATGAGAGAGAATCTGCCATTGGATTAGATTAGATTAGATTTATTAGCCTCATTTACGGCATACAAAGTTCAGCAAAGCTGAAGTATACATGTCAGTTGTCCTACACTTAGAATACATATACACATAATACTTTAATATTTTAATAAATAAAATAGTTTAAACAAGTTAGAACAATAAATATACAAGATATACAAAAAATATAATACATTATTACAGACAAATCAACAATGTTATATAGCCTCAAGGACTGCATGTCAAGTACTCTCTCACTGAGTAAAATGCCCGCTCAGTGAGGTATCTTTTTAATTTTTTTTCAAATTCACACTGGGAATCAATTTTTTTCAAATACTGAGGCAGTCCATTGTACAACTTCAAACCTGAGTAATACACCCCCTGTTCAAATACCTTCAGTCTATGAATAGGATATTGTAGTATTTGCTGACGGAAGGAATATCCATGCTGGTGCTGACTGACCCCACTCTTGTGGGATTTAAAATAGAGCAAAACGTTCAAAATATAAATACATGGCAGGGTTAAAAATTGGATTTTTTTTAAATATATCTCTACACGAATCTCTATACTTCAAATTACAGATTATTCTTATTATCTTTTTTTGTAGACAAAAAATTTTTATGGACTCTACAGAATTATCCCAGATGGCTACGCCATATCTAAGGTGTGAGTAAACATAGGCATAATACACGGTCTTAATTGTGGCATAACTGCAAGTTTTTGAGATTGCACGAAGTGCGAAGCACGCAGAGTTAAGCTTATTTAAAAGAGAATGGATATGACATTTCCAGTTTAATTTCTCATCAATAATGATTCCCAAGAGTTTTGAGGAGTCAGTGCTTGTAATCATGGTTTCTAAAAAAGGCAAAACTATTTTATTTCTTACACATTTTGATCCAAAATGAATCATTTGTTTTACTTGGGTTTAATTTTAAACTATTAACTGAAAACCAATCCTCAGCCATTGTTAATGCCAATGTCAAGGATTTCTCTAAATCTTTAATGTTTTCTCCAGAAATTGTCAGAGTGGTATCATTAGCAAATAATACAGCTTTAGTTTCACCTACATTATATGGTAAATGATTTACATAGTTCAAAAACAGTAAAGGTCCCAATATTGAACCCTGGGGAACCCCTCGCTGATTAATTTGCCAAGACGAATTATAGGACTTACGAGAGTCTGTATATAATACTCTTTGCCTTCTGTTAACTAAGTAACTCTGAAACCAATCGTTTGCTACTCCACGTAAGCCATAATAACTTAATTTACTTAAAAGAATTACATGGTCAACATAGTCAAAAGCCTTAGACAGGTCACACATCACAGATGCAACATGACCTCTTTTGTCAATTGAACGTATTGTAGACTCAACTAGTTCATAAATAGCAGATTCTGTAGAAAGCCCTTTTCTAAAACCAAACTGATGTTCTGTTAAAACTTTATGCTTATCAAAAAAATGTAGAATTCTAGTCATCATTAGTTTTTCAAATATTTTAGACACTACTGGTATAAGGGCTATAGGGCGGTAATTAGTAATGTCGGTCTTATCACCTTTTTTAAAGATAGGTTTGATATGGGTATACTTTAGTTTCTCTGGAAAAACACCTAGTTCAAATGACTTATTAATTAGAAAGGATAGTGGTTTTGCAATAATATGTGAAGATGTTTTTAATACTAAGGTAGGAATACCATCCCAACCTACAGCTTTAGTATTCTTTTATTTATTAATAACTTTATGAACTTCGTTAGGGGTGGTAGGACTAAGAAACAAAGAATGTAGAAAAGGATTGCTCTTCTTTTTCAGTGCATTAGTCATTCTATCTAGATTTACGTTAGGGTTAAGATTATTTGAAATCCCAACAAAATATTTATTGAAAATGTCAACAATTTCATCTGGGTTCTCAATAACGGAACCTCCACTGTTAAGCTTAGTATTATCATCACATAAGGCATTAATACCACCAGTTTCCCGTCGCACAACTTCCCAGACCGCTCCAGATTTATTTTTAGCCATTTCAATGTGTCTGTCATTCACCATACATCTTGCAGCCTGAATGACCCTCCTCAATATTTTACAATATTTTTTATAAAAACTAGTAAGTGCAGGTCAGAAAAGGGAGCGCTGGGTCTCAAACAACATACGTTTTCTCTCACATGATACTTTAATACCTTGTGTTATCCAAGGAAGTCTCATAGATTTATTTCTAACCTTTACAAGTTTGGGTGGGAATGCTTCTTCAAATGATCTACTAAACTCTTCCATAAAGGTGTCAAAGTTTTTGTTTAGGTCAGACAGAGAAAAACCAATTTGTAATAATTTATTATTTTCTAGAATAGAATTAAAATACTTAATATTCTGTTTATTAAATAACCTTTTAGATCGAAAAATATGGTTAGTAATTTCTTTGTATTTGAACATCTTTATCTGAATTGAAAGTGCTTTGTGGTCGGATAGGCAAGGTTCATACAATTCACATTTGACTGGTATGATATTTGTAAAGATATTATCAATACAAGTTGCAGATCCAGCCACCACTCTAGTAGGGGTATCAAAATGAGGGAAAAGGTTATAGGATTTAAAAAGATAAAGGAGTTCGTCCTTTTCTCTACTATTATTTAAGAAGTCAACATTAAAATCACTTGTAAAAACGAGGTGTGATTTTTTATTTCTCTTTACTAAAATACCAAGTATTTCATCCAATTTTTAAAAAAATCTCTTAAATTCACTATTTGGAGCTCTATAAACACATAACAGTGTGATAGAGTAGGAATCAGTCTTAATTAGTTCAACTGCTGAAATTTCAAAAACAGATTCTATAATTAAAATATTAAAGCTATCAATAGGTTCGGCTTTAACACCAATTTTTACAAGGATAGAAACTCCACCTCCCAACTTGTTTTTTCGAGAAAAGCAGGAGATCAATTTATAGCCATGTATAGTATTAAGTAAAATTTCATTAAATACTGTTGTCCATGTCTCGGACAAACAAATGGCTGTAGGCTTTGTGTTAAATTGATTAAAAAATACATTGAATTCCCCAATTTTATTAAGTACACTACGAATATTATAAGCAAGTATACCGATGCCATATTTGTCCCCCCTTACCCGAGACCCAGCTAACCCCTCCTCCCCCCCTGCAATACCAAACTGATTTTTCTCTCCCTCTGGCTCCTTTACAGGCTCTCTCCCGGAATAGCTTCCAAGGACAAAAAAGAGTTATGTTCTTGAAGGTGGACTAACTCTTGCTGAATACTGAGAGCCAGGTCAGAGTCAGAGTGCCATAAGTGAGAGACCAAACTTATAACTTATGTATTTTTTCTAAACAGTTTTAGTTTTGGATTTGTAAAAGCTGAACAACAAACTGAATCCATTATGTATTAAATTTCAATAAACTCCATTTATCTGATCACCAACTATCCGAATCGCTGATTATCCGAATTGCTTTCAGAATTTCAGAAAAAAAAAATTAAGACGGGAATGTACTGCGATTTAAAAATAATGATTCTGTCTAGGCGCGCTATTGCACATAGGCTTAAAGTTGGCTTAAAGCGAAGCACGTAATACATTGTGTATTGAAAATACTCCCAACATGGGGATTGGCGTGCAAAGCATGCAATGCGTTGTGTATTGAAAATACTCCCAATATATGGGTTGGCGTTCAATGCATTGTGCATCGGCCGCTTCTCATAGTGTTCAGTGTGAAACTCACATGTGCGCCCTTAGCAGTGAACATGTTAACGCGATGACAGTACTCAAACGCTAAAGTTATAAAACGTGTATACGCGACCGTAGTATGTGCGGATAGTTTACTCCAGTCGCGTAAATGCGAAGCCAGTCTCAAAAAGGTTAAAATAGACTCTTTTTTTGGAAAAAATTCAACTATCGAATTTTTGATTATCCGAACGGGGTCCTGTCCCAATTTATTCGGATAACTGAAGTTCTACTGTACCAATAAATAACCTTTGAAACACAATTAAATAGTACTAATATTTTGTTTTTGTTTTTAGAACAAATCGAATGAGGAAGAAATTATTCCCTTTACATTTGAAGTTATTACAGCCAACTGTATGACATGGCATACCACTATTTTAGGTAGAAGATGCGAGGTAAGTGATAGCATTGAATCCAATGAGTTTTGTGGTAAAAAAAACGGTCGCTTAGATACACAGGGGATAACTTTTGGTTCGTTGTGCAGAATAAGTCTGTTACCCAATAGCATCTACAGAAGGTGCTAGGCCGTGAAGATCGATAAATAAATTTTGAGAACACGGTGCAACCATGTGGAATTGGCCACTAAGGTTTAATTTATCTGGAGGAAAACTATACAACTAAAATTGTACACTCACAGCAAAAACAACAAACACATACATAAATTTATAAAAACGAACTAGGTTTTATCACAAAGAAAAGCTGAAAAATTCTTGGTTAAATTTATCCAGAAGTTTTATTAATTTTGAAGTTAAATTTTTTGAGGTAATAACAATCAAATGTTAAAACAAACAAATGAAATAACAAATAAAGGAAATTACAATAAACGAAATTACAAATAAATGTTGGCCAACTGAAACGTTATACCATATGGGTAAGAAAAAAGGTTAAATTGAATTTCTAGGTTTTGGTCCGAAATAGTGCATGCAATCCCACCCAAATAATAATAAGAAAACTAAATCTAAATATAATAAACTAAATCAGTAGTTTAATAATTTACTTCATTGAATTGTTCCAATGAAAGTAAATGTCACAGCCACTGTTTGCAAAAACATATCTCTATATTTAAATAAACCTGGAGTGTTCCCTAACGTGGTGTTAGCCTTCTACAAATGACTGTTTTTCATATTGGTGACCTCATTCTAGAACCAGCATAGCTGTGCAAAAACCAAGAAAGTTTGGATAAGCTGCCTTTAGTTTTAACTATTACAAATAGATCAGCCTCAATTGTAAGCTGTATAACTTGGCAAAACAATATGAAGAAAACACTAGACTTTTAGTTGTTGAACATAACATAATTTGTCTTAAAAACAGTGTTTCTTATTGTTTTTCAAAATAAGATATTAAACAGAAAAATTGACACAGCTCAGTGAAACAATCATGAGGAAAACACAAGACTTTTAGTTGTTTGAAGTATAAGGTTAATAATGAAATTATCTTTATACGTAGTTATGTTTGGTTTCTCATAAGGCATTTGTCTAAGCTAATTGTAATCTAAATAAAATGTTTGTAAATAATTACAGGGTTTGAAATGTGTAAAATTTTAATAAGGTATGAATAAGTTTTTAATTTTAATTATTCTAATAAGAAGTGAATATTTATGAACCTGGTTAAATGTGGATCAATTTGAGAAATGAAACACATGGTATCATGGCAAGAATGTGAATGAAGTTCGTCTGCCGTTAAAACCCGTTTAGAGCTATAGAACATTCTAGAAGCTTTTAAATGAAACAGCTGTGTGTCTATTTGTTTAGTCGAATGAGAATTGTACTGTGTTTAGCACGGCTAGCTAGTTCATGATTGAAACTGTGATCTGTAATTTGGCTTATCTGTTTAGTGCTGCGACCTGGTGAGTAGAGGAGTAATTGAAATGTTTATCGGAACGTTTCAAGTCCTTATGAGTCAAAATTCGAATCGATTTAATATTATGTGTTTTGAAACATTATTTCAAAAGTAATTTGCACTGTAATAGTTAGAAATTCATTTCATTTTAATCATCGGTCGCAAAACAAAATATATTGGCATGACCTGCAGTACCGGTAACTACCAACTTTAATAATATTTATTCCAATTCCATCAAAATACATTAGGAGGCTTGTAGCCCGTACATAGGAGGTCCCTCTACCTAATTATACACAATTAACACAGATACTTCTTAGAAATACACAATTTAAAGTTTAAATTGTTATTTTTTTTTTTTATGTTGTACATAAGTTTTCACTTTTAGTCACTTGCAATTTACCGAATCTCATTTAATTTACTAATTAAGTCTTTCAATTTTTTCTTAAGAACACTCCTACTTCTTTTGCCAGTCTTCAATGAGGTTGGAAGTTTATTAAAATACTCAATTGCATAATATTCATAGCTTCTTTGTCCTATTGTTAGTATATGCTTTGGTAGTGTTAAGTTTTTGCACTTGAGCTCACTGTATTTTATACTAAGTTCTTCAAAATCAAACAATATTATAATGAAATTACCTTCAAAATTGTCTTCAGTCCTGTGAATGTAGCACTAGCTACAGCGCTGTTTCGCCGATCACTGTCGGCTTCGTCAGGCTTGTATTAACACATAAAACACGAACTCGAACAACATACAACACTAACACACACAAAATCGGAGAATAACTCCTCGTTAATATAATATAATAAAAATGTTTGTGGCCACATCACATACTTTGTACTTGTCCGACTGCAGGTACAGACGTATTGGTGATGTGCTAAGTAGGCCTACAATGTTTCTATAAGTACAAAGTTTGCGGTATTTCCATATGAAATCCAACTAAAATATGTTTAATCGATAGTAGAGACAGTGATTCACTTTAAAGAGTTAAATGGTGAAAATCGGACGTAAGTAGTCGAAGTTACCGACTCTATAAATTTTGAGAGTGTGCGTGGTTCAAGGTAACATGGTAATGGCCGACAAGCGTGTGAGTGACTTGTATAAAATGAACAAGTGTTTTCGGGGTGAACTATGTCTGCATATTTATAAGAAATAACTTCAGTGAAAAAACGAGGCTAGACTTCAAACGAACTATAAAACTTTTTCTAAAAAAAAAAATTTCATAAAATAATAAACATAATTAACGTAAATTCATTCTTTGTTTCGTAAGTTTTTTAAAAAGTGCACTATAAAATCATACGTTTGACAAAGACGTACATAAGTAGATAATTTTAAATAAGTAATAATAACGAAAGAGTCTGCATTCATGAAAATTAGGAAAATTTGTATATGTTAGAATTAAGATTTGTTGGATGGGTGAATGGATGTTTGTTTTAAATCTTAAAGTATGGTTTGCCAAAATCTTTATTCTTGTTTTGTAAATTTAATAATTTCAGTTATGGAGGAGTAAATTTAAAATGCCAACTATTATGTTTCATTGATTTGAGTCCTTTCCCTTCCTGGTAAAGTACTTCATGGTAAATATGAACCTAATTAATAAAGTAAATTCAGTGTAGTGTTAAGGTGAAACAAAAATGGCGTCGGTTGTGTGGCGGCAGTGGCGAGTTTTGGCGGTAGGATCTCTGTGTGTAGAAACACAGATGTCATGCTTCTAAGGCAAGCTGCCCCGTAGCTACCAACTGTACGCACAGATGTTAAATCAAACATATGTAACAAAGATTTAGTCGTCAGCTGTGACAAGCACAGATGCTATAACCTATTTTCAATTTTGGGGTTATGTTTGATTGTTTTTGTTATGGTTAAGGGAATAATGATTCAATAAATTAAGAAGGTAATTAATAAATATAGTAAGTTATACAAATTGAAGATATGAGAGCATAAGTATTTGTTACATAAGAAAAGGTTTTTTATAAATACAACTTTTACTTAATAAATGGAATAAATTACTTTTTATTCCATTCACTCTTACAATTTGCCCTCTATCCCGCAAGTAACTTTTGATTAAATTTAAAGGCTGTCCTCTTATACCCAATTTATACATCTTCATCAACACTATGTTGTGATTTACAGTATCAAACGCCTTAATTAAATCTAGAAATGCCACTGCCATTGGGACGCTCTTTGCCAGGTTGTGATATACAGGGTGTCCCCGAACTCTCTGGACCCCTTTTGTGGATATATTCCTGGGATCTAGACATACATATTTCACAATATAAACATGGGTCTACGGTGCTTATTTTTTCGTCTGTCTATGTGTTTTTTTCAAAATACTTAATGTTTTTGGAAGTGGAAAAGATATTGAGCTCAAACTTTGTATACCTATTTGTTGCGTAAACTTTTATCACTGTACGAAAAATTAGAACATTATTTTAAATATTTTCAAAATGGCAGCCGTTTATAATTTTTAATGTCAAATATCTCAAAAACCGCTAACTTTACAAAAACATTAAAAGGGACAAAACAGTTTCCTTTTTTAATGACAAACACAATGGTTTTTTTATTTTTTCTGTAGCTCAAAGGATAACAAAGATAATGACAAAAAAAGGAAAAATGTATTTCTTGGTAGTTGTCAACAATACCCAGAATTCCTCTAGAAACAAAATATTTTAAAGTTATTATGAGCTAAACTAATAAGTTATTTGCATAATGTTCCGAGCACTTTCTGAGCTGATTCCACAAGCAAAAAATTATGAAAAAGTTCATTTTATATTCATAGATCCGGAAATGCTTCGTTAGAGAGTTACAGCAGGCGAAAGATTTCACCCGTGTTTCAGATTACTCACTGAAACAAATCCCTATTGACATAAGTAGGGAGTTAATTAAGTTGTAAAATTTTATTTTATTTACGTAAAATGAGCAGATAAATTTAATAAAATAGGTCCCAGTTCTGTAACTGCAGTAATTGTTGCGATATTTGACCCAAAACGCAAAATTTGGTCTCAAAAAACATTTTGTCTGTAGGGTTTTAGTACATTAACCATGTGAAATGGGTATAAACCCACAAAAGTACGGTATTAAACAAATCTTGTAGAGAAGATTTTATTTCTGCAGATATTTGTGTAAAATAGACCAATAAAAAACAAAAAATTAAATAAAAATATCTCTGAAAAGCATATCTTTAAAAATTTATAAATAAATTATAAAATACCCACTTTTTAAATACAAATTTAACGGTAGCTTAGTTAAAAAAATCGAATGAGAAATAACAACAATATGACCATGTTTACAAGTAAAAGTATTAGCTGTTTATTAATAGTGAGTTATTTACAATCTTTGAATATCAAATTATTTGGTAACCAGTACAAAACAAAATAAATGTATCAAGCTATAAAAGACAAAATAAAGCTATAAAAGTTGTTCAAAATGTTGGCCTCAAACTCGATTGCACAACATACAATGTTGTATTATAAAGATCGTCAAAAGTTCTCAAAAATATTTGCTTCTTCATGAATTCTTGCTGCAGCTTCGGTAATTCGGCCAACCAAATCCATTTCACTTTCCACTGGTGTACTGAATACTAGTGATTTCATGTGACCCCCAAAGAAAATAATCGAGTGGTGTGAGGTCAGGGTATCGAGCAGGTCCTCCACGTCCCACCCATTTCTGGCCAAATGTAACATTTAAGTAATCATAGACAGCATTACCAAAATGAGCTGGAGCTCCGTCATGCTGAAACAACAATCGATGTCTAATATGCAGTGGCACACCTTCTAGCAACTCAGGTAGAATGTCTCTGAGAAAGACAAGATATACAGGGGACCTATTTTATTAAATTTATCTGCTTTTTTCATTATTTTTATTTCATATTTACTTCTAATTTCACATCCCAACATGTTTTCTCCAAAAAGAGATACCAATATGGGGGTGTGATCTGTTATCATATCAAAGACCTTACCTGCCCTTTCAGTAAAAGTGCTCCTTAGGAAAGCATGATCAATGCATGTGCCACCATTGATAATATCATTCGGATGTGTAACTGAATTGATCAGTGACATATAATCCTTCCTTCTGTAATATGCACCAGTACATTGATACACCAGTACATTGATTGTAATTACACCAGTACATCTGTACATTGATTAAAATCTAATATATTTTTGTTTATATCTCCTATTATTAAGTGATGCGTAACGTTATGATTAGATTCAATAAAATTTGACAAGTCTTTTATGTAGGATATAACATTATAGTCATGGCATCTGTACATGCCCGATACTTTTACTTGGAGATTATCCTTTAAATTTATTAATACACTAACCATACTTAACTCTACATATAGCTCATTTAACATGCTATGAACTAGACTACATTTTACATAAAAAACCGCACCATCATTTTGATTCAGTATTTTGTTATTACAGCGGTGCACATATCCCGGGATATCAACATTTCCTCTTTATTTAAAACTAAGTCAGAACAATAACTAATTCAGTCAACAGTAACATTTTATAATACAGTACAGCAATATGAAGCAGAGAAACAACCCAACTATTTTTCAAGGCTGGCGCTTTACACAGTAAAACTAAACAATAAATTACACTTTATAAAATAAATAAAACAAATAGACATTAATATGAAAATAAAATAAACATTTTAACTCTGGGACATAAGCCTTCCAAATACTCACAAACTGAAAAAAAAAATTTTTTCTGGAGGAAGAATGACTTCAATCTGAACGTAACCCTGGTATACTGTTTGAAGTCTCAATTGAGACCTCTCACCGTCGACTTTATTGAATATTTCACACTAAAAATCGTCCAATCTTAATAAAACAAAAACCATTGGAAAGGAAATAGTTTAAACTTTAACTTTTGTATTTACAAATTTGTTCTAAAACTCACATTTACATAATATGTAATAATAGTTTTAAAATTGTAGTTTCTAAACAGCTAATGCAGCGCGAGAAATGACTTAAACTTTGCCGCCTCTCTAAGGCTCAAAGTCGTTCGACAGACTTATTTTGAGAAGAAGATAAATAACTATTGGATTCGTCAAGATTTAAACTTTCTAACACTGCCTTACAATCGTTTGTGACTCTTATTGGTTCTTAGATATGAAGTTTTGTGCAAACCTTTGCAGTTGGACAGATTTCAACGAATGAGAAGGCACATTTTGAACACGCCATATCTATGACAAATCCCTATATTTGTATAATATTTATATCGAATTGAAGAGAAAACTCCATACTTTAGTTTCTTCATAAAGTAAATCTCATATAGTGTTCAGATTCTATTTGGGTTTTTCCGTGAAATATAGACATTTAAAAAAAAAATAGGCTCATTATTTTCGTTATGACATTCCAGGGCTTTCAGCTGCCCTCAATGTCAGAAATGGTGTCAAAACATTTTCCTTTTAGCACGTTTTTTATTTTTGGGAAGAGCCAGAAGTCGCATGGTGCTACATACGGTCAGTAAGGCGGATGTGGGCAGGCAGGAACACTTTTTCCGGCTAAAAACTCGCAAATCAAAACAACTTGTGGCAAGGCGAGTTGTCGTGATAAAGAAGAAAGCCATGGCCCATTTTTCATGTTTTTAAAATTATTTTTCTTAGTAAAATATGCACCGATCAAGACTTACAAATTCTCATTTATAGGTTTCTGAATTTAGTACAACTTTTCCATTAAAAGTATAGAGTTTCATGCAATGATTTACAAAATATAAGCAAACAAGTAAAAATAAGCACAACTTTTGTTGTTTAAAAAATTCCACAATAAAAAATCATTGTTTCCGAAAGTGGCGTTTCATCTACAAACTATTCAACGCAATGGGTTTACTGTAAAAATGTTTAGCAAAAACTGCCTCTAATGACTGTTCTACTTATTAAATGCTTATTATTTAAGACCCGATTCCAGATTAATAAATCCAGCATCTCACCAGACACAGATATTGTATGATTATTTTTCTGAGAAATGTTTAACGAAAACATATCTTTGTCATTTGTAAAATGTAGAAGTCAAAATTGATCCACTTTTATTGTTTTTTTTAACCCTAGCCATGTTTGACTGCTCAATTGAGTAGTCATAGTGCTTGGCCTAGGTCTTGCACTACTCAATCGAAAACTATCTTTTGTATTGAATATTTCACCCACTAAAAATCATCTAATCACAATAAAATAAAAAACCGTTGGAAAGGAAATGATTTAAACTTAAACTTTTATATTTACAATTTTTTTCTAAAACGTATATTTACATATGTAATTATCGTTTTAAAATTGTTGTTTTCTGTAAACCTAAATTGCGGCGCGTGAAACACAAAGAAATTACTAAACTTTGTCGCTTCTCTAAAGCTCAATATCGCTCGACAGAAATATTTTTACAATAATATAAAGATACCTTTGGATTCGTCAAGATTATAACTTTCTAAAACTTGCCTTCCAATCAGACGTCACTCTTATAGTATCAAAATTATAAAGGTTTCTGTAAACCCTTGCATCTTTACATCGTTTTGTAGACCAAACTTCAATCTTTTGTTTGGTGTAAAGTAAACTAGATTTTACTGTTTAGATGTTATTCATACAGCAGTGGGAAGTAAAGACTTTCGTTGAGTAACCATCACATGAGATCGCAACGCAAGTCTGTTTCCCACGCTGATGTAACGGTCATTTTGTATTCCCTTAACCCGCACGAACTTTGGACAGTTTATTCTAATTTTGTGGAACACGTAATACCATGTGAAATACTTTACAAAATGAGAATTTAAAAGTATACGGATAAATTCTATGATTTATTCTCTACCTTTCTTATAATAATTTTTCATATTTGGGCAATATTCCTAAATTAATATTCAAACCAGGCCTAGTTTTGTTTGGAGTTTTGTAGTAGGAAGATAAAAACTGGTGTTTTAAAAATAAGAAATTTGAAATTGATAACTATTTTTATACAGTTCTATTTAGAACTAAATTACAAAACATTTTTTTATTTATGAAAAAAATTACAAAAAATGTTTATTACTTTTTATGTAGGCCTAAAGTTGAACTTTTCCTTTCGTTACTGAACATGTTTTGTTTCTTGAACTAATAACTTTGTAAACTTCACATCAATCACTTTTATTGGCTAAATTCTTTGAACCTTTCTTTACAAAAAAACTATGAAACACTTTTGGATTGGTTTATAATTACTATATTTGGCTAATATGCTTGCACACGCACCGAAATAGCTCGACTTCGGAACGTGAACAATTCAGGGGTTAAAATTATTTTCATACGATAATTTGTTTAGTATTTTGTTTCTGAAATACAACTAATAATTATGAACATAATTTCAGGTACTTCTGGATTCCACCATAAAAAGGCTTCATTGTGCTTGTGGTCACTTTTCAGTTATTACTGGATCTAAAATATCCGCTGAACAATTAACACACAAAGAAATTAGTATGAAATTTACAATGAAATCGGAAACCAACTTATTACTTTTTATATGTATACCTGTTATTTTTCTTTTATACGGCCTCATTTTCCTGTGGGCAATGTATAAAGATAGGAAAGATAAAGTTAAGGTTTGTTACTATGTTTTTATTTCAGATTAAATTAATATCTCTAAGTGAATGTTTGTGAATTGGCTAGATCGATTTATTTTACCACTGTATCAAATGTAAGTGAATATAAATAACAAATGATTCAAAATATATTTCATGCTTTTATGGCTTTGTAGTGCTATTACATTTCACTTACAATTATAAATAATACATCAAATGAAAGAGCAGCTCATACAAGTGTTCAATGTGAGCACCGTTTGTCATGCGGCACACATCGAGTCGATAGATGAGTTTGTCCCAAACCTTGTTAAATATGTCTGGAGTAATTTTTGCAACAAATACTTCAATCCTGTTTTTTTTTAAGTCAGGTGGGTCAGCCAGTTGCCGAGACACATTCGTGTTATATTTTATAAACCCCGAAAGGTAAAAATCGCATGGCGTCAGATCGTGTGAATGTGGAGGGCGTTCGAAACAAGATCGTTCATGCGGCCATCCAGCGGATGTCTACAACTTCGTTTGACCAAACGAGTACCAAGTTACAGCAATGAGGCGGAGCACCATCTTGCTGCCAAATAAAGTTCTGTGGATCAGCTTCTTCCAATTGAGGAAAGAGCAATAGTTGTAGTGCATCAAGATAAAAAAACACAAGTTACAGTTGCTTCAGCAAAACAGAAAGGTTCATTGCACAAAAAATATTAAATTTAGGTGAGTCTTGTTGTAACTGTACCACCTAGTGGGGGTTTGCTGACCTCCAAACGCGCACATTGTGAGCGTACACATGACCATTTAGGTAAAATGTTGATTCGTCTCTGAAGATGACACGATCCAGAAAATCTTCATCGTCATGCAGCAACAAATTGTTTGCAAAGTTAACAGCTGCAACTTTAGAGCGTAATCTGCAGGCTTTAGAGCTTGTAACAACTGCAAACGATTAGGACGTAGTTGTAAAACTCTCTACGCAGACGTCACTGGAATTGCTAACTCCCGACTAGCATTCCAAACTGATTTCTCGGAGCTACGTGTGAAAGACTCTCTCACTTGTTCAACAAGTTCTTCGGTCGCTCTAGGTTGTCCATTCGTTTTGCAAAGGATGTTTTGCAGAGACAGCCGGGGTCTTCAAACCGATGATACCATCAATGGATGTTATTATCACTTGGAGGATTACATTTGAACTTAATACGGAACACACGTACTGTAACTACGGATTCAGTCTTTGTAAACAAAAAGCTTTCTGTTCACTAGTTGCCATCTTTGCTACTAGTGCTTTATTACAGAACACAAAGGAAACTGCACTCCTTGGCATGGGCGTCCATACATATGGGCAGAGGGGGGGCCACGGCCCACCCTATCTCCCAGGGAAAGGAAAATATGTATATTATTAATTATAGTCAGGTATTTTTCTTCAAAGAGATTAGCACTCAAATATGTTTTAAATGTTATGTGCTGCTTGATTTTACAAAATATACTTATTTTATTATTTACAAGAGTTCAAGCATTGTGTATTGAAAATACTCCCAATATTGGGGTTGGCGTGCGAAG
>JAGFPH010001308.1:36229-68047 GCA_018207615.1 Philaenus spumarius | reverse complement strand
CAACAAATTTAATACGGTTCCGAGGTGTTTAACAAGAAATAAATTTGCGGTTCTGTCTGATGTGGGGGAGGAGGAGGTGTGGGAAAAGTAGAGTCAGCTGCTGTTAAGAAAGCACCTAATACACAACAAAAATATACAAAAAAAACAATACAAATAAAATAAACAAATCTTAATTCTTGGTGATAGTCATGGTAGAGGACATGGAGAACTTTTAAAAGGACAGTGTGGAGATAAATTTTCAGTGACTAATATCTTTAAAACTAATGCAAAAATGGAAAATGTGATTCAAAATGTAAAAAATAGTGTATCTATTTTTTCTAAAGAAGATTATGTAATAGTATTGGGGGGGGGGGGGTCAAATGACTTCTTTGTCCAGCTGTAAATGATGATAGGTCTGAGGAGATCTTGAGAATTGTAACAGAAGCCCTGGAGGGCACTTGTAACACTGGCTCGTCGCGCAGTTTAGCCTACTATTATTGCACAGAATGATTTTGTTAGTTAACCATATATATTATGTAGAGGTTTTTTATTATTTTTTATATTTTTAATATATTTTTCCGGCAGTGAATGAACCGTGACTGGAACAAGAATAGCGCGTGGCACTGGCTAAGGTCATGCCGATTAGCCGCCATCTTGAGCGGCCAGCTGACCTCACTGGCGAGCCCCAGTGTCCACTCTATATAACTCTGTCCTCTCTGCCTTTCCCTAAACTCCCCATCCCCCTTATAAATTGCAAGGTAAAACATTTAGGGTTTAATCATTTTTAAATATTTAAGTACCTACGTTCAAATTTACACGTGTTCAGCTTAACTACTATTTTGTAACAAATTATGATTTCAGAAAGAATGTAAATAAAAATTTTAAAAAACCATATAATAAAAGATTTTTGGTGAACATGTGTGTTTTTTTAATCCAAACTTTGTATTTAAATTATATTTACAAAATTTTAGATGAAATCAAGTTCACTTTTTAAACTTGATAGGTAGACTAGTAGGCCTACATTTATATTTGGAAAATCTTATCATAGTAATCAAAATTGAGATTGCTGAGGTAAGATTTTCCACAGTTTATATACTTTTTAAGTGCTCAGAAAAGCGTTAAAATAACGTTTAAGGAAGTCTATATTTCAAAATTTGTCCAAGGCAGCTCTTTGTGCTTACTGAGCCTGTGTTCGTCTAGTCTTAAGTACCATAATCATGTACATCCTTATTCAGTGTGGCCCGACCCTTGTAAATTAATGTACAATAATATTACTTCAAAAATATACATACTAGGCAGTGTCAATATTCCTAGCCCCCGAAAAGCATTTCTACATGATCCAAAATTATTTATATGTGCTACAAGCCGTACTGATTTTTTATGTAGTAAAAAGAGCCTTTTCACTTGTTGAAATGAACAATCACACCATACTACGATTCTATAGTTCAAGGGAGGAATTTATATGCCATAAGTACTTACGTGATACGAGTCATCTCATAAATTACTAAACAGACATAAAAGTTTAAAATATAGTTTTAATGAAACATACTATAATTAAAATTCTTACACTGAACCACAATTATTGGTAGTTCAGATTTTAGAAGGAAAAAGTTAATTTTGAAGAAATACAACTTATGACAAAGACCACCAAGGTCTACAAAAGATAATGTTTTAAATAATAAAAAAGTCAAAATTGACACTAATAATAACCGATCTTGTTCAATTTACGCTAAATAACATTCACGTCACCATAAATTGATTGTATTTTGTACCAACTAATACAGACATTCGTTCTAATGCGAACTGACTGTCCATGAGCTCAATTTCATCAACATTTTAATTAATACTTAATATTTTCCACTTTGACAATATTTAACTTTTATTATGACGTTTGTGTCTCTTTGGACAAATTAATTGTCACTTTTAATGTTTTGTAAACTTTGTATGACATTTATGAAATTAATCTAGTCAACTTACAACCTCCTCTTTTAACCCGCCATCTACGACCGACTAAATTTCTCTTCTTTCTGGAAGGTTCAATGCTCTGGTCATATCAGCACTTTTGACCTTTGGTATATCGATGCTTTTTTTATACATACAAATTTATTAAACTTGATGCTACTACTATTTCAAATGTAGGCTATTTATTAAACTAAATTTTGTTTGATATGCTTAGACATCCTCGCACTGAAATGACCAGAACTGATCGTGTTGCTGTGTGTATGTGCTTTGTTATGCTGTCATTATTACTCACTGCTGCATGCTACTTCGTTACTGAAGGTAAAATCTCTTAAATCATTAATTGTTCTATATGTAGTTAAGATATATAAGTCAATATGATTAAGAATGTTTCAGAGTTAATTGATTAAATGGTTAAGCTTATTTAATTAAATAACAAAGTGTTTCAAGTGGAATGGATAGGTTATTTGATAACTTTGATTCTAAACTAAACATAGTAATTTTGTACAAGTTTTAATTATTACAACAGTCTACACTTATCATGACAGGTGTATCAAATTGAATATCAGTGATTTAAGGCTTTGTAATATTTATAACAAATGAAAGAGCAACTCAATCAGTGTTGTTGGTATACAACAGTTTTTCCTACAAGTGTTCAATGCGAGCACCATTCGTCACACGGCACACATCGGTTCGATAGCCAAGTTCGTCCCAATCCTGGTTCAGTGTGTTGAGTAATTGTTGCATTAACTGCTTCAATAGGTCAGCTGGTAGCGGAGGCACATGCACATGATCCTTTATGAAGCCCCCAAAGGTAAAAATCGCAAGGCGTCAGATCGGGTGAACGTGCAGGCGAGCAAAACAAGCTCTGTTATCCAGCCCCTTGCTGCCAATCCAGAGGTCGGCTACTACGTCAATTAACCAATCGCAGACAGAGTGAGGCGACGCACCATCTTGCTGATAAATAAAGTTCTGTGGTTCAGCTTCTGCTAATTGAGGAAAGAAACATGGTTGCAGCGCATCAAGTTAAGAAACACCAGTTACAGTGTCTTCAGCAAAAAAGAAAGACCCATAGACTTTCCGCTGGATATGGCACAAAAAACATTAAATTTAGTGGAGTCTTGACACAACTGTACCGACTCGTGACGAATTGCTGACCCCCAGATGCGCACATTATGACATGTTCTTCTTCTTCTGTGGGCGGTCCGAAACCTTAAGCACGTCAGCCTCTTGGGCTTATTGCGCTCCCACTTAAGGATGTTGAACCCTTAGTTACCCTTGTCGAGATCCATAAGCCTGTTGAACTTAAGGATCTTGCTGACAAGGTCATCCTGAGGTATTGTTTGTCCTTTGTTCAGCCTGCCAAAGGTTCTATGACTCACCTGCTCAAGCCTCTCACACTCGAAGATAAGGTGTTCCGCAGTCTCCTCCTGCAGGCCACATTTCCTGCATTTAGGATCTCCGGTAAAGATACCCATATTTTTCATATGTTTCCTGAAGTGGCCGTGCCCTGTGATTAGGGCAATCACCTCTTTTGCCTTGCACCTACTTAATGACAGGATGTCCGATGCAATTTGTCTTGATGGATCAAGAAGTGAAAGCTTACTCATCTTTAAGCCTTGAGTGTTCTTCCACCTCCTACTATGTTCCATCCTTGCCCAGTCGGCAACCACTTGCATGGCTGTCGTCTTGGATATGCCACAGAAGGGTTGCGGTCCTGTGAAGTCAGAAGCTGACGCCCTGTTTGCCAGCCTATCTGCACGTTCGTTTCCATCTACTCCAGCATGTCCTGGAACCCAACAGAGTGTAACCTCGTTGATGCCCGCAAGCTGTTTGATGGATTCGGCGCATTCCCAGACTAATTTTGACCTGATCTCATTTGAGCTCAGGGCTTTTAATGCAGCCTGGCTGTCTGTGTATATACAGATTTCTCTATTCATGTGCCCGAGTCTTAGGTTTTCCCTCGCACATTCCAATAAAGCTGTGATTTCTGTTTGGAACACTGTTGGATTTTCCCCCATTGGCAGCACACATTCCTGCCTGGGGTATCCACCACAGATCCCTGCACCTGTACTCCCTTTAGTCTTTGAGCCGTCCGTGTACCATTCCAGCTCATGCTCAGGGAGGGGTCTCCTTCCCTCTGACCATTCCTCTCGGTCTGGTATTACCACCCGGAATGGTTTTGAGAAAGAGTATCTAGTTTTCATATGGTCCGAGATCATATCCAGCACCCGATCTCTGGCAACCAATGTGGTTATCCTGGCGTGTCCCAAGTCCCTTGGGCCTTGTATCCAGAGTTCCTCGCATTGGAGGCGATAAGCACTCTTCCTGGCCGCTGCCCTAATAAATAGATCCAGGGGGAGAATGTCCAGACAGCAGTCCAGGGCAGCACTTGGAGCACTTCTTAGCGCTCCCGTGATGGCAAGACAGGCAAGCCGCTGCACCCTTGCCAGGTTCGCCACCACGCCCTGGACCTCTGTTCTTGTCCACCATACAATAGCGCCATACGTCATGGCCGGTCTCACCACGGAGGTGTAAAGCCAATGCATCAGCTTAGGCCTCAACCCCCATGTCCGCCCAACCATGCGCCTGCTCGCCATGAGTGTCCACTTACCTCTATCGATTATTTGATTGAGCTGTGCACAGAAGTTCAGCCTCTGGTCCAGTATCACTCCCAGGTACTTAACCTCTGTTGTTATAGTGATCTCACTACCTTGAAGGCTGAGGGGCTGAAGACCCTCCAGTTTCCTCCGTCTGGTAAATGGGATTGCCAGAGTCTTGCTCGGACTGACACTCAGCCCCGTTCTCCTACACCACTTCTCAACGGTTCCCAGTGCCACCCCAAGCAGCTCCGTAACAGTTGGCACGAACTTACCTACCACTAGTATTACAACATCGTCTGCATAGCCTTGCGCGTATGCTCCATTGCTGTTGAGTTCTGTGAGAAGATCATCCACCACGAGGTTCCAGAGAAGGGGCGAAAGAACCCCTCCTTGTGGACATCCTCGCTCCACTTTGACCTCTACAGTCTCACCATACAGAGAAGACTCTACAGTCCTGCCCCGAAGCATGGCCCCGATCCACTTGCACAGCAGATCTTCAACCCCACGCCTCCCGGCTGCCTCAATAATCGTCTCTGTTCTGGTGTTGTCAAAGGCTCCCTCAATGTCCAGAAAGGCACCAAGTGCTACCTCCTTACATTCCAGGGCTCCTTCAATTCTGCCCACCAAGTGATGTAGCGCAGATTCACAGGATTTACCTGGCAAATAAGCATGCTGATTGGCGTGAATCGGACGTTCTACAAGCGCCCCATCACATATATGCCTATGCAGTATCTTTTCCAATACCTTCAGCAGGATGGATGTTAAGCTTATTGGTCGAAACGCCTTAGGATCGGTGTAGTTTACCTTACCTGGTTTCGGAATGAACACAACTCTGGTCTTTCTCCATGATCGTGGAATATGTCCAGTTGCTAGACTAGCCCTATATAGCTTGCAAAGTACTGTCCATAAACTATCTACGTTCTGCTGGAGACAGACGGGTCTGACCCCATCACCCCCAGGAGATTTGTATGGTTCAAATGTGCCCACTGCCCATTTGATCCGACTGCACGTAATTATCCGACTGGCCAGTCTCCAGTCGTTGATTGTAGCAGCGGGTCTAGCACCGTCACACGAGGGTGCTCCCCCACTGCCCCTAGTTACTGTACAGCCAGGAAAGTGTGCCACAAGAAGCTCCTCTAGCACCTCTCCCGGTTCCACCGCAATCTCTCCAGTAGCTTTTGTGATGTTACCTACCGGTGATACTGGGTCTTTAGCCAAGAGTCTGTGAATCCTGGAGGCCTCTCGCACCCCCTCCATCTCCGTGCAGAACTTCCCCCAGGAGTCCCTCTTGGCTTTCCTTATCATCCTACTATACTGGGATAGAAGGTCATGATAGGTTTCCCAGTTGTTGACAGCCTTAGCGATCTTAAAGAGGTCTCTAACCCTCTTCCTCATGACTGACAGCTCACGGGTCCACCATCCGGCTCCTACGTTCCTCACACGTGTCAACGGACAATGTTTCTCGTAGGAACCAACAATGGCCTCCCTGAGCCGATCAGACATATGTTCCAGTTCATCTATGCCCTGGACCTTACCTGTCATGAGTCCTGTCTTCAAACCAAGATCATGCTTATAAGATTCCCAGTCCGTCCTTCTCGGATTCCTGAACGTCTGGTGCTCTAGTCTCAGCTCACCTATCCTGAAACAAATGTGCTTGTGATCTGACAAAGATGGCTCTGATGATACATGCCAATCATGTATTCTTTTTGCCACCCTTGCAGAACTCAGTGTAAGGTCAATCACCTCACTCCTGGCTTTAGTTACAAAAGTTGGTTCATTACCTTTATTAATAATTTCTAAATTATTAGAGATAACGTAATCTAATAATGCCTCACCTCTCTTATTAGTATTGGTGCTCCCCCACGCCACGTTGTGTGCGTTGGCGTCGCACCCAAGGATTAGGTCTGACTCCTTCCTCTCTGCATACTCCACCAGGTCCTGGATCCCTTGTGGTAGTGAATCTCTGCCATCGTTATACGGGAGGTATGCCGATGCCAGCAGCAGGGTTTTCCCAGTTCCAGCAATGTCCATTCTTACCACGGACATATCTCTGGAACAGTATTCTAGAACAGGTACATTGATTAGTCTCTTATTAACTAAAATGCATGCTCTAGGTCCATTATCACATTTGGCATGTACCAACCTACCTCCTGTGTTTCCTAGTCCTGATACTTTACCCTGTCTGACCCAGGGTTCTTGTATCAGGACAGCGTCCAGCTTGCCTGCAGCAAACCTCCTGCACAGCACCGCTGTTGCAGCCCTGCTGTGCTGGAGGTTTATCTGAAGGACTCTACCTCTCCTCATCTTCAGTACGGCTGCCCTGTAGGACTTTCAGGAGCACCTGGTCAAGACCCAGGTACACCTTCCATCCTCTGGTCCTCAGCGTGTTGGCTGACAGTTCATCGATGACCAGGATGATGATTTGAAAGTTCTCCTCCATCCTGCCACCCACTATCCTCCAGTCCCCAACGACCAGGTTTGTATTCTGTCTGCCCAGCATCTTAAGAAGGGCAGTCGGCTCTTTCCTAGCCAAGCACTTAGAGGTCCTAAGGAGAACCTTGGTGGTCTTTAGGAGGTCTTTATACCCTCCTATCCGCACCGCAGTCCCTCCTTCCCCTCCAGTACTTAGCTTGGGGGCCGTTCTCTTTAACCATTCTGTCGTCTCTGCATTGTCGCAGGTGATGACTAGTGCCCCTCTTTCTCTATAGGTCTTCTGAAATTGAAGAGTGGTCCCTTCCTCGACCAGACTAATCTCCTCAATCAGAGCCTCCTGAAGGGCCTCTAGCTGCTCTTCCGTGAGTCTAACCTCCGGATAGGCTAATGGGACTATCGCCATCTTCTCTCCCACAAGCTGGTCCCTGTAGGCGGTCTTGCCCGCGCCCTGCCCACTTGTGGATGGTTGCACGTCAGGTCGAGTCATAGGGTCTGGACCCCCCTGTCTCTGTCTGCTCGTTGACGGTCTAGATTCCGGCCGAGTCAAGGGGTCTGGACCCCCTTGACCCTGCCTACTCGTCGACGGTCGAGATTCTGGCCGAGTCAAGGGGTCTGTCCCTCCTTGCTTCGGCCTCTTCATCATCGGGTTTTTCTTTTCGGAAGATGAAGTGTCCGAGAGACTCCTCTTACTCTCCCCGCCAGCCGACTTCACCTTCTTCACGAACCCAACCTTCTTCCTCCATTCAGCGCGGGTCAGCCATTCTTCCCCCGCCGCTGTTCTCACTGCCTTGGACCTCCTTCTTGCATTTCCAGGCACTTCTCTGCTGGTCTCAGTGTTGGTCGTTTCCCCAACACCTGCCAGTAGCCTTTCTTCATCATCGAGGTCCATGTCCTCATCGGTGATGGTGGTTTCATCAGCAGTGACGTCCAGGGTCAGACCCCCAGACTCCACTGCTTGATGTACCAGCTCCAGAGTCTCCTCTGTGAGCTGGCCTCCAGGGTGACCCTCTGTCACCCTACTCCTTTCCGCTCTCCTCTCTTCCGCCGACAATGATGCTTGGCCCTCCCCAGAATCCGAAGGGCCTGCCTCCGAAGAGGGTGGACTAGCCGAGCTCCCGCTCGGGGTACCACCTGGGGAAATTGAATTGTTCACACTCATTGCATTGGAGTTCATCCTTGGTTTGAAGTCGGAGTGTCCTTCTCCTAGCCTTAGGGTTGCCACACCCTCGTGTGCAAGGCAGCACGTTTTCCGGTTCTTCCGCCTCTTCAGCCGTTGGGATCGGGATCCTCGTCCGCCGTCAGAGCCGTTGACCACTTTTCACCTAGTAACCCTTAGGCAGGGGCCCTCACAAGGTGCTACCATCCGGAGCCAGATGGACCAAGGTTTTTGATGAGGTGTTACTCCTCCCCCTCCTCCTTTCCCAAAAGGGACCCCGGGCTTGGGACCGGTACAGCGGAGTTATGACATGTTCACATGTCCGCTTAGGTGAAATTTCGATTTATCACTGAAGACGACACGAACCAGAAAATCTTCATCATCATGCGGTAACATCGGTTTGCAAAGTTGGCACGTAAACCGTAGTCTGTAGACTTTAGAGCTTGTAACAATTGCAAACGATAAGGTCGTAATTGTATGCACTTCCTTAAAACTATTCACACAGACATCACTGGAATAGTTAACAGTCTTCCGAACAGATTTCTCGGAGCTACGTGTGAAAGACTCTCTCGCTTGTTCAACATGTTCTTCAGCCTCTTTTAGTTGTCCCGTACTCTTCCTCTTGCAAAGACACTCGGTGGTGGTCCCATCTATGGATGATATCACTTGGAGGATTACATTTAAACTTAATACGGAAATACACGTTGTACTGTAACTACAAATTCGTCTTTTACAAAAAGCTTTCTGTTCACTAGTCGCCATCTTTGCTACTAGCGTTTTCTAACAGAATACATAAAAACAGTGCATGCGCACTGGTGTGCCATCAAAACTGAGTTGCTCTTTCATTTGATGTATTATTTATAATT
Source organism: Philaenus spumarius (assembly GCA_018207615.1). NCBI lineage: Eukaryota > Metazoa > Arthropoda > Insecta > Hemiptera > Aphrophoridae > Philaenus > Philaenus spumarius. The sequence continues at coordinate 59,051 of JAGFPH010001308.1, read as the reverse complement.
GTAAGTTAAACGTGATAAATACTACAAAGCATTAAAATCCCGATATTAATTTTTAAACAGCCAGTATATCAAAACTTTAGGACAACTATATTGGAACACACAACAAATTTAAGGATTCGGTAAAATTTATTTAGTTATAAAAAATGTAAAATTAAACAAGCTACAATAGTTACGTGTATAATAATGAAATATTAATAGTGCAATATTTAAAAGCTAATATTATTTTGTATGTGTTTTATGCTTTTTACTTTTAACTCTTTTTGAATTTTCTTTACTAGACCCAGAAGATGACCCATCCTTGGAATTATCTATAAAAGTGCTGTTAGTTGTATTTGTATCCGCAGTAATAATCTCTCCAATAATTTATTTAATTCTGTCGTTGTTCCGGTGAGTGGTCAATAATTCGTTTTTAATAATTGCAATTACCATTTAGCATATAACTAGTCAGCAGAACATGTACTAATTAGTGTTCTTTCAACTTTATCATGTGAAAGATATACTCCAAAAAAATTGATACATTTTGATTTTTGCACATGTTGTAGCTACACTCTAATATCTAAGTTTTCAACTTTTGTTATATGGTATGGTTTCCGACACATCTCCTGAACAGTTTGTTTTACAGAAAAATATTCTTTTCAGATTTAAATTGGATTTGCTGTAGTTTAAGCCCAAAGCAAGTATAAATAAAAGTTCCAAAAAATACAGTTTTCTCAAAAAGTTAAACAACTTTAATTTTTATCGGTTTTTAAAAATTTTTCCTAAACTCTGGTTGTTACGAGCCAATGTGCTGTGGGTAAATTTGAAGGTGAGTAAATTTGCTGTAAACAGAACACAATTGGATTTTCCAAGACCAATAATTCAAGATAAACAGTTGTTTAACCCTACAAGTGTTTAGAGGCTCAATTGAGCAGTCTCAACGCTTGCCCTAGGTCTCACACTACTCAATTGACAACTCTACTTTGTACTGAATATTTCACCCACTAAAAATCATCTAAATCATCATTTATAAAACAAAAACCGTTGGAAAGAAAATGATTTAACCTTTAAATGATTTTAAAATTTATTCTAAAACATATATTTACATATTATGTAATCATCGTTTTAAAATTATAGTTTTCTGAAAAGCTAATGCCACGCGAATAAAACACAAAGAAATTACTCAACTTTGTCACTTGTCTGACGCTCCTTACCGCTCGATAGAAATATTTTGACAGTAATATAAAAATACCTTTGTATTCTTCAAGATGTGCGTTTTCTCACACTGCCTTCCAATCAGATGTCACTCTTACAGTTTCAAAAATATAAGGTTTCTGTAAAGGCTTGTAATTGGACAGTTTTCAACCAATAAAACAGCACATTTTGAATTCGAGATATCTCTTACATCTATTTTTTTACCAAAGTTCAATCTTTTGTTTGGTGAAAAGCAAACCATGTTTACTCTAACGGTTTTGTTCGTACAGTGCTGTGAAATACTGACAAATGGGAAATTCAAAACTCTACTTTCTCACGCTCTTGAAGTGGCAGTTCCAACGGTTTTTCACACGGAACCTCGTATAGGATTCATGCGCGAGAGGTTTATTTATTTGATCTCATTTTGTGATTAAAGCTAAGTCAAATACTTTTATGAAAGAATGATTTACAATTATACACTTCAATTCTTTGATTTATTCTCCACACTTTGTTATAATAATATTTCATTTTTGGGCAAAGCATATATTATTAAAGTACTATTCAAACTAAGCAAGTTTTGTTAACAGTCTTGTAGTAGGAACATAAAAACTGGTGTTTACAAAATAAGAAATTTGAAATTGATGTATATTTTTATACAGTTCTATTTAGAACTAAATTACAAAACTTTTACACTTGGATTTGCTGCACTAAAAACATATTCAAAAATCGAAACTACCCGATTTTTTTTGTACAGCAAACCTGTATTTTCTGACAAATTTACTGGACTAAGAGTTCAAAAATATTTTTGATTTTCTTGGTATATTGGTATAGATAGTTTTAGTGCCCTACTTTCTACAGGGAGCGGCAAAAATACCTGACGGTTTGGTTCGTTCACAGTTGTGTGGAGGGGAGCAGCGCATGCGCAAGCCTACTCGATGGTCCAGTGTACACCGAGCGCTTATTGTTGAGAATTTTAAAAGTGGTGATTGTGTTGTTGCGACACAATGTCAGTTTCGCATGCATTTTTATGTGGTTCGTAAAGGAAACATTCCATCCCGTAACACAAACAAGCTGCGAGTGGAAACTTCGGATTAACTGGTTCAACCTTAAAACATAGCCCTGCAGGCTGTCCAAGATCAGCCGGACACCGGACAATGTTGAGCGAGTGAGAGAATTGAGCAATTGTGCCACCGGACAATGTTTGGTTGTGCTAACTAACCCACACTGGCGCGAAGACAAGCTACTGCTCTTCAAATGTCTGATCACAAAGTATGACGAATACTGCATTATGATCTACACTTTCATCCATATAAAATTACAGTTGTCCAACAAGTTAAGCCTCATGATTACTCTAGTCGTCAGTCATTTTCAGAGCGAATGATTGTTTTGATGGATGCTGAAAAAATTCTTGTAATGAGTGATGAAACTCATTTTCATCTTGATGTGTATGTGAATGTACAAAATTTTCGGTATTGATTCGACTCGAACCCACACGAGTTGCACGAACGCCCTCTGCATTGTGCCAAAGTCACAGTGTGGGATGGTCTAACTAAGAAATGTGTCATCGGGTCATATTTTTTTAGGAAGGAGGGCAAACAGTTACAGTAAACCTGTGTTACCTGAGAATGCTGGACAGTTCCTTGATTCCTTCACTGTAAATAAAACGTCTAGCTGTGAATTGGTTCCAACAAGACGGAGCTACTGCACACTCAGCAAACCACCGTAGTGGATTATTTGAGGACGAAATTCCGTCGCCGCATCATCTCTAGCAATGGTGACATTTCCCTTACCTCAAAATTTGGGCTATCTCAAATCAAAAGTGTACACAAACAAACCCCGTACACTAGAAGGCTTGAAAGAAGCCTCCATATCAAATGAGATGTTAGGAAAAGTGTTTGACAGTTTTGCTGCGAGACTAGAAGAATATATGGTGTGGAATGGTCACCACTTAAATTATATTATTATCTTTAAATAATAAAAGGTAACATTTATGTTTTTCACTGTGTATTTTATAAATGCCATCTTTTGTAATTTGAAATAAATAATAAACTTTCATAAATGTTTACATCAGAAATGTTTATAAATATTGAAGCTTTTTTTATTTCAAAACCGCCAGGTATTTTTTCCGCTTCCGTTATATATAGTAGATTGTGAATATCAACATGAAATCATGGATTTAGCTTGTTAAACATTACATTTAATCGTATTAAGCGCAATAATATTTTTATATTAATTTATTTTAGGTTTCTTGGTGTAAAAAAAATAAATAAAGAATATGTTGAACCTGAAGAAAAGAATGTTCACCTTGCAGAAAATAATGTTCCGAGTGAAGGAACTCTTCATCATCATCATCATGTTAATGTTTCTAAAAGTAAAGCAACCATGCACGAAGCAAAAAATGTAGATCTATCAAAAAATACCGGTGAGTCAGTATTAATTTGATTTAAGTATTGTTCCCAAATAAACTATGGGATATGAGTTATTGCAACCAACTCTTTATACTATGTATAAATGTGCATAACTGAGGTTGTAAAAATGGTTTGAAAACATTTTAACCTTTAAAATCCAAGCATTAAAACTTACTTAATTATTAACACAGGTAGTTCATAAGATTTGTCTAAATTGTATCCAGACATCATTTTATTTTACTGCCTCTCCTCGTTGATTTTTTAATTGTGTTTTTACGACAGATAAATGATTCAATTTTCGCCATTACTTTTAAAATTATGTTTCAACACTAGTAATTCATAAAATTATCTTATTGGCGTTGGTTATAATTTTTGTTAAATTTCATAGAATTATAGCAAATTATATCCAAGTATTTTTAATGTCGAGAATGCTGTAATGGACATTTAGTGATGATTTTTTTCATTTAACCTAAAAGTAGACATATCTAAGTATTATATTGAGTCCATCATTATTTCATTTATATTTAATCTGGTGAAATAATATATTTAGTTTAGTAATTTAATTTAGTAAAATAAAGTTTTTTACCTTGATTCCGTCAAGTGACCTCTTTTTATATATATATATATGTGTGACGCATTTCGGGACTTTATCCCACCTTCAGACACAGTAAATAAATTACTCAACCAAGGTCGTTAAACATTAAAATTAATTACACAAAACACACATAAGACATTTGAAGTACGTTTTGATGTACACCTTCTGGCTACTGGACGTGAATTGTCTATTTTAATCAAGTAGTGACCTGGATACTGAAATTGAATTCATTATTTAATTTAGAGGTAATTTGGTATTAAATAGTAAGTATATGGTTAAACATTATTTAGACATAACGACTATGCTATTAGCTATAAAGTTTTTATTAGGATTCAAAATGTGAGATTCATAATTGGGTTTGATTTTGATAAAATTAGTATTCAACCCATCTTTACTTAAAACCCCAAGTAAGGACTTTAAAGTGGGACACTCAACTTGGTTTAGTCCTCACAGTATAGATAGAAGTCTTCAATGTCCGTTATTAATTTTCCTATTTTGTTATTAGCGAATTCCCATAGGAAAGATGAGCTATTGCAGTGACCCTTATGGTGAGACCTAAGGTCGGGAGTAATAAATGAGCACCTATCATGGTTCCCATAACACGTTTTAAGATTCATTAAAAATGTTTATGTATATATGTGCTCGCACTCTAAGTTAATGGCTGCATTTTAAGTCCGATTTGGTCAAAATTTGGTGCACATGTTGGTTGTTTAAGTCCCACGGATGAGTTCGTTAGCCAAAAAATCGAACGACCAGAAGTATGTTTTTAGGGTTTTATCTAAAAAAGTAAATTTAGGATATTATTCTACACATTTTAATTTTTTACTCAACCTTATAGCACGCTTGGTTCTTGCAAAATCAATCAAATTGTAAAATACAATAAAAGTAAGTATGGATTTTACCGAGGGCATTTTCTAATCGGCCTGAGTTCGCTGCAAGCGAAGGGAAACAGTCCATAACTCGGGGCCACAAGGTCGAAGTGCAAATTCTCAAAGCGAGTTTTTCCGCTGCGACTGAGAATGAGTTGGTGGCTTAGGTGCAAACAAATTCTACTAATATATTTTGTACCCACAGGCAGCTACTCAGAGTCTTCACAAGTAGACCAATTTCCCAAATTGTTAGTTAAAATCTTAAAACATAATTTAATTAAGAAAATTTGCTAACCTTACCTCAGCGAGTTCGTCAATACATTACAATTCAAAATCACAGACAAACATATAACATTTACACAAATACATAGAAGAAGAACACATCACGACACACACGGTGTGCATCGTTTCAATGCCGTCGGACAACTAACGTCTCATGTCTATAACTTTAAAGTATTATCTATTTAAGATTGGTATCTTGGATCTTGATAGCCGTATCGTATATTATATTTGTATATTGATGAACTCGATTGAGGGATAAACTCTGAGGATGGAGCATAGGCTCTGAAACGCATTAGTGCAAACCAACAAACAAGTTACGTGGCAGAGCCCACATAAGGTAACTTATTGTTAACTAACAACCGAGACTTGGATACCAAACAAACTAAATCCTTGAATACAACTAACAAAGGGAGTCAGTGTTTTTATTAATGCTGTCGCATGCAGTCATATTTGTGTGATGAATGTTCTGTAACATATTTTTAATGCATGATCTAGGTTCAAACCTGTGTTGGAGGTTACAAATGAGACTGGCTGGGCGAACATTTATCCCCTCGGCCACTCAGCTTCCCCTATATATTTATTCCTGTTTGTCATCTGTGCCAGTCTACGATAAATTTTGAAAATATTGGAAGAGTACCGGGCTGTATAAGACTGTCAACCTAAGTTCAAAACCTACCACAACCGAAAATTCTTACCTTTGCTATAATCCAACTCCAACTGCAGATATGCTTTAGCTAATTACTTACACAAAATTACATATTTTCTTTGGGTTAAATTCAGTAAACCAAATTTTGCATAACAAATTTTGTTTATTCATAAAAAAAATTTTATATGCCCTTCAAAAATTTACATGCCCTTAGTTATAAAAGTATATATTTATATGCCCTTAATTATAAAAAGTATATATTTATATGCCCTTAATTTGTATTACATTGTTTTGTTTCAAAAGAAGCCCCCCTTTATTATTTTAAGAAAAAGGAAAAAATCCCTCCCTTACTATTAAAATTAAAAAAACAAAAAACCTCCCCTTTTAATAACTATAACTTTGCTTGTATCTATAAGTATCAAATACAACACATGAGCAGATTTAAATAAAGTACAGAGTTACCTTATTACTAGTACATAAACGTTATTACTAGTATATAGTGAAATGTCAGTACAACTTTAGAATAATACTTATATTTATAAAATATTTTGATTTCAATATATATGTATATTGATTGTTGGCCAACGTTGTTTTTTATAACAAATTAGATTTAGTTTCGAAAATAAAAATAAATAAATTTACTCGTTTTCAAGAAAAAAAAAACGTTACACATCCTTTATCCAATCGTTTTTTACCTGTTCTTTTTTTATTATGTTATATGCAATGCCCTGTTGATATAGATTATATTAGATTTAGATATTTTTCCTGATATAGATTTCGTCAGTGGCGCACCGAGGATTTGGCTTTTGGGGGGGGGACTAAGCTCAGGTCAGAATATATATATATGTTCAACAAATCTTAAACGGATGAAAGTTCTTTAACCTATCACAAAGTCTGAAACATTATATATTTTTTTAAAGTGAATGGTGATGGGCTTGAGTCAGACAATAGTGCAATATAAACATTCTTTCCGCAAGATCACCCCGCACTGACCTTGAGAAACGGTCTAGCCAGCACCCCAGCGCTCTGCCTTTTAGGGCCACGTTATACGAGCGCTGATAGTGCCACGTTTTCAACGTTGCGTTAAAGTCAGTTAATTGAGTACATATGGAACTACTGTGGGCCATGTTATACGAACGCTTTCAACGCTAGCGAATTTAAGTTAACCGGGCGTTGAGCTTTGCCAAAGCGGATTGACGCGGGCACTATCAACGCCGAACAAAGTTATATGGAGCGCAGCTATCAGAGAGGCCACAGTAGAATAACTACTAGAAAGTAGCTATTTTTATTTCAACGTGATTATTGTGTCCTTCAAAATGTACACGAGCGAGCCGAGTCGACACGGACGGAGTCGATTTTTTCCACGCTCTGACAGCATACCGGATCGGGTTGATTCGGCGGCGCTCCACGCGGGTTGGGTATAGATATAGCCACAGGTCAAAACCAGAAAGAACGTTCGATCTCGTCTACTGTTAGTCCATGATAATTTTGCAATTCATGGTAGTTGTGACAGTAGTTGTGGTGAGGTGGAATGAGCGCGCGTCCTTCCGACTCATGTCGGAACAGTGCGGGTCTGTTAGATTTATTCACTGCTACAGATTTCCACGACGGACCAGGTCGGCTCGACTAAGCTCAGCTAGTGAAAGTATAGCTGAAGTTTGATACACGATTTGAAAGCACTGGGTGTGTATCCCACCGTCTAGCCCTCCTGATACACAATTCCGCATATGTTTTTATTATTTGTAAAACACCTACACAGAATAACTGAATGGTTTCCATTTTGGAAGTGAATGACGCAACATTGACAAAGCTTCAAAAACGCTGTGCATAACACGGGACTCACTTTACCAACTTCGCGCTTTCAATATCCCGTATAACTTGGGAATTTAACGCCCGGTTTCAGCGTTATCAACGCGGAGCTAATCAGCGCTCGCATACCGTCAACTCATGAACCAGAACGCCGAGACTCAAACATCACTGTAAGAAAATCATGATTGCGAAGGGTAAGAATCATATTTATTTAAAAAAGAACGATTATTTTTTCGTGATCACATCACGAAATTAATCATAAATAATGTAATTTTTAATTGAATATGGGCTACGTATTCAACGATCGATTAGTATAAAATATAATCCACATTACTAAAAAGACCTACTGGAGGGGGGACAGGTCCCGTTCGTCCACCCCCGTCGGTGCGCCACTGGATTTCGTTATCTTTATGAGTGGCCTACTGGTTAACTATTTTTATATAACAGTTCTACAAACTTGTTAAAGATTAAAATTGTTTTCACATCTCAAAGTAGTGTACGTTGAAATATTATAAAAGAAATTTATTTTTTTGCAGAAACTGTAAAGAAGAGCAAACTCAATTATTATTTTAAAATCAACCAATTGAGACCTGTTTGGCTAGGCCCATTGGATGACAATAAAGAAGTAAAACACCCTAAAACTTCCAGGAGTCTAATTCCATGGTAATAAATTCCTTTTTGTAAGAAATATGCTAGTCCTCTGACTATATAGGACAATTGTACGAAGCCCCAAAGCAGAATTTGTTTTACCTTTCTGCAACGGTTGATGCTAAGATGAAAAACTTTCTACGAGTGCGGGCGTTTTAGTAATAAATTAATCACAGAGGTTTTTATAAATAAGAATTCACACATGATCCGTTCTTTGTTTTTATAGAGCATACGGTAATTTTATATTGACCTATATATTGACTTTAATGAATTATTTAAATAAATTCAAACAAAATTATTAAAAGAACTTAATGTAGGCCTACTTAACTCTTATTTGACAACAATTATGTTCCTGAGAAAAACATAATTTTAAAGTAGGCCTATATTAAGTTTAATTGAATTAGTTTTACTTACCATCTACTTTCTCTAGAAATTTTTGGACTTCACTAGTATCAAACAAATTACTTAATATACCATTTGTGATAGAACGATTATGCCCATTGTCTGTCCCAACTTCACCACTTTCTTCTTTTTTTCGCTGCGGACTCGTCAAATAAAAATTGTATAACATCTCCGCTGGTGGCAGATTTATACTTAACTGCAGCACCCATTACTGTCTCAAATAATAAGTTTTGAAATTTTTGTAAATGATTTTGTCTGATCAAACTGTGCAAACAACACGATCGCCAGAGGCAGCCGTTTTCTCTGATCGCGCATCAATAGCAATCCAGAATTTGAACAAAAGAACCCGAGTCAAAATTCTAATGTGTCAAACGTAAGGGTCCACGAGGACAGATAAAAGAGATTGTAGCAGAACAAGGGAGTGCTGCCATTTCTCGACAAATCTAAAGCATATAAGCGTGTAAAGAGTGTAAGTATGTATAGATACAGTTTGTTGAGAGATGGCTGAGCCAATCAAAATTTGATTGAAGTTCTGCCTTACTCTCTTAAGCGTTCCAAAACATACAATTTTCTTTTAATTGAGTGGATCATTTGTAATTGTTTTTCGATAACCTCGTTGATATTAGGGTATAGACAAAATTTTTGTTAATAATGGTCCTCAAGAAAACGTTAGTTCTGTACGATAACTTTCTGGAGCTCTCATTTTCATTCTACGGTCTGATCCATGTTTTTCACTTATAATTTAATTAAATAAACCCTTGCTGAGGAAGTGTGTAAGCAGAAAAATTATTACAAATTAAATATAATAATAAATAACACCACTGTAGGCTGCAAAAAGAATTAAGATTTTTTTCAATGTCGTATACACGAGGTATTCAGTCTATTAGTTCAATAAATGCAGTAAACTTTACAAGTGAGATAATATCGACCAATATCTGGTGTGATCAGGGTGGATCAGTTGGTAGAGGTCCTGGGTTCAAATCTTGGTCTTGATCCATGTTTATTTCGATTATAATTTAGTTAGTCACACCATTTAAGTTTAAATTTCATTGTGGTAGCCCACAGATTGGTGAAAATTTATTTAGTATATTATTAAACGTTTACTAATCCTAATTTGTTGTATATTCTTACCTTGAACGAGCAGTTCCAAACTGGCATGTACAAGATCACATGCAGCGACTGCCCCCAAGGCCAGACTGGTCCTTCTTTCAACACAAAATTTAAGGAGCACCTACCGTAAAAAATCTTATCACCACAAACTCAAGTTTTGCAGAGTTATAAAACGCAATTCCACAATACAGTAGAACCTTGATTATTCGGTAATTGCGACCGGTTAGACCTTGATGGATAACCAAAAACTCGGATGATACGTTAAGCCGTGAGAAAACCATTGAGGTACGGTTTCTCCCATCATTTATGTTGTTTAGGCTAATTTGGAGCCAAACTTCTAAATCTATTTATTTGGCTTTGAATAATATAGTTTCAAATAAACAAATAGTGTTTGATAATGTACTCAAATGAAAGAGTTTGCATACTGTAAGCTTCTATAATAAAAACCACACAAATAATGCCCCTGAAGTTTTTTCATGCCAGCTTGTTTTCATTGATAGTCTAGCCTCTTCTTTATTTTAATACCGTTGAGACACCCGCTTTTCAATTTCCGATCTTATCGTCTCCAATCCCCGACAGTCACTTCTCTAACACCTAAATCACTTACCACTTTTCTTATTGAATCACCTCCATCTAATCGTTTAATTGCTTCGCATTTTTGATTTAAAGATAAAACAACACAGTTTTGCTTTCCACACATAAATGACACTCTCATTCACAAAGTTTAACACCGACACTGACTAAAAACAAAATTCAGTCTAAGCATAGGTTTACACCATCCATTGCGTTACCTTCTGGTTAACGGACATTGACAACACCTTAATCCCAAATTTCATTTTATTGCAGCCAAAAAACAATATGCCTGTTGCAATTGTCCAGTTGTGATTCCAGTGCATTACCACCTGCATTCATCCGTTTTTCTCCTCTGTTTTTGTTATCACGAAGGAATTTTATTTTTTCTCGATTTTTGTTCAAGATTGGGCGGTACAAAGCGGATGGTGTAAACCAACACTAAGACGGAAGAAACAACTCTTGGGAAATTATTATGGAAACAACCATAATTATGGAGAGGCCTAAGTACGAAGCCGCGAGGAGGGGAGTGTAAACAGGCCCAATACTGCTTCATCATTCACTATACTATCCGTCCGCTAAAGTTCACCATACTATTGTGTTGGGTAAGGAGAGGCAATGTTTTTAGGATGTACAAGGCAAACGACAGTTTTGTTTTCTTCCTGTTCAATCTAACACAAAAGTTATTATTATAAATTCACTTATCTTATAAAATCCTCTCAAGCTATGAATTCTTTATCGAAATCATTTCAGTTAACTTACATTTATTTGTAACAACAAAATCAAAACAATTTTGGCAAACAAACAAGTTTATTTTTTGCTAAGGTTTTCAAAAACAGAAACATAGAGGTTATTTTTCTTTATTTATATTAAACACCATTAAAAATAGTACCCCGACCACCCTATCCCTTCACCTCCTTCACCTTACAAAAGAGGTCAATCGACCTGCAGCAGGTTATGCGTTTCTCTTGGGATATTGCACGTCTTTCTGTTGTGCTTTGAAATGTAGATTTCGTCATGTATTTATGAAAATCAAATCATTACCGTAAGTTAAAAAACTTATTTTCCCGACCATCAAATTTGTTTCTCCTATTTTTTCGCACATCAAATTCTCCCGTCCCTCAAAAACTGATGCTCTAGGCAAATGCCCAGTTGGTCCGTTTGTAAATTAGGACTTGGACTGGCCCCGATGTCTTCGGATGTGCACGTTCTTAGATTAATGCTTGGCTCTTTTACGCAATTTAAATTAATAACGACCTCCGCGTGATGCGTTTTGTGTGTGTATATTAATGTGGAAGTAGAGACAAGGCAAAAATAAACCTTAAATAAGTATTAGTGTACGTGTAAAATAATATACTGAAATTACACTATTTAAGTTTTGTGACATGGTATAACGATGGTGTATCCATCACAAGTAATATGTTTGTTAGAATTGTATATTTTAGACAATTTCAGTTTATTTAAAATATTTGATTCAATATTAACTTTTTTCATTCAGCATTATATGTCAGGCAGTGATTGTTTTTTGTGCAATTGTGGTAATATTTCTGGGAATGCAGCTGGCCAAGTGTAAGACTGAAAAGTGGCTCCTAACTGCTGGTTTTGTCATCCTCCAAGATATATTTTTGTTTTTGCCCTTGAAGATGTTTCTATTATCAATCATTTTGGGGTATTATAATAGGGTAAGTATTGTCTAATTACTTTGATAACTAATTCTGTTATCATCTTAGCATCTAATTGTTTCATCTTAGCACAAAAGGATTAATTCCCTATATATATCCTTTAATTGTATAGATTTAAATTTTTTCATGGTAAAATATCTCATTACAGTTTAAAATAATTCGACCACGCAGCTGAATCGCTGACATGAGTTAAGTGAATTTCTAAAATTAAGTTCAGGCCTACATGTTTTAGGGTTTCAACCAACTATTTTGGAAATAATTTATCTACTTATGAAGGCGCTGAATAGCTGCCTCTGTTTATGAAATATATTAGTAGAATTTGTTTGCACCTAAGCCTCTAGCTTCAACTCACGCACTCCTTCGTTCCACTCGCAGAGGAAAAACTTTCTTTGCTCGCAGAGTACAAATTCGGCCGTTGGGCCTCGGATCATAAGGTACCCCCACGTTAATTTGAACCGGGTACTTTCATGGTATTTTACGTTTTGATCGATTTTGGGGGAACCAAGCGAGCTATAAGATCGTGTAAAAAAAGAAAATGTGCAGAATATATCCTACATTTATTTTTTTAGATAAAACTCTAAAAAAGTTTAATTCTTGTACGAAAAATCTCAAAACATTGTTACTTCCGGTCAAAAAACAAGCTTCCGGTTTGTTGGATTTTTTTGGCTAACGAACTCATCCTAGCGACGTAGACAACCAACGAGTGTACCATATTTGGACCAAATGCGGCCGCTTGAGTGCTAACACACATATATATATGAAATTTAATGATACCCTAAAACCTGTTCTGGGGACCATGATCAGTGCTCATTAACTACTCCCGACCTTAGGTCTTACCACAAGGGTCACTGCAATAGCTCATTTTTCCTATGGAAATTTGCTAATTATTATAGTAAACCCCCAGCAATGTTTCACTACTGCTTGATTTAATTTTAAGGGTGATTATCCCATTTCATTACTTTGACTAATTAAATTGTAAATGGCTTTTATGTCACTTAAAAATAATACTGCACAAATTTAGCTTTATAGCTTGTACTGTAGTGGACAAAAAAGTACAATATTTAAAAAAAAATCCTGGTAATAGTATGTGTAAATTGTGAAATTTTATTGAAATTAGTTGAGTAGATATAGAAAAGTAAGTGTATGGATTATGTTTAATATTAAGGGTGTAGTTATTCCATTTCATTCCTTTGGCTTAAGAAATCAAATTGCAAATAGTCTTTCATATCCATTAAATATAGTATTACATAGTTTTAGCTTTATAGTTTGTAGAAAGTTAGTTTAATTTATATTTATTGTATAGTGGTAGCAAACCCATTTCAACCCCTTAGACTGTAGTATTTGTAACGTCTAAACACTCCTGGCAATGATATGGATAAACTGTGAAATCGGTCGAATAGTTTTTGAGTCCATAGAGGACAAAGAAACAAACAATAATTTTTCTATAAAGAGATAATTATCTTTTATATAAACACTAATACTCCAACAACAGCTGCATATCCATATAATATTTGCTGTAAAAGTTGTAGATTGTTTAATTTTACATTTTTCGTAAATGACCAAATTTTTCCATGTCCCTATAAATTTGGTGTGCGTTTCATTATAGTTGTATTCAAATTTTGATATACTGGGTGTTTCAAATATCGGAGTTTTAAGGCTTTGTAGTATTTATTACATTTATCTTACAATTTATAAATAATAACAAGGAATTTATGTGCACTAACAGAATGCACATGCAACCATACATAAAAAGAAACTAAAAATATATCTCAATAATAACATAATTTTCACTTATAACTAAACTCAATAATATATAGAAAGAAAACCATACACAAAGAGAAACTAAAAAATACATCACAATAACAATATAATTTTTCACTTATAACTAAACACAATAATATATACAAATAAAACCATACACAAAAAGAAACTAAAAAATACATCTCAATAATAATGTAATTTTTCACTTACAACTAAACACAATAATGTAGACAAAGAAAACCATACACAAAAAGAAACTAAAAAATACATCTCAATAATAATATAATTTTTCACTTATAAATAAACACAATAATATACACAAAGAGAACCATACACAAAAAAAAACTAAAAAATACATCTCAATAATAATATAATTTTTCACTTATAACTAAACAATAATATATACTTTTCTACAATATATATTTTTTTCTACAATTTAATTGTAAAAGCTTCAAAAACTTAAGGAATATTAGGTAACCCTGTTTTCGAAGCCAAGTGTTTGGGTTTACCAGCACGAATTTCAAAACATTTGTAGAACAGGATGTCAATGCTACCACCATTATTTATATTAATGTAGAACATTCTGTGATCTCAGCTAAGGCCTGTAACTACCTCCAACAAGCAAAACAGAGGAGAAAAACAATCGTTGCACCTAAACAGGCACACAAAAAAAGATTGCAAATTAAAATCAGTAATACAAAAATTTATTTTTTGAAAAAAAATTTCTAAGTCCAAATAAAAAGTTTAAAAAAAAATTGATAATATGTGTATTTAAATTTTATTTTCAATTAAATTTACTGTCAACTTTTAATAGTTATCAATTTTCCATCAATTACCACTTTAAAAAACTAACTTTCCAAAAATATTTAACTCTAACCTCAAAAGTTTGTTTACCTTTGAGATTATACCAATGTTTTCACATATGATCGATATTTAGGCTCTCTGACGTCACACAATCCCATTACGTATTTTACAATCTGTGCCTTGCAAATCTTGAACATCTATGATTCACCACAGATGTTCAATCTTCCTGCATTAACCGCGCAAATTAGGTATGACGTCATTCCTTCATCTAAGGCCTATTTTGAGCAATTTTTCATTAAATTTTCACTTTTAAAAATTTTCACCCAAATTTTCTCCGAGATCGGAGTTTGTCTGGCTATTCTAGTACTCACTGGGCATGACCAAGACAAATAAATGAAAACTAAGACATGTGATGGCAAACTCTAAAAACTTTACTCAAACATCATTTTACTTTCATACACATGACATAAAAAATAATACAATAGACATATTACACTTTAAATTAATTTAAAAATACCGGTAACCTATCTGAGAGAGAGGCCGTTTACGTTGTAATTTAAATCTAACCCAAATTAAAATGAAAAATATAAAAGTCTGCCCAAGCCTAGGCTAATGTAAATTTCTAAAAATCGTCAATTTTCTAATAAAAAGGTCAAAATTCTATCTATGTCTTTTGTGTTGCTTTCATTTAAATATTTTACTTTTTAATAATACTTGCGTGATCACAATTCATCGACGCTGAGCTCACTTAAATCAATACCACTTCACTTTACTCGAAACACATGATCGTAAAGTTATATCTTTTTTAATCAATTGAATTATCGACAAAAAACTTTTGCAGAACATACAACCGCCCTCAGGCCACAACTATTTAACTCATTTTCGCTGATAAATAACACACTTCTGATCAAAAACTCATTTTTTATATCTAGGACACACCATCGTACGTCTGGTCAATTCAACCAACTCACACCAACTGAAACGTTTCACTACGTTTTCCCCTCTTCCAGAATATTTACTGGAAGGAACTAATTTCCACAGAAGTAAAAGCATCTTGATCATGACGATCTCTCTGTCGTTGCATACTTTCCTAAACCATGTGCATATATTATATTTTATTATGAGTGCGTTGTGATGTTTACTGTCTTTTAAATTGTTGCAAATATTATTTTCGATGTTAATAAGGTTGTGTTAATTTTTTATATAAACATCTACACTTGTATTTGATATCAATGTCTCATAGAGTCTATTCTTTTTTATTACTGGCTCTTTGAATTATTACCATAGGTCAAAATGTCACTTTTGATTATTTTTCTAGAAAATTCGAATTTGTTTTACAAAAATTATTGTTTTACTTTATTTTAAAATTATTACCTTTTTACTATTTATCATTAAATTATTTTTTGTTTATATATTTAATTATTTTTAATTTCCCTACTCTCTCTCTCCTATCCTATGATATACAATTCTACACATGTAATTGACCAAGTTAACTATTACATCAAATACACTATACTCCTCTCTCTTTACAATTGAATTAATAAATGAAATTTTCATATACGCCTTTTTTTTATATAATTCTTGTTGTCAGTGGGCACATGTGTTACAATATTTTCAAATCCAAGAAGCCAGAAATTAAAATTTTTTAAAGAAGGTTTAACCCCATAAATTGATTTTATATTAGTTAGCAAACATTAAAAAATTTAGGTGCCTGGTATATGAAACATTTGTGAAACAAAGTTTGACTTTGGGTAAGATACAATACCTTTCCCTATGCGTATTCTGTATATTAGATTTCGGCATATCTATCTTTCCTTTTATAGCCACATTTAGGATGACATACACATATAACCTTCGCAGAGATAAAATATTCAATTGCCTAAATAAGGGCAAGGAATGTTCTAATTTTGAGTTGTATAGAATTGATCTAATTTTATGTTTCTGAGTTTTAATTATAGGCATAAGTGTGTTAAAGTATGTACCACCCCACACCAACAACAGTCCATGTCTCAGTTTAGAATTACCAAGTGCAGAATATACAACTTATAATAATTTAATGCTACAAAAAGATCTCAAATAATACTCCTTTCTCAATACCAGACAAAGTTTCTTATTTAGTTCCTTAACGTGTTCTTTTCAGTATAATTTATAGTCTATCGTTACTCCCAGATACTTTAGGCTATTGACTCTGCCAATAGTTTCACAGTCGCAACGAACATCAGATGGGCACGACAGTGCATGATACGTGACTTCATTTTCAAAAGATATTTCATTTTTCAAATTAAAAATTATATATTTAGTTTTTTTACTTAGTACCATGTAATGCTTCGCAAACCACCCACCTGATACAGTGCAAATCCCGAACAAGATTTTTCTTAATACCCCTAAGATTTGGTCCACTATACACGAAGGCAGTGTCATCTGCAAAGGCAGTTAACTCTCCTCTGAAATTACCCTCACAGAAAACATAGCACCAAGAACTGAACCCTGAGAAACCCCATTTTGGACCTTCATCTCATCACTAACACTATTACCTATTCTAACACATTGTATACGATTCAATAATTAACTAGAGAATAGTTCATATGTACATAATACATCAAATGAAAGAGCAACTGAAACAGTTTTGTTGGTACACCTGTGCGCATGCACTGTTTCCTCTGTCTTGCGTTAGAAACCGCTAGTAGCATAGTTGGCAACTAGTGAACAGAAAACGTTTTGTTATCTGCAGTTTCAGTGCAACATGCGTTCCATATTAGGTTTAAATGTAATCCTCCAAGTGATTATAACATCCGAAAATGGAATTATCAGTTTGAAGACACAGGCTGTCTTTGCAAAGAGAAGAGTACGGGAAGTCCAAGAGTGTCTGAAGTATGTGTTGAACGAGAGAGCCTTTCACGCATAGCATCAAGAAATCAGTTCGGAAAGTTAGTCGTGTATTAGCAATTACAGTGATGTCTGTGTGGAGAGTTTTAAGGAGTCACAACAATGTCCTTATCATTTGCAGTTGTTGCAAGCTCTAAAGCCTACAGACTATGGTTTACTAGCCAAATTTGCAAACAAATGTTGCTACATGACGATAAAGATTTTCTGGATCGTTTAGTTTTCAGTGATGATTCTACATGTCATCTAAGTGAACATGTAAACACTTATAATGAATTTATCTATGAGTCAGCAAATCCCCAAGCTGGTGCAGTTACAACGAAACTCCCCTAAATTGATATTTTTGTGCCATATCCCAGCCGAAAGTTATGGGCTTTTTCTTGCTAAAGCAACTGTAACCGGTGTTACTTATCTTGATGCACTACAACTATGGCTTTTCCTCAACTGGAAGAAGCTGAATCACAGAACTTTATTTATTTGGCTGCAAGATGGTGCGTCGCCTCACTGGTATAACCCAGTACGCGATTTGTTAAACGACGTTGTAGGCTACCACTGGATTGGCCACAAGGGGCTGGATGACAGAGCTTGTTTCGCATGTCCTCCAAGTTCACCCTCTCTGATGCCATGCGATTTTGACCTTCGGGGGGGGGGGAGGTTTATAAAGGGTAGTGTGCCTCCGCTACCAGCTGACCTATCCGACTTAAGAAACACCATTGTAGCAGTTGTTGCAACAATCACTCCAGTCACACTGGACCAGGTTTGGGCCGAACTCGGCTATTGACTCGATGTGTGATGAATGATGGTCACATTGAACACTTGTAGGAAAACTGTTTGAGTTGCTCTTTTATCTGATGTATTATTTATATAATTGGAAGTTAAATGTAATAAATACCACAAAGCCTTAAAACCCTGATAGTTATTTTTAAACGCCCTGTATTACAGTCTTGTATTATTAATTGAATACGAAGTATATCAAATTAATTGTCAGGTTTTACATTTTTACCTGTATTTTTATTTAACATCCAAGTTAGTTGAATATATTTTGGTAATAAAATTCTTCCTCTTTGTAATTTTCAGAAATTGTTCTATGTAGAAACATATGACTTTAACTATGAAGAGGCTAAGCGTAATAATATGGTTGGAAATAATGATTACTTGTTTGAACTGGAAAAACTAAGATCTAAACCCATGTATCGCCCTCTTTCTCGGACAGAAGTTACTGTAAGTTAAGAATATATATTTATTATTTAAATTGTTATATAATTATTCTTAAACTTGTGTTAAAAACCAATCTGTCAAAATAGTAAAACAACAATTTTTATTGTATTTTTTAGTTAAATATAACATTTTTGTTTGTCATATTCCTGTAAGAGTCTTAAAATAATTTCTATTATTGTTTTAACTTTTGATCATGCATTGTGCTTACTATTACACCATCTCCCATAAGCGTAAACAGGGAGGGTGGGTTTGTCGAATTCAACGAGTCTGTATTTAAGTAGTTTTCCTGGCAATACGTCTTATTATTAACGTATTGACCATTAACCAGGGCTTTATTATTAACTTGCCTAGTATAGGGAAGCTATTGTAATAGGTTTGAATACACAACTCATATTTTTTAAACGTATATATATGTTTCAAGATCACTATATTTTTACACTATTTTTTTCAGACATAATTGTGTGTGGGCATTTTTTCCTAAACAAAATCATATTGACTTTTTTAGAGGGGGGATGTACAATGGAAGTGTATTAACATCAATATGTCTACCATTTTCCATTATGGCGGTCAACTTTTGAATTTCTTATAGAACATTCTGTATTTTATGGTGATTTTGGATTTTACAAATTATTTTAAGACTTTTTTGTTCTTGGTGTATTTTTGATACGACTAACCGTTTAAAAGTTAGAGGGGTATAAAGTTTTAGAAACACCCTAACTGAGCTGATGATATTTTTGTATGCAAACGTTTTGAACCAATGTAAACGCTCTTAACACTAACAAAACATTGTTTAGACAAAAACTCTTTTAAATCAACAAATACGGTTTTTGTAAATTTTGTAAAAGCATAGTGCAGAGGAATTGACATATGTTGCCAGTACCAACTTAATTTTACTTTCTCACTATACTATAGTATAGAGAAAGTATAGTGATCCCAAACAAAATCGATGTTGAGATTTTTGAGGAAATATCCGTTTTGGGACCCCCTGAGTCCAAAATAGTGTTTTTTACAAAATGTCTGTCTGTATGTATGCATGTACAGTAGGCCCAAGCTAGCTGGGCGCGCGGCAACCAGTGTATTAGCCGTCCTGCTGACATTCTACCAGTGTATCGGGCAAGCGAAGGGAAATGACTTAAGTGAGTCACGGCACTATGGCGCGGCGCAGCGGATGTTTTTAGAAAGGTACCCCCGCCTTGATCCCAGCCCACCCGCCTGATCTGAAGGCCACGCGCGCAGCTAGCTTGGGCCTAGTGTATGTCTGTATGTATACAAAGCTAGAGCGAAAACTATTCTATCGATTTCAAACAAATTTGCACCAAACATGTCAAGTAGGCCTGTATAGATGCATGAAAACCGGTTTTGAAAAACAACCCTCTTTTTGGCAAGAAAACCCCCAAAATAATCAGTTATAATTTTTTTTATAAAAAAAACGGCTCTAACGATTTTGATAAAATTTGGCTTATTTGTAGAATTCAATGTACTATACCATATGCAAAAAACCGCATCTTTCTAAAAATTCTCGTTTAGCTAATAATAATAATAATAATTGATTTTTGGGGTTTTTTGGCCATAAGGGAGCCAAAACCTTTTTTTGTTCATCTATACTTGCCTAATTGACATGTTTGGTGCAAATTTTTTCGAAATCGATCGAATAGTTTTCTCTCTAGATAATAATAATAATATTTATTAGTTAATCTCTTACTTTAATAAAAAATCACCTCTCCTACCCCACATTCACTCTCTCCTACAAGTCACATTGAATCTGTTTAATAATTTAAATATGTTTGTGAGAAAGTATGTGCCAGTTCCTGGTACCGTTTATTTCATGTGTGTCAAATCTGTAGTTTTGTCACTTAGACCTATTAACTTCTGGTAGGTAAAGTAGACAGACTTGGGAAAGTTAACCAAAATATTTAACTGATTAAAGTTAAAGTTAATGCCAGAAAAAATTAACTGATTAAAGTTAAAAAAAATTAACTGATTAAAGTTAAAAGTTAAAATTCGGCACGTCATAAGGTTTATCAATACGCACTGCCACGCCGCACACGCGCTTTTCGGTACTCTCGTGCTCAAATGGTTACGGGCCCTCGTTCTGAAGCCCCTGGCCGCTTCTCACACGCGCACCTACTCAAAATTCGGGTTCACAAGGTCTTCGCCCTACGTTCTGACGTCACTTGTCTGGCACGCCGCACCCGCCTCTATTTTTTATTCTATTTGCCCGTAAATAAGTTTTGCGCGCATACGTGGACAAGAAATAGGAAATACGCTTACTTTCCTAATTCTAAAAAGATTTGTTTGTAATTAATACACTTTATATAATATTTCACTAGCTCTAGTCTGACTCCTTCTCCGGGCCGTGCCGTTTGGAGTTATTTTGTCACACACAAGAATTAATAGAACCTTATATACTAACTTATTTTAGAGCACTGGGTAAATTTCTGGTATAGGATATTTAATTTATAAATGAAAGAAATTAATATTTGCAAAATAAATTCAAAAAACTAATTAATTCTGCTCTCGCAATTTCTTAAAATGTTCAAACAAATACATTACTGATATTTACAACTTATGGTATTATTTACATTTATTTTGAAACGCTTTTATACCATTGTGAGAATAGGGAATATTCCTGAATGATTTTACTTTTACACTTTCCCCTGAATTTACTATTATTTTTGAATTTATTTTTAAAAATTAATCTTTGGATTTTATTTATTTTAAAATTTATATAGCTTGGTTCTTTGCTACTCACAAATAAATATGATTGATTGCAGCTTTCCTCCTCGGTGGTTTAGGCCTTGGAATGAAGTCCTTGATCCTCTTCTTTCTTCCTTCCTCCCAGGATTTCTCCTCTTCCTTGATGTATAGCGATTTATTACGGCCCGCCTAACTGTACCGGAGTTGGTGATTCTCGCCGACCTACTGCTGCTTCTGCAAACTTTGATGTGGTCCTTGGATGGCTATCTAGACGCAACTATATCTTCAATCCCTTAGGATCACTCCTCTTCTTTAAATGTATAGCGATTTATTATGGCCCGCCTAACTGTACCGGAGTTGGTGATATTTGCCGACCTACTGCTGCTTCTGCAAACTTTGACGTGGTCCTTGGATGGCTATCTATACGCAACTAACAATATTTTTCCTTCCCCCAATCTCGTACTGTTCAGATCGGAGTCAAGAGACTTACTCTTCCCTTTTTGAGTAACTTTGTTTCTTTGGTGATTTTTCTGGTTTTTCTAGCTTGTAAAATCTTCCATTAATTATTTAAATTAGGTCCCATGACTTTATTTTCATTAATCCACTTTGATTTCGTCGATAATTAATTATTCCTTTTTCAGAGCAATAAGTAATTGTATTGGCCTCGGTGTTGGTAGCATGACGTCATACATCTTGTCTCCCCTCACTTTGTTTACACAAACCATTCCGGTCCATACAGGAATTAAGTAATTTTTGTATTTAAAACTTCCAAAATGCTCTAACTTCGTAAGCCCTGGTCCGATTTTGAATTTCTTTGGCTCATTGGATTCTTGACCATCTCCTGAGTCCTTCCTCCTTTGAGTTGTAGTTCTAGGGTTCCTGGTTCTCAAGTTATCGCCTTCGTTAATTTTCCATTAAATTTGAATTTTAATTTTTTCTAATTGGTCCAAATTTGAATTTTCTTGGTTCCATCTTCTTCTCCTGGTTCCCAAACTTCCAAAACTATCCTTCTTTTTCCTTCTTCACTTTGGGCACGGTTCTGTGGCCTATTTCGTGTGAAACGTCGAATTTTGGATTTGGCAACCCCCTTGTTGGTTTATGCCCTTTTCTCACATGGTATTCTACATTGACATATATATTACACATTATTTCATATATATTTATTACTATAAAACCTTATTCCCCTTGATTTAATTAGTTATTTTAGTTTATTTATTTTTGAGCCTTTTCTTTCAAAAATATTTCATTAGATTAATTTATTTTTGGTT
>JAGFPH010001308.1:22208-36129 GCA_018207615.1 Philaenus spumarius | reverse complement strand
ATAACCCCAAAAATTATCTATAAATTTAACTTTAAATTCTTCATAGGTGGTACTCCCCCTCTTGACGATACCCCACCAATCTAAAACGGAACCTTTAATTTGTTTTTCAATGATTTTTAATTTATCTTCCCCCTCTAAGTTCGGGTCTATTTCAGTAAATGCTCCTCCATATCTTTAATAAATTTCATTGGGCTAAGAATAATTTCATTAAATTAAGAAACAAAAACTTTTACCAACCTGGCAGACGGTCTCTGCAGACCATTGCCTCTCAGTGTTATTAAATTAAGTATATTTATGTTAAAAAAAAGAAAAGATATCTGTATAATAAAGCACTGTTATTATTATTATTATTACTATTACTTATCTTCTACTATCCTGTTATCAACTTCATTGCTATCCATTATGGAGTAAATTATTCCAACGACATTCTATTGAACACTCCTAAAGTCGGCCACTACAATTTTACCACGGCTGTCGATTGATCAGCTGTCGGTGACCAATCCACCTTAGTTAACTTACGGTGAGCAGATCACTGATCAGAGACGGAAGTAGTCGTTACCGATGTCAGATCAGTTTGCGTTATGGGACAATTCCTACTGTTGGCCATCGATCAGTAAGGAGTGTCACCAATGATTCTGGTCAAGTTTATATCACGAGAGAATCAAATATGTTTCTTAAGCTCAATATATTTATTGTTTCTTAAGCTCATTATTCTTACTGTTTCTTAAGCTCATTATTCTTACTGTTTCTTAAGCTCAATATACTTACTGTTTCTTAATCTCAATATACTTACTGTTTCTTAAGCTCATTATTCTTACTGTTTTTTAAGCTCATTATACTTACTGTTTCTTAAGCTCATTACTTGCTGTTTCTTAAGCTCAATATACTTACTGTTTCTTAAGTTCAGTATACTTACTGTTTCTTAAGCTCATTATACTTACTGTTTCTTAAGCTCAATATACTTACTGTTTCTTAAGCTCACTATAATTACTGTTTCTTAACCTCAATATACGTACTGTTAATGCTTTATTTTCTAATGTTTTATGGACAATCTGAAGCCATAGCCAAACTTGCTAAACTGTACACGCTTAAATTTGTTACCTATTAAATAATTTTTGTTTTGTTTAAGTAAACAGTAATTAAGTGCACGCTTATGTTTTATTGTGTTGTAGGTATTCCGTGCTAATCGAAAACGAAGACAAAGTTGGTTTTTGCTCCTGGAGTTCTTAATCATAATAATGTTTTTTATAGTACTATATATCTACATAAAAGATATCTTCAGTGCCAGATTTTTTCACACAAATGATCAAATCCAAAAAGCTCTGCTCCACCGCACTGTCAATGGAACACTTAGTTTCAATGATGTACATACTCATAAAAGGTATAATCTACAACCAATTTACTGATTTCAGCTTTGTTCTCTACTCTGTCAAATATTTCAAACATAATTTTTGTTGTGCCCACAAATGAAAAACATTAGTAATTTTACAAAACAAAAGATTTGTGTATTTTATACTAAATGTGTGTACGTTATGGTCATAGTGATTATGGTTATATAATTGCTAATCATTTTTATAAACTCCTATAAAGTGAATGTACTTACATACATACATACATGAGTAATAATATAACAGCTGATTTCACCCAACTTCAATCAGTAATATAATGTCAAGTGAAGTTGATTTTTTTTAAATAAGAGTTATACAACTAATATAGGCTATAATATGTTATAATATTTTCTTTGAGGTTATAAAATGAATATAAATACAACCTTTCATCATCAATATAGTCACACAAATGTAAAGAAGAGATATCCAAACGTTTGTCACCATTCCAAATATTGCTGTAATAAATATATATTTTGACTTACCGTCTACAATATCCAATTTGCTGTCGTAATACGACTGCCGTTTCAGCCATTTTCAAGTATTTTTAGCCGGATATCCTTTGTCACTTATAACACAAAAACACTCAATCACAGTACATAAACACAAACACAATAATAAATACACACGATACATTATTTTAAAAAATAGAGAGAACAGAGTCAATTCAAAAATCTTCGACTGTTTGGGCCCAACTTTCCGATACGTACTGCGGATGATGGTTAATCACGCTAATCGATGGAGGGGGTTGCTTATCTCCAACGTATCGAACAGTGCGTTGGATTCGAAGTTTTTCATTCAATAAAATGTTATTGTCGATTTTATGATTCTTGTACATCTTGAATTGCTCAAGGGAATTCATAAATCAGCTTTTTTACAATGGTGTAATATTTTTAGTGAGTCTTCCATGCAAGTATTTCCATGGTCGGCCTGAATAAGTTTTCTGTACACTTAGATTCTGTCTTTGTTAAGTGTGCAATTTGTTTGAAGGTTGTAATATGTTCTTTAAATATTTTTTTTGAAAGATCTTTCTGTCTGTACTATATATTTCTTTAGACAGTAACTGCATGATAGTTCATATATTCCGGATCTTTCAAATTTATCAATGTGGAATATCTTTTTATGGGGGGTTTATGAGAGTCTTTAAATTATTTGTGTTTCTGTAGGCAGTTTTATATTGTTGCTTTTGGAGTACGTTTCCAAATATGTGTTCAAACGGCTTAAAATAATTGAATACCAAGAATTTGTCTTTTTTTGGTTCATTCAGATTTCTAATTTTGTCTTTCCTTTCCTGCTTGTTGTATAATTTTTCAATGATTTGCGCTTTGTATCCATTTTGGGTAGCAATGTATTTGATGTATTAAAGTCTTCACAATAATCTGAATAATTTTGACATTGGTACATTGCGTAATCTATGAATAAAGCAGTTATAAGCCTCCATTACAAATATTACACCATTGTAAAAAGGGCCGATTTATGAATTCTCTTGAGCAATTCGAGATATACAAGAATCATAAAATCGGCAATAACATTTTATTAAATGAAAAACTTAACTTCGATTCCAACGCATTGTTCGATAAGTTGTTGGAGATAAGCAACCCCCTCCATCGATTAGCGTGATTGACCATCGTCCACAGTACGTATCGGAATGTTGGGCCCAACCAGTTGAAGATTTTTTAATTGACTCTGTTCTCTCTTTTATTAAAATAATGTATCGTGTGTATTTATTATTGTGTTTGTGTTAATGTTCTGTGATTGAGTGTTTTTGTGTTAACAAGTGACAAAGGATATCCGGCTAAAAATACTTGAAAATGGCTGAATAGCGGAAACGGCTGTCGTATTATGACAGCAAATTGAATATTGTAGACGGTAAGTGAAAATATATATTTAAGAGATATCTATTCGTTTAACTTCAGAAAAAGTTGTACATAAAATATAAATACACTAAAACCTCGTTTATCCGGTACTCGTTTATACGGAACTCCGGTTTATCCGCAATAGTCCCAAGGAAAAAAAAATTGCAAAATACAATGCGAGTCGTGTCACATCCCGTGCAGGGTGTCAGTTTTGGCAGCACTGAGTGTACGGCTCGGCGCAGTTGTGGGTGAACTTGACTGTACTCACGTCACCACTGTGCCCGTCAATCAGTGTCACTTGTCAAACGCTCCCGTCAATCAGCACCACTAGTTTGTTTAGTTCTACTATATTGTCGTAAAACTAGTTAGTACTGTACTGTATTGTGTTGTTAGTGTTGTTTTGAGTGAGAGTAAACATTATTGTTGCGGAGTGCAGTGACTATTTATTAATAGTTATTATTAATTTATTAATAATAATCGTGCAGTGACTTAATTAAAATGTCAGACAACAAAAGGAAGAAGGTTGTTGTCAGCATGCAAAAAAGATTAGAGGCTATTTTGCGGTTGGATAAAGGTGAGACATTAAAAAATATTGCGTCTGAGTATGGAGTAGGTATTTCAACTGTAGGGGACTGGAAAAAAAATAGAAATAAAATTGAGGATTTTTGTTCTAAGATGGTAGCAAAAGAAAGTTTAGGAAATAGAAGCACGGCACGCATGGCTAAAAACGAAGCTTTAGATGAAAGCCTTTTTTTGTGGTTTCGTCAAGAAAGGGACCGTGGTGTTCCCTTGTCAGGTCCGATTTTGCAGGAGAAGGCAATTAGTCTTAATAAAAAATTAGGTGGGGATCCATCTTTCACTGCTAGCAGTGGCTGGCTAACGAGATGGAAAGAAAGGCATGGCAGTGGCGTAACTAGAATTTGGCTTTGGGGGGGGGGGATGGATAAGAATAAATAGTGAATAGAGTGTACACCATACCGGATATAATAATACACAACATTTTACTTAATAACATGAATGGTGAATGTATTTCAGAAAAACAAAACTACGTTTAATATTTATTACAGAAAGTGACAAATCTATAAACGTCTTTTAGTTTTTGTTATTTTTTTATACTAAAATGAACGCAAACTAGCATAATAAAAAAGCAAGACGAGAGTTAAGGGATGATAGATTCTCTGTACATTACAGGACAAAGTCAAGTTTTCTTGGTTTTTTTGCTTTGTCATCAATAATTTCGTCCGATGAAATGTCGATTTCTCGGTGAACACTGAGTATTGCCAGTCCGTTTAATCTTGTCTGTAACAATACAACAGTGTAACATAACAATACAGATAAAATAGGTTGGTTATTTTTACTGGCAATATACTTATTTATTTCTGATGTATTAGTGTTTAACTGTGGTAAAAACTTATAAATTTAGAAAATAATATGTTTCACAGTTTAATCGTTTACACATTTTACTTTTAAGCATAACATTTATTGATTGAATTAATTGTTTTTTACCTGTCCAGTAGTATTTCTGAGGTATGTCTTGACTCTTTTTAGAGTTGAAAATGTCCGTTCTGGGGTGCATGTAGTAACAGGCAGAGTACACAGTATTTTAAGCAATCTGTAAATATTTGGATATAGCGAAACATCCCAACAGTCGAGTGCCTTAGTTGCGGACTTGCAAATATCTTCCACCAACCCTTGCCTCTGAACTTCATTTTGCCATAACTTTAATTCAATAAATATATCACCTGGTGGTGACTGCATGTCTTCGCAATAGAAAGTGACCAAATCATTCAACTTCTCTTTACAGCTATCGTTATCGTTTACAGGCTCAAATAAACATTGAAAACCCAGAAACACAGATTCATGTTTGTTAAATCTCTCATTGAGCTGGTTGATTGAAAAATCCAAAAACGGGATAAAAACATTTATTCTGTAGTAAGTTTCGGTGCTTCTGCTTGATGTTTCGTCATTAGGTGAACTAACAGCATTACTTCGGTTTCTTTGATTCCCACAAACTCTTGGAGTTCTTAGTTGTACTTCCTGATCATTTGCAACTGCTTCTACACATTTGAAAATGGAGCCAAATTCTTTTTCAGAATTTTTCCTTAAACTTTGCAGTTCTGCCAAACATGTCTTGGATAAGTTAACCATTTGTTTTAAGTCAATAGCTTCCTTCTGGAGAGTTTTACACAATGGTAAGTAGTAAGCAAATATCATTGAAACGATATGTGCAGAAACAATAAAATCAGAATTTATTAAAATTCCCCACTTTAACGTACTTGCATCGCTGCCATCTTTCCAGGATGATATTATAGTCAAGGCTTCAATTACAAAATCCATTATATGTAAAAAAATCTTGGATTGAGTAGTACTTTGACGTCCATCTCGTCGTTGACATTTTTGACTCGAGGATTTAAACCAGACTCTTCAATGCATTTTAATAAAACAGCTTGTCTTTTAGGTGTTTTGAAAAATATGTGGACCTTTTCTACTACGCCAAGGCACTTCCGGATATTTTGCACTTCACATGCTTTAGTTACAGCCAGATTGAGAGCATGAGCAGCACAATGAACGTATAAGGCAGCTGGGTAGTCGTTTTGTATAATTTTGTGCACACCATTGTACATTCCCGCCATATTGGCTGCTCCGTCGTAGCCTTGCCCCCTCAAAAAATTTAAGTCAATTCCATATTTTTGAAGACATTCAATGATTTGCTTGGCAAGGGATTCGCCCGTCATTGATGTGACTTGTTCAAATTGTAAAAAGTCTTCTTTTACAAAGTGTTGGCCGTCAATTACTTCCACGTAATGGACACATAGTGAAAGTTGCTCAACAGTAGATATGTCACTTGTTTCATCTGCTAAAATTGAGAAACCCTGAGCAGCATTAACTTTGTCTACAAGTTTCCTTAAAATAATGGTGTTACAGGATGTAATTATTTCATTTTGTACTTTTGGTGAAAGGTACTTTATTTTGCTAGAACCATTTAAGACTTGCATTAGCTCCTGGTCACCCTGACTGCGGTACTTTAATATGGCCCTAAAGCTTCCCTCATTAGATTCACTACATTCATTTTCATTATCAATGCTTATATTTCCAGAGTCACGGTGTCCACGTAGTGCTAGTTCCTGTCGACCACATAAAAATAACAGCATCAATAATTGGCTTTAAATGTAACCTGTTTTTAGCAACCGCGTCATGACGTGCCTGGTCGATTTGGTTGGCAATGGGTTCAACTGACTTATCTTTAACTTTTTCTAAGTTTTTAAATTCCAACAAACAACTTCTGTGATATTGGGTCCTTTCATGGTTTTTAAAAGCTTCTTTTGCTTTTTTCCAGTTATCAAACTTTCGTTTTACAAAAGCGCCTACTTCTTGGTGATTGATTCCTACGCCTTGCTTGGCAAATAGACAGCAATATTTGCAATATACACCTTTTTGTACTTCAGAGTATGCAAGCCAGGGAAACTCGGTAAACCATGTCCATTGAAACTTTATTTTCCTTGTCGTAAACTAAATAGGAAAAGTGTAGTTTGAAGGAGGTTGCCAACAAGTTTTTAAAATTTCATATTTTTCAAAAATTCCCAATGTTTTATTAGTATGCAGTCCAATGTCATTTGGATGGTGTGGAGGTTTACCTAAATTTTCTGTAGGTTGAACAGCTGCAGTAGGGGTGATGCCATGATGTCCATCATCCGGAGGCGAGGGCGGTGAAGGTGCAGAAAGCGCGTAATCGCTGTCAGTGGCAGACACAAAACTATTTGTACTTTCACTACAACTAGTAGAACTACCTGCAGTTACTGTGCGTTTCTTAAACAAATCTGTCAATAAACTCTGAGAAACTTTGTTCTTTGACATTTCGGTAAACTGTTCACAATGTACAAATAAACAGTTATCACACAAGCAACGGCTGAACGACTACAAAATACAGAAGCACACAACACAGAGTTCTAACAGAGTAGACTAACCTAAAAGCCGTCTGGCGTCTGCACAAGCTGCTTGTGCTTACAGCGCATGCGTGCAGTGTTACCACTACCACTTTCCTTAAAGACACCAAATTTACTCCCGCTGCCTGGGTTTATTAATTAAATAAACAAATAAACCTGTTTGTTTACTTTACTATGCAAATAAACTAATAATTTAAACAAATTAGACAATTAAAACCAAATCAAAACTAAATCATTAGTTTTAGTTTTAAACTTCGTGCAACTTGAGCAACTTTTTTTAAACAAGTAGGATTGCTGAGATACGATTATTTATTTTTAGGGTTCTGGGGGGGGGGGTTTATCCCCCTCATTCCCTCCCTATAGTTATGCCACTGAGGCATGGCATTCGTCAACTCACTGTCACAGGTGAAATATTATCGGGAGATGTTATAGGCAGCGAAAGATTTAAGTTAAGCTTTCAAAAAATTATTTCTGAGAACAACCTGTCACCTTCCCAGATTTATAATGCCCATGAAACTGAGCTTTTTTATAAAATGTTACCAACAAAGTCTTTGGCATCCAAGGTAGATGACAAAGCTAAAGGCCATAAAAAAAGTAAAGAATATGTTACATTGTTGTGCTGTGCAAATGCGTCGGGTGAGCACAAATTGCCGTTAATGTTAATCAGGAAATCAGCCAAGCCCAGGGCGTTAAAAAATGTTAATTTTAAAACCTTGCCAGTCCTGTATAGATCTCAAAAAAAAGCATGGATGAGTTCTGAGTTGTTTAAAAGTTGGTTTTTAACAGAATTTGTTCCGTCTGTTAAAAAGCACCTTAAAGAAAAGAATCTTCCTGAAAAAGCTATCCTTTTAATTGACAAGCGCCGACACACCCTGAAGAGGACGTCTTGAAATGTGGTGATATTTATGCTAAATTCCTGCCCCCGAATGCAACGTTCCTTATACAACCGATGGATCAGGGTTCGATTGAGGCACTCAAACGGAGGTATCTCCGTTGTTAAGTGAACTGGTGAAAGAGCAAGAAGGAAACAAGAAGGAGAGTATCATAGACACTTTAAAAAAAATAAACATTAAAAGTGTAATTTACATGTCAGCTGCTGCGTGGGACAATGTGTCAAAAAAAACTTTAAAAAATTCATGGAAGAAGTTATGGCCTGATATTCCGATAGATGAAGACTTGAGCGCAGAAGAAAACGATGTTACCGTCATTGAAAATAGGGAAATTAGAGAAATGTTGGCAGATTGTGTTGAAGACTGTGA
Organism: Philaenus spumarius; assembly: GCA_018207615.1. Lineage (NCBI taxonomy): Eukaryota > Metazoa > Arthropoda > Insecta > Hemiptera > Aphrophoridae > Philaenus > Philaenus spumarius. The sequence continues at coordinate 27,685 of JAGFPH010001308.1, read as the reverse complement.
AAATATAGAAGATGAAGAAATAGCTGACTGGTTAAATGTTGATCAATGTGACCCCGGTTACCAACTTTTATCAGAAGATGAGATTGTTGCAGATTTTTCACAACCGGAACCGAGCACTGACGATAACTCGATCTCCGATGACGAAGCAGAAGATGTGGCATTGGACGCAACAATAAATCACACCGAGGCGGCATCAATGTTCGATCAGCTGTTAACTTATTTGGAGCGTCAAGATGACACTAACCCGGCAGAGCTGTTACTAATAAAACGGCTTCGAGATCGGTATGCTAAAAAGAGAACTTCTGCAGTGAAGCAAAAAAACATTACACATTTCTTTAAAAAACAATAAACAGTTCAAGTTTTTTCTGTATTAATTTTCCTGTACTTACCAGTAAGGATTATTGTTTATTATGTACTGTACATTATATTGTAATGTATATGTAATATTATTGTATTGTATATTATTACACGTGTTTTTATGTAAAACCCCATGATATTTGGTTTATCCGGAATTTCGTTTATCTGGAACGGTACTGGTCCCGTCAAAACCGGATAAACGAGGTTTTAGTATATAGTTGATTTTTAAATTGTTCATTATAATATGAATGACATCTATATCGTTTGATATATTAATATGAAATAAATAGCAATTAAAAGATAATGTTCTTATCTTTATTTTGATTTACAATAATATATACAAACACAAAATTTTAAGAAATAGGCCTACAGTTTTATAATCCTTATAAAGTTGTACACATTTACAAGTTAAATTTCCCTAATAAGCATAGCTAGATAGGCCTAGATAAAGTTTGATGTTTTTAAATAGTATTTTTATAAATGTATTTCTGATGTAAATCTTATTAATCTGCCTGTGATTTTTCACAAGGGCTTACTAGTACATTACATTACTGAATGTGCAACTTACGGCAAACTTGAATCATTGGAACATACAACACCAAAGCGTGAGTTTTAACCCTAGAACCGGCAGATCGCACGAAACGTGCGATCATGACAACACATTTGTAACGCGTGATTGAATTGAATATTTGACCCACTAAAAATCTTCCAATCTCAAAAAGACAAACACCATTGGAAAGGTAATGTTTCAAACTTTATTTTTTGTATTTACAATTTCTTTCTAAAACGTATATTTACATACGTAATCATCGTTGCAGTTTATTAGTTTTCTACAAATCAATCGGCGCCTGAAAATTCATACCAAACATAACGAAATTACTCAACTTTTGTCAATCTCTAAAACCCGCCCAGTAGGTTGTCTTAGTTAAATCTATGTATGGATGGATTCATCACAATTTCCCCTATCCAAAACTTTCATCCAATAAAAAATCGGACCAATAGTATTGAAGTAAGAAGGGGTTTTGTAGACCCTTGCAATTGGTCAGTTTTCCAACCAATAAACAGTGTTATTTATTTCACGTGATTTCTGTATGACCTCAATCGTTTTTTATAGATATTTTGGTATCTTTGTAAAGATAATTCTTCAAGCTAACTTCCCCTGTAAACCAAATTTGCTATATTTGAACAGTTTATTGTGTAGGACCGTGGGAAAGTGACTGCTAATACGGTCTCACCTAACGTTCAAATCTGTAGCGTAACGGTCTTTTATAACATAGGCAGACATACGGAGAATGCGCACGCATCTTGTACAGACGAGAGTTTACTATATTTTTCTAACTTTTGTTATTCAAATACTTCTAAGTCAAACACTTTTATGAAAAGATAATTTACAAGTATACAGTTCAGTTCTTTGATTTATTCTCTACACTTTGTTATAATAATATTTTATTTTTGGGCACAGCATATATTAGTAAATTACGTTCTAACTTGGCATACTTTTGATAGCAGACTTGTAGTAAGAACATAAAATCTCGTGTTTTCAAAATAAGAAATTTGAAAATGTTAAATGTTTTTATACAGTTATATTTAGAACTAAATTACGAAACTTTTTTACATTTATGGAAAAAATTACAAAAAATGTTTACTACTTTTTATGTAGACTAAAAGTTGAACTTTTATTTTTTGTAACTGAACATGTTTTGTTTCTTGAGCTAATAACTTTCTAAATTTTACATCTATAATTTTTTTACTGGCATATACAAATTCTTTGAACCTTTCTCTACAAAAAAACTATGGAACACTTTTGGATTGGGGTTAATTTACTATTTTTGGCGAATTTTTGAATAAATGCTTGCACACGTCAAAAAATCCATTTTCGTTAACATTGCCGGTTCTAGGGTTAACACTAGTTAGAACCATTCCAATTTCTAGTGAAGACCATTTAATAGGGTTTTTATGTTTCCATGACAACAGTTGACGAAGTAGACTGATAATAGTTCTCATGTATTTGAATTATCCATATTTTTTACTTTCTCCCCTCTATACGTAGTATATGGAGAAAGTATTGTTTTCATCCAAATATTTGAATTTTTAGTGGAATTATCTGTTTTGGTGCTCCCTGAACCCCAAAAAATTGTTTAAATAGTGGAATTATCTGTGTTGGTGCTCCCTGAAACCAAAAATATTTTTAGTGGAATTATTTGTTTTGGTGCTCCCTGAACCCAAAAAAGTGTCTTTTTGGTGATGTCTGTCCGTATGTCTGTTAGGATGTGTACAGAGCTCAAGACCATACCAATGGTCCGATTTTGATGAAATTTGGTATGTAGGTTCTGGAATATCTCCAGGCGTTTTTTAATTTTTTCAAATTTTTTATTTTTAAGGGGTTTTACCTCCCCAAAAATAGCCAAAAAACAAGAAAAATTAAAATTTCTCAAAAACGGCTCTAACGATTGTGATAAAATTTGGCTTATTTGTAGCCCTTAATGTACCCCACCATATGCAAAAAAACGCATCTTTAAAAAATTCTCGTTTAGGTAATAATAATAATAATAATAACTGATTTTTGGATGTTTGGGTGTGTGTTACATGCATCAAATATTTTCCATGGTATGTCCTACTCCTATATGCTACTCTTGGTTATAAAGTTTTTACTGGGAGAAAGTATGTGACAGTTATCTGGTACCGTTTATTTAATGTGTTTTCAATAACACTAGTTGTCAATTTGTTCACAGATTTCTGGAGTATTTAGCATACACCTTTTTCCCTATGGTTTATAAAGGATTGTACATCAACAATGACTTAAGGGAAGATTTTGGTAAGAAAAGATGTATTACCTAAAATTTATATTTTTAATTTTGCTTATACGTTTATTTATATTTTACAAGCTTAATAAGCTGATTAAATTAAATTTTGTAGTATCAACTCCTATAAAAGCGAGTGTAAGTCCGTATGTACATACATATGTATGTACATACATACTATACGTATGTATATGAGTAACATATAATATTAATAGCTGATTTCACCCATCATCTGTAATACTTAACAAAACCTAATGTAGATTATACTTTGGGGTTATGTTTAAAGATTTTTTTAAAATATGAGTTATAGAACTAAAATGTATGCTATAATACGTTATTAGATTTGCTTTGAGGTTATAAACTGTATATAAATTAAATACAACCTTTTTTCATCAATATATTTGTTTATACAAATTTAAAGAAGAGATACATATCGTTTAACTTCGGAAACATTTGTATATCTTCGTATAACATATAAACATATTCGATTTTTGATTTCTACTTTATAATATTAATAACTTCTAAATCATTTCATCTATCAATATGAAATAAAAAGCAATAATTAAAAGATAATATTTGTATTTTTCATAAATATATAATAACGTATATAAGAGTCAAAGTCACAAAATGTGACAATTTAAAAAAAATAAAATAAAATAAAGTATTTCATTTTATATAAATATATAGCATATTAGTTAAATAACATGTTCAGGAACCTTATCTCATATGTAGCTGAGCTGAATTTTATGAATTTCTATTTTTTTATGGACTTTTAGTGTACCAAAGCATCAATGGATACAAATCGGTCACGCTTGCTAAATTGGCAAAATATTACTTTGAGTTAGCTTAAAAATATAATAAATAATATCTATATACCCAACAACATTCAGTTAATAATTCTGTATAGAAATTATACAATCAGATTTTGAATCAAACATATACTACCGATTTCGTATGTGTGACCGATTTGTGTGGCCGTGACAGAATGGTAGCGATCGTGACCGCGTTGTAGCAATTGTAACCGCGTGGTAGCGATCGAGACCGTTTTGATAATGATTTCAATTTGTGATTACAAAATGCTGGAAGACAAGTAAAATACCCTAGTCATTTTGATAACTAAAACAAACAATTGTTGGGGTAACAGCTTATAGTGTCGAAATAAACAAAGCAACCGAAAAATCATAACAAAGTACTGACTGGCTATAATAATGTAATATTAAAAAAAAGCAAAGTAACTTCTTGAATTAATATGTATAACAGCACAATATTTAATAACAAAATCTTTAATAATTCCAGATAAAACATAAACAAAGAATATAATTACCAAAAGTGGTAAATAAACAAATCGGTCACATAATACCACGGCTGTCACGCTACCGATTTGCACGTGACCGCTTTATAATTTTCAAGTAAAACTCTGTGAATTAGCATTAATAGGTAACATTGGTTTGTCTTATTGAGTTTAGGATAGAGACAACCAATGCACAACTAACCAGTGGCGGATCCAGGACCTCATCTGGGAGGGGGCAATACTTCCCAGGTATGCAAAATAATTGGTATTTGGGGGGGTCCCACAAAATATAAAAAATGTTAACGCAAAACATTGAATTTGAATGGAAATATTTTGGTTGACAACATTATTTTATTTGTTAAATTTTTTATTATTGTATTTACTGATGTTTAAAAACTTTGGTTTGGCATCGGCTTTTGTATAGCGCAATTTTGATTGTTTGCTTAAGATCTTACTCTCACTTGTATTAAATATGTCAAAAATATTACACTTTTTACGAAACAATATTACTTTTTGCGTCAACCTCTAATGAGTGAAGTTCTGATTTTGGGACATAAGTCGCGAAACGAGTAAGAAAAAGAAAATAGAAGTCAGATGATGTGACATTGTAAATTATCACTTAGGCCTATAACCATATATTGCGAGTGAGAACAATATTTGTTCACCATACAATACTTTTAACTTTAATGAAATTCAACAAATCTATTTCGGATTTCAATTTTATTCACAAATTAAAACCTGCGTAGGCCTACAATGTAATATTTTATTTATTACTAACCTTCATTGTTCATTATTAACTTTTAACTAGTTTAAATTTAGAATTACGTAAAGTTAAATGCTGAACTAACAAAAGGATTTTTTATTTGGACAAAATATTAAAAATAAAACTCGTGCTTAATTTGATGGTACCTACATATTGGCCTATCGCCTATATATATGTAGGCCTAGGTGTACAACTGTGTCAGAATAAAAAGGAATTGATGTCTTCTGTTTTTTTTTTTTTTTTTTTTTTTTTTTTTTTTTTTTTT
>JAGFPH010001308.1:0-22108 GCA_018207615.1 Philaenus spumarius | reverse complement strand
TCGATAACGTAAAGGCAGTGTTTATACTTTAGGCAGTCTTTGCTCAGTTTAGGGGACAAGTGTTGAATAAGAAAAAAAAACATAGTTATTTTGTCCTCTAACATCACATAATCTAAACGTTTATTCTATGCCGTTTTTGCCGTGATTATCGATCTCCCTGTTTGTTTATTTGATATTCAACATTTAAGATAGCTCGTCAAGGACAGTGACCGATTTGTATTTCTCAGAAAGGAAACATATTTTAATCACTAAAAATAGTAACTTTTTATCGTGCAACTTGTTTAGTGAGAAAGAAAAAAGTGTTTCAGAAATATACAAATTTATTTTTGTCATAAAATAATTTTTTTTATAAAGGGACTAAAATTTCCTATTTTGTGACTTTGACCCATAAATGCAAAATGTTAACAAATATGCCTGCAGTTTTATAATCGCATATATTATTTCTCAAGACTATTTTTTTGTCGGTACGCCATAACTTCCTTAATACATCATCAAATTACATGAATGAGGCATCATTTTAAAGCTTTCCTTAACCACTACACGGGAGAAATAGACAAACAGCTTAAAATTCATGTTTTAATAACAAAAATTGATTTAAAAAACTTTTATATTATACTCTGTATGTTCCTAATGAAAGGCGCCATCTACTAACCATCTGTTTAACTAGCATGACAGCTGTTAGTTAGATTGTAAGATTGTATAGGGAAACTGTTATTTATAAACCAATGTAAATAAATAAACTTAATTAACTGAATTAAATCAACGTGTTAAATCAGGTAAATGTAGGCCTACTCCGAACTTGCGAAATATTCGCACGGGTCAGCTAGTCCTTATAATTGTACACATTTACCGAGTTATTTTTGTGGAAATATCCGTTTTGGGACCCCCTGAGTTCAAAAAAGTGCCAAAAAAGTGTTTTTTACAAAATGTCTGTCTGTATGTATACAAAGCTAGAGCGAAAACTATTTGATCGATTTCAAACAAATTTGCACCAGGCATGTCAAGTAGGCCTGTATAGATGCACGAAAAACGATTTTATAATTGTTTTAAAAGCAACCTTTTTTTTTTGCAAAAAAAAACCCCAAAAATTCAGTTATTATTTTTTGCAAAAAAATGGCTCTAACGATTTTGATAAAAGTTGGCTTATTTGTAGCCTTTAATGAACCCTACCATATGCAAAAAAACTGCATCTTTCTAAAAATTCTTGTTTCGCTAATAATAATAACTAATTTTTTAGGGTTTTTTGGCCATAAATGGAGTTGTTTTTCAAAACGTTTTTTCTTGCATCTATACAGGCCTAATTGACGTGTTTGGTGCAAATTTGTTCGAAATAAATCGAATAGTTTTCTCTCTAGATAATAATAATACTATTTATTAGTTAATCTCTTACTTTAATAAACCACCTCTCTTACCCACCTACAATTATTATGAAGTCGTGAATTTGTTTAATAATTTAAATATGTTTGTGAGAAAGTATGTGCCAGTTCCTGGTACCGTTTATTTTATTAGTCCTGTAGATAGTACAAATACACTACATAAGACATAGCATGTGGAAATTGAATATCTGCTCTCAAATTAACTCCTCAACAAAACAGCACAACAATAAATCTCTTAAATACTTTAAGACAGAATGCAATTATTATTAAATAATATAAATAATTAAAAACTAATTTTAAAATAATTATCTGTAAAAGCACGGAATAGTCATCAATTAAAATAGTTACACATTATTATTATATCAATCAAAATAGTGACACATTGTTATTATATCAATTAAAATAGTTACATATTATTATTATATCAATTAAAATAGTTACACATTATTGTTATATCAATTAAAATAGTTACACATTCTTATTATATCAATTAAAATAGTTATACATTATTATTATATCAATTTAAAAAAATAAATAAATGACAACTTTTCGTAATGTTTCACAAATCTTTATTGAGCCGAACCGACCTAGGTTTCGCCAGCTACGGCATTATCGAAGGCAACTTAAAGACTAAAGGAACAAGAAAAAATCCAACACACAGCAGTTGGGTACAGGTAGGCCAAAATACCATTAGGTTAGGGATGGGGGAGGAATCGAACTGGTCAATAACTACGGTTGTAGAAATGGCGAATTGCTTTTAAATCTATTTGTTCATTTAAAACTAAACTTACGTCCTTATTAATTAACCTCTTAATTTCTAACATTTCCAAAGCATCTAACTTATTACCCTTACAGTTAACATGGAGTACATCAAAATCTGTATTTAAATTAAAGTCTAAATAAAGGCACGGCTCAATAAAGATTATTGTGAAACATTACTAAAAGTTGTCATTCATTTATTTATTTATAATGGAATTTCACCAAGAACCAACGGTCGTTAGTATAAATAGTTCAATTAAAATAGTTACACATTATTATTATGTCAATTAAAAAAGTTACACATTATTATTATATTGATTAAAATATTTACACATTATTATTATTATAGGGGGATTCATGCAACCTGTTGTAAATGCTTAATGTGTTAAAATGGTAAACTGCTATTTGAATTTTGAATGAAGGACCCTTTGTGCAAATGTGTTAAAGTGTTATTTGCTAAAGTAAGGTTGACCTTGTTCAGGTTTTGTGAGTTTGTGTGCTTGATCAAATAAATAACTTTTAATTGAAACACCAAGGACAAGTAGAAAGGGAAAGTCCTCCTCATTTAATTGTTCAATTTGATTGTAAATAAAAACACCATTTTGATAATTAATCGATATATTTTTTATTTATTTTGTAAAGAAGGATTTCTAATAACAAAAAAATGACGATAAAAATATGTCCAGGATAGGCTGTAGCCTTGTCCCCTCCGAGGTTCCAGAAATTACTGTAGGTCCTACTACCCGAAAAATAATAAATTGAAGAATATTATACCTGAGTAATTTATTACTGGCATAGTAATTAATATGAAATGGGTTCATTCATAAGGGTTCTTTTTATAAAATAAGAATTACTTGTTATATTTTTATGTATTACTGTACTCCGAACATTCTAAAGATTGATTTGGTATATAGTTTATTACATTATTTTGATTACATCCCTCTTTTTACAGTTCTTTAGACTGAAACTGTAATACCGTACGCACTATATAATTTGTGAATTATATTTTAGATAAAATTAGGCCTCATTTTCTGCATTTTTTGGAAACATATTTTGTGTTTTCCTGATCTAGGCTAAATCACTAAAGTTTAGAATATGCCTCTTAACCATATTCTTTAGTTTGTAAAAGAGATTTTCTTCCCTACTTACTAAATAATGTATATATTACATTTTTTTATATTTATAACAAGATTAGGCCTCTTTTTGGTTCCTTTTTGATAACATATTTGTGCAAACAAAATCAAATACACAGAAATGTTGTCTGCACTTTTTGAACACGAAAATGTATAAATGTACTTTACTAAAATGGTTTAGATAGGTTTTTAGATGAAAATGTGTTCTAGTAGTAAAAAATAAATGTGCCTGCCAGTATAGAGGGTCAACAAGAAAGTAAAAAAAGAAAGAAAATTATCTCTAACTTCGTCGGATTCCCGGAAATTAAAGATAGGAGAAAATGTTTATTTTCTTTTCTCCATCGTTTCCTTCCGAATTCTTTTCTTGGATTCGAAATTATTATTATTATTTTCCATCTCAAATAAAACAAGAACAAGAAAAACACAAAATTAAAACAAACAACCTGTTTTGTTGATTCAAGCTGAAAACCTCAAATTACCTTCCCCAAGAGTTTTACGACTTTACCACTGGTTTACAGGACCATTGTAAAGTCGAGTGTGTTATCGACTCTAAATAGCACACTTCTGTCAAACGAGTTTCTCGATTTTACCGCACTTACAACGTTTACAGTACCGGTACTTAACACAGGTTGCATGAATCCCCCTTATATCAATTAAAATAGTTACACATTACTATTATATCAATTAAAATAGTTACACATTAATTAAAATAGTTACACGTTATTATTATATCAATTAAAATAGTTACACATTATTATTATATTAATCAACATAGTTACACATTATTAATATATCAATTAAAATAGTTACACATTATTATTATATCAATTAAAATAGTTACACATTATTATTGAATATATTAAAATAGTTACACATTATTATTTAAAATAAGCAAGTTGCCTCCTCATACATACATCTTAACAAACACAAATTTTAAAAATCACAACAATTAACCAACAGCAACCAATAAACAAACTATAAATAATAAAAGAATATGCATAACTACATGGCAAAAACAGACATTAATAAACTTAAACAGAACTAATCATGTAACAGCTTTAAATAGAAGAAAACTTCTTCACCCAAAATCAAAAATGGACCCCGCCACTGAGATCCCCACGTTCAAGAAAATCTATGGTGCACAAACTCCTCCACCGAATAAAACGATCCAGTCAACAGAAGCTGTCTAAAAATCTTATATTTTTTCATTTTTAATATTTTCTGGGAGTTTATTAATCAAACGTCCACCAGCTTGGGAATGGAGTTTGTTGAAAAGGCTTACTCCCTCCGTGCTTTTTAGCACGGTAGTTACCTGCCTGTTTGGTGCCATAATTGTGTATGTCCTTTTTCTGGACGTGATCACACTTTAATTTGAAATATAGGACTACTTCAAGCATATAAATACCAAGAATACCAAGCTTGGTTGTGTAAGAATACCAAGCTCCCTGAAGACATTCTTACACAACTGGAATTTCCTTAGTCCTGCTACCAGCCTAACAGCTTTCTTCTGCAGGACAAATATTCTAAGATTCTGAACAGAAGAACTTCCCCAGAGAAGGATTCCATAGCATAAGTGGGGATATACTAACCCATAATATGCGGTCCAAAGAATAGAGGGTGTACAATATCGCTTTAAGTTTCTCAATGCAAATATTTCTGTAGCAATTTTTTGCACTGATACTATCAATATAATTCCTCCAAGAAAGATTATTATCAATAAGGAGACCCAAGAAGTTTACTTAGTTTCCTTCCTCTTCTAGAAAGACACTTTTGGTGTCTGGTTTATGTTGTGCTTTAGACTAAAATACATGTACTTAGTTTTTATCAGGATTTACTGCCAAATTGTTTTCAGCCAAATACTGATTTGTGGCATTGACCTGTAAGAAAGCCTTTTGCTCCAAGCTTTGTAAGGCGTTTGCTTGAATGACGCTTGTTACTGACGAAAGGTCATTTATATAAATTAAAAACAGTATTGGCCCAAGAACTTTTGGCCAAGGCAGATTCGGGTAGAAGGGATGACACGCCCATTAGGCCAGACACATTGCTAGGCTGAAGGTTCTGTACAGGAATTTCTAATTATAAATTCTTTAAGTTTATTTAATCGATAAAGCTGCGATAAGCTAATCATAATCACTATTAATTAGCCAACCTTAATTGTAGCTAAGGTTTAAACAAGTATCGCATAGTTTTTCAAACAAGCCATGCTCGAGAAAGTTGTAAATTATTTCCTGAAATATACTTTTAGTTATTATTAACCCTTAACGTGCGGCTAGCGCCTTTAAATGCAGCACGACTCAATATTGAGCGCGGATAGCGCCTTTAAAGGCATATACACAATCACGTGCTTAAATGATTCCAAAGTTCACAAAACTTCCAATAGAATGCAGAGTTATATTCTTTGAGTATGTTTAGTCCAAATAAAAAATATATGCGATGTCTGTGATGTCTTATCAGTATGTGTTCCGTCGCCAAAGTAAATTAATCTACTACGCAGGTGTTCTCAGCATGGCCTATAGATCTGTTTCACTCAGCTGTTCCTTGTTTGTTTGTACTGAGAGCTGATTGATATTCATTCCAAAGTTTTAGTTTTGTATAAGTTCTAGTTTTGCTTAGTTTAGTGTGTAATAAATTAATTTTTAGACAACAATAAGTATTGTTTTTATGTATTAAGTTTTTGACTAATTGTAAATTCAACAATGTTTAGTCTAAATTTTTTTAAATTCGTAAATAATAGTTTTTTTAATTTTAAAGTTAGTTGAGTATTTTTTGTATGTACTACTTAACCCCAAGAATCTAAATTTAAAAAGAACATTGAGAAAATAAATATAATTTTTTTACTCTAAGTAAGCGGTAAAGGTTAATTATTTGTCATTTATAATAACTTACTAATTTTTTTTTATAAATCTTTGTACATGAATTCCAGATACCACAAAATTTGGCCGTGCTGGATGGTTTGGAGATGAAGTACATAGATTGGTTGGAATTCCAAGAATTAGACAATTCAGAGTAGTACCAGGTATATAGAAGGATAATACTACATTTTATTTTTATATGCACGTCAAATAAGAAAATGATAACAGTTTTATTTATTAATAAAGCTGTGTATATTTGTTCAAACCTCTTTAGTTTAGACGGCAGCAGGAGAAACAAATTCTCCTCGGCCGCACTACATTCCATGACATTACACTAATATCGATGACATTACTCAGGCATGATATCAGATTTTAACTTTTTAATAAAACGTAGTTGAAATGAATTAAGTTTCACAAGTAAAATTTCAAAAAACAGAAATCTTAAATTGAAATCCTAATCTTAAATCTTACCCTGTTTGCTGAAAAATTAAAATCTTAAACTCCATTTAAATCAAACAAAGAAATAGAGGTGCAGACAAATGAAAGTAAAAGTGAATAATAAAAACATATATTCAATTTTGTATACCACACTTGCGCAAGTAGGCTAGAATTTTTCCTTTACACAATATTCAAATTTAAAATACATTGGTCTTATAATCACTCTATGCTCACTAATTCTTCAACAGAAACCTTATTCTCTTTTTCATGCACGTTATGCTCTCATGTTTATATGTCGATGATAGAAAACCTTCAGTCATAGCCTGCACAAAGTTAATCTCAATTTAACTTCTTCAAATAAAATTTTGTGGCAATTTCCTCGGAATATGTCAACTCCTAAAACACTGTCCTTAGACATTCATTTCCAATCAAACAATAAACCTTTTTTGTTTAACCCTCTAACTGTCAGACCACTCAAATTGAGTGGTCTCAACGCCCTGCCTTAGTGAATTGTGTAGTCTGTGACAACTCAACTTGACTTGAATATTTCACCCACTAAAAATCATCCAATCGCAATAAATAAAAAACCGTTAGAAAGGAAATGATCTAAACTATAATTTTTGCATTTACAAGTTTTTTCTAAAACGTATATTTACATACGTAATCATCGTTGCAGTTTTTGAGTTTTCTAAAAGCCAATGTCGCACGAATTTTAATATGCCGAAACTACCTTTAATTCCCGTTTCTATGTCTCTTCCTACAGGCCGCCCGTTATTTTTTCTGAGTTATATCTGTATATTGAAGGATTCATCACACTTTTACCTATCTGAAACTGCCATCCAATAAAAAATCGGACAAATAGTTCTAAAGTTGTGGGGTGTTTTGTAGTCCCTTGCAATTGGTCAGATTTCAACCAATAAAACAGCACATTTTGAGTTCAAGATATCTCTTATAATTCGAATTATTTCAATAGACTTTTTTATATCTATTTATAGACCAAAGTTCAATCTTTCTTTTGGTGTAGAGCAAACTATATTTTACTGGTTAGATGTTATTCAAACAGCAGTTGAATTTTCATATTTGCACAGAATTCATACTACCGCTTGAGTTTGCAAAACAAGGCTGTTTCCATTGTTTTCAACGGTCATATTTTGAATTTCCTTTGTCCGCACGAGGTTTCATTTGTTTCATCTCACTTTTGTAATTCAATTGATTCTAAGTAAAACACTTTTATGATAAGGTAATATACAAGTATATTTTCAATTCTTTGATTTATTTTCTACACTTTGTTATAATAATATTTCGTTTTTGGGCAAAGCATATATGAAGCATATAAGTAAATTACGTTTCAAACTAAGCGGTTTTGTTAGCAATCGTGTATTTGGAACATAAAAACTGGTGTTTTCAAAATAAGAAATTTGAAATAGATAAATGTTTTTATACAGTTCTATTTAGAACTAAATTACGAAACTTTTTTACGTTTACAAAAAAATTACAAAAAATGTTTACTTCTTGCTATATAGGCCTAAAGTTGAACTTTTTTCTTTCGTTACTGAAAATATTTTGCTTCTTGAGCTAATAACTTTTACAATTTTACATCAATAAATTTTTTAATTATATATATGGATTTTTTGTACCTTTCTCTACAAAAAAGGTGCAGAACACTTTTGGATTGGTATACAATTACTATATTTGGCGAATTTTTGAAAATATGCTTGCACACGCACCGAAATGACTTGGCGTTGCAAAACATTAACATTGACAGTTGTAGGGTTAAAAAACTTATTTTTCGGCGACTTATACGGCAATACACTCCTGAAGCCTATTTCTCGAGTGACTACCGGTTGCATCATATCATGCATTGTGCAATTGCGTCGTTGCCTTTCTTTGTTTTCTGGAAGTTTCTAGAAGTCGCATGACTTTTCTTCTACAACATACTAAATTCCTGGTTAATGTTTCTGTAAGTGCCGATTATTTAAAATTTCCCCTTTTCTTTATTTACTGACCCATCATTATTTTATTTTATTCCTTTTTTTGTCTGCATAAACATGTTTTGTTATTAAATGTCTGATTACAAAACAAAAATTTTAATCTTACTTATTATTTTAATCTATTTATATTCTTTTAATTTAGTTATTCTTTTAAAACTTAAATCCCTTTTTAGGGTAAAGTCTTGAATACGGCAAACAGATTGTTAATAGATTTTGCCTTTCTTTAGGAATCATATGAAGTATAATATAAAAGATTTTTAATCAATTTTTGTAACGGAAACGTGAATTTTAAGCTGTTTGTTTTTTTTTCAATAGCGGGGAACATAAGCTTTAAAATTATGCTTGAATAAAATTAATTTGGATTAAGAATTAAGGGAGATATGGCTTAGCAACAAACAAACACCTATGAGAAATAATACATTATGACCTGCCTTTTTTAAATGTAAAATTTATCTAAAAAGGATGAATAAAAGTTGATTGATTGACTATTCGATGAACTCAAAACAAATAATCATTACATATCCACCGATATGTTTAAGCGACTTTAAGCTCGGGAGTCTAATATTAAACTTTACTATTTATTATTGTCTCGACAAATTACGTCGGCATATGTCCGTTCGGTCTTGAGTCTACTTACTAAATGGCAAATTTCCCCTCCAATTTGATATAGGTGGAGGGCAATGGACGTCAATAATTTTGCTTCACAATGTTCTAATTTTAGCTTGTGAAAGTTTTCCGACCTTGTTTCTGATGCATTTTTTTATCGATTTTCTAAGCATTTATTCTATTCTAATGCACAGTTGATCAACTAAAATACCTTATCGACTGTGTCATTTCTAACGTATAAAATTAAATCTTTACCTGTTGTCTGCTTTACATAACATTAAAAATATTTTAAAAACCACTCGTGTTACAATTTTTCTGTAAATTTTTAATTGGTTTCTTATTCCTGTTTTGAAATTGTTAAGTCCAGATAATGCCTTGTTCTGTTCAGTCTTTTATGTAAATTTTAGATTTAGGTTAATTGTATTTATGGTTTTAAACTCATTGTATATGTATCTAAGTAACAAATAGATATAAGTAATATTACCTTTTATCTGTCGTGTGACTTCGTTCAGCGTTTGCTTACGACGCATTCATAATCTAACTGACTGATTCATAATCTCTGTCTCTCATAAACTGAACACTGGACTCAGTCGGTAGTCGTTTGACGACTAAACAAAGTAGACGTTTACCCGAATTACATGTTGCAGTTCTGTGTTTTGGGTTCTGAGTTAAATGTTTTTGTGTTATATGTAATGTGATCATTTATGTTTTACTATCTGATGATGAAACATATGTTTCGAAACCCATCATAAACATATGTTGTAAGAAATCACACGACCGACGGATAAAAGGTAAAATTAGTTGTATGTATTTATGGTATTTGTCCATCACTGCTCCTGAATAACATAATTTTGTCGCCTACGTATTTCTGATAATATATTATGTTATCGTTGAATTTGTTCAGTTGTTCTAAATTACCAATTGTGATTTGATTTCTGTATCAAGGAACGCCCTTGAGTGAAATGAATAGAGTAAAACTACAAAGTAGAATAAATATGAGAACGGCGGAACTTGGTGGTATCTGAAGCTTGTATTACATCTTTTTTGATTGAATACTTGGCAGGGACATTTTTACAAAGTTGATTTTTTTCTGAATATGTTCGAAGTGATTCATTATTTTTTTACAGATATTACCACCAGTATTCTTAGATTTCTTTTATATTGCCCAAAGTGAAAGCATAGCGTTTCTGTGAAATGTCAGCTAATTACTTCGGCTCGTCTTAAAATGCCGGAGTATTGAAATCTTGTGAAAATTCTAAAAATTTTACCCCCACTTTTTATGACTTTTTCAACGTTTTTGAGTTCTCTGAAAACGATAAAGCAATAAAACAATTTGTGTCCATCTGTGGACGCGATATATGCACTCACAGACGTCATAGAAAACTTCTGGTGGTGCCAAAATCTTCGTAATTTTACTGCGGAAAGTTGAAAAGCTTTTGAGCTTCCTACCGTGACAGCAACGTCACATTTTTGAGTATTTAAAAAAACATGATACGAAGTCTCGAATAAGTGCTCCATCTTTTCATCTTGAAATCATAGAGATTCACAATTATTTGTTACATAATTTTATTGTAAAATACGCTGAATTGATATTGGTCATTGTCTCACAAATAATATGTTTGCAGATGAATGCAAAGTTGCAGACGTGATAAAAAAAGCGGGTTTAAAAATGAGATGTATACCTAATTTAAATTCTGTGACGGAGGACACGAGAAACTATAAATTTGCATGGAATAAATATCCATGGAAAGATTTAGATTATGACGATGAACCATTTCCTTCTCCATGGGTTTATGTTACTCCAGAAAAATCAAAATCAAGTGCCTTTCATGGTAAGTTTAATATGTTAAGATTGTATTAGAAATGTATTGTAGGAAACTAACAGATTTAAATTCAAGTTATGGCTAAAAAATAACCTGAAGTATTTTTATTTATTCACAACTACAATATTATCACATTCAATACCGTCCACTCCACGATCCTTACAGCGCTTCATGCAAATTTTCATGGATGAAAGCGCAGGCAGATATATATATTACAACGGACAAAACTCGCCCAAGTAGCAAAAGTTGTTGGCATTACGTTGGCCCAACGTTGACGTCCACGGTTGGCCAACTGTAAGATTTGGCACACTTTACAACGGTTGGCCAACCAACTCATTGCCAACGTTGGCCCAACGAAGTAGTCCAACGTTGGCCCACCCACTCATTGCCAACGTTGGCCCAACGAAGTAGTTCCAATGTTGGCCCAACACACTGTTTACTTACATTAAGCCAACACAAACAATTATTGCTATAAATTTACTTTTTTGTGTACTTACAGCTCTCAGTCCTTTATTTTTCTTTTTTTCCCTGGTGACGTACGTTTCGCCTTTCCTATTCAGGCATTATCAAACCTACACTTCACTAGTACTTTACATTTGTTAATGCGCGTCAAGTTTTTAAAATGAAACACTTATACAAAACATTCACAAACAACATGTAACACATAACACAACACAACACTCAATAGGGACATTTAAATTTTATTCACAATTACGCGAGCCGAACGTACGTGTGGCCGCGATCGTTTTTTGCAAGCTACTACGTTTGGCGTATGTTCCGCTCGCATAATTGTGAATAAAATTTAAATGTCTCTATTGAGTGTTGTGTTATGTGTATCATGTTGTTTGTGAATGTTTTGTATAAGTGTTTCATTTTAAAAACTTGACGCGCATTAACAAATGTAAAGTACTAGTGAAGTGTACGTTTGATAATGCCTGAATAGAAAAGGCGAAACGTACGTCACCAGGGAATAAAAAAGAAAAATAAAGGACTGAGAGCTGTAAGTACACAAAAAAGTAAATTTATAGTAAAATTAACCAGTTTAGTAAGGCAATCAGAAATAAACAATTATTATTGTCCCAACCAAAGCCCAACAATCGAATCATCTCTCTTATAACATAAGCTATACCTGACAATCTTCCCCGTAGGAAAGATAGGTTTCTTTAGTTGGTAATATATAAAGAAGGTAGAAACGATACAAGGTTGTAATATGTGAAAAAGAGAAGGAAAGATTAGTAATATAGAAGGTCCGGGAGGTGCTGGTATGTGATAGGGAATAAAGAAAATTTACTTAGGCCTATAAACAGTTATTTTTCATTAGAACAACTTTAATTTACTAAAGTAATGACAGTTTACAAAACATAGTTACAACATTGCAATATTTTGGTAGTTCTTTACTCATTATTTCACTTCTTAATTTGTATAGGCTATTTGACTGAAAAAAGCGCACTATTACTAAAAGTTGTGCCATTGTCTGGCAGAACTTTATTATACGATTTTATTTACATTTTTCACTTCACAACACTAATTATCACTACACAACTCAACTTGTCACATTTTCACTGATCTACACATCGTATCTCTCCTGAAACAGAAAAAATAACAGATTTTTTAAACACAGAGGAAACAAGATACATATCAATATACGCCTACTAGGGAGGGAGACCCTTAGATATATTATAAAGATGGATAAAGGTGTATTATTAGCTATACATTCTTTTTAATAAAGATATGGCAGGATTAATCAAACCGTAGTTAATTTAAATGTGTACGTTCAATGGCTTAAGTTTATGATATAACAAGAGTTAAGTTACACTAAAGATCCAGCATTATTTTTATTTATATCTACTCCTATAAATTAACATAACCTACAAATCAGAAATACAAATTAATGCTATGAAATCAGCTGTTAATGGAAGTTTAGAGGTGTAAGTAATTAATATGGTAATAAGATACAAACACTGGGTCAACTTCAAATTTTAAGATATTTTAGTTAGACAGCATATTAAAGAAGAGTTAACTCAAATATTATTGTCTAACTAAACTATCATAAAATTTGAAGCTAACCCAGTCTTTGTAAACTATTCACCATTAATATCAGATTATTTATTCTACGAACAATACGCATCTTCAATCAGTTGAGCTATATATTTTAAATAAATAAACAATATTTTTTAAACTATCTCTAAGCTTACACCCAATTTTCTTTTAAATTATTTGTAAATTTTAATATTTTTTCTACATACTTTAGGGGATATATATACATATTTCACCTATGATTCATAAATAATTTCAATATTTATTTTATTCTAAAATACAAAATAGTAACACACTTTAAATGGAGAACAATTTTTGATAATTTATAATAACAATGTCTTGTTTTTAGACTTGACGAATTTAAATCAAGCAAAAACTTTGCCTCCGTCGTTTTACGGACATTTCAGTTTTTAAATTCATAGTAACTTATGAGAATGTTAGCCGACATTACTGTACCTACAAACATTAATGTATAAACATACATTACATTATAACCCTCTTCAAAATTAAAATTAGTACCTAAACTGTAAAGTAGGTTAGGCCTAAACTGTTTCAATAAATTTTAAACCATAGGCCTACCGTAAAACTCAAATGGAAAATATAAGCTTATAGGTACCATTTTAAAACCTTAACCTAAAAATAACTATAATTCCAAATCGAAACTAAAATATAGCTGAAACACTTTTTGAAGATTCAGCTCTAAATCTTGTCTTGTTTTAATTCTAGGCCTAAGCCTAAATGATGGTAATTATGATTGTCAAAAAACACAAGTATAGAATCATGCTCTATGACATTTAAATGAAAACACTAAGAGTTAATACAATTATTAATAATAGGTAAGGCCTATGGTTTCCCGGCATCAGTGAAGTGTATAAATACTATATTTATTAAGAAAAAAGTTCAGGTTTGTGTATTTGTGGTAGTAAATTAAATTTCTGTATTAAATTTTGGGTAAAGTCTAGACATAACCTAACCAAGAACCAATTAATTATGTAATTAACAAGATACCTAGTAAGTAGGCTTGCAGTTGTCGAAGTATCTAACAGGTTTTGGCGTAAGTTTACTATTCGACCCTAGCCTAATATTTTTGCAGACAACGACGTTGTTTTACATTCTGGCCTACTGTTAAATGTTGAATACAGGTAAACATACTGTGACTAAATAGGCCTACTATAGGTTAGAACCTTTTAGGTTTTTTTTTATTATTCATGCATTTCTGTTGCCATAGGTTAGCCTAGGGTCGAATAGTAAACTTCGCCCGTATTTTTTTGAGTGTAGGCTATTTGTTTTATTAATTTTAATCTCAATAACTTGTTTATCTTATAAACAATAGAAACGATGCATTATTATTCCCCCAAGTAGGCCTAGGCCTATAAACATTAATTAGCCTACTTTGGCAAATAGCAAACTGTAAATTATGTAATTATTCTTATGCATACTACCTAGTCCAGCTTGTAAAATCTTTTTATAATTAATATTTTACCTTATAGGCCTTTAAGCTAGTCTACCAAATATTAAAAATCACTTAGTTTAACCTAAAAGTTAATTTACCGGTAGGTAGTGTACAACAAGTAACCTACCACTTTAAAAAATAAAACTGAAATCACATGTTATAATTAATTATGAACAATTATTTATTTTAAAACAAGACAAGAACTAACCCCTGTTAGTATTTTTTTACTAATCTAAAAGTATATAAGTGCTGTACTTACTTGCAAAGAAAAAAATCAATCACTTCCACTTCACAAGGCAGGACACAGACTTAGAACACACAATGGTGATAAAGTTTTTAAGAAAACAAATCATTTTCATTTGAAAATGCCAAATGACACAGACTTAATGAACACACAAGTCACTGAAGTCACAATGATGCTTGGCTGCTTGCTGCAAATGCAAAACTAGAACGTTGAGGAAATGAGGATGAACAATGGACTTTTTGTAATGGCGGATAGAATAATGGCGGATTCGCGATGTCACCGATACACGCTAAATGTTATAAAATCATGAACTGTATAATAACTTTATATCACTTAATCTAACAATATAACCGATTTTTAAATAATGTTTATTACACGTAAATATTAATATAATAAGGAATTAATAAAGATAATTTTATACAGACTAACTCCCAACATTGGCCCAACAGAAAATTTCATTGTTGGCCCAACAGAAGGAATTATCGGTTGGGCCTCTGTTGGCAATATGTTGGCACCCCAACCCACCATTCCCCAACGGTGCCGACAATTCCCCAACGTTGGGCCAACGATGTGTGCTACTTGGGCGTTGTAGGTCTTGAGTTTAAATTTGCAGTTAATTTTGTAAATTTGAATAATATGGACTTGCCGTGAGTTAAAGCCAAATGTAGGTCACGAGATCAGCATGTATACGCGGGCGGTCTGTTATCGGGTAGAATTAAACTTTTGGACCCTGCCTGTCTGAAAAGGATTGGGAACTTATAAAAATTACTTAAAAGAGTCCTACGGGAAGCCAAAATCCAAGATTTGAATAAAAAATAAAAATCTTCGGGAAATGCATTACGCTAACGGCGGGTGTATTTACTGCAAGATTAGATATTAAAAAATCATAAAGTTACGTAAGATACGAGCTTTCAAAGAATGAGAAAATTTTCAAAATTCCTCTAATTTAAGAAAGAAAAGGTTTTTTAGGCTTTTCTTAAAAAGGCCTAAAATAAAGGTGAAATAAGTTTTAGCGAAATTTTGTCATATAAAAAAGTTAAGGGTAATTCATAAAGTTTAAAGGATAAAAAAGTAGGTTAGAAATAAAGTTTTTTAAATTCTAACTAAAACAAGTTTTAGTATTGATAAATGTAAATTATAATGTAAAAGAAAAACTAGAAAATTTATAAAAGGAAAAAGGTGATAGAATTTGCGCCTTTACAGCTAATGAGAAATTTAAACTCAAACTTTTAACAATTCAAAATAGTAAATAGTGTGTAAACGAAGTAGTTATGTAAAAATAATCCAGTATTTGAAATATGTTTCGGGAGTAAAGTAAAACCCTAGTTTGTGAAAAATCGTTGAAGTCCCTAACCTCACAGCAAGACAACCAGAAGCAGAAATGAGATGAAAATCCGGCTAGTGAAGGAAAACCAACGGACAAGAAAAATGGAAAAAGAAAAACCGAAAGAAGTGTAAAATTAAGACTTTTCCGGGAAAAATCGCCGCGGAAAAACGCGCGCGGGTCGTGTACGCGAACCAGGAGTCGTACGAACGTCACTCGAGTTCGTGTGGAAAGGTAACAACGAGCTGAGGAAAATGAGGTCAGTTTCAGGAAAATCGGATAAACCCTGGAAGAGTTACATGGAAAAAGGATTTCCATAGCACAAAACTGAGGGAAGCCAGATAAGGACGCAAGACGGTAGAGGGGAGGTCCAAAGACAAGACTGATGGAAGGAGAACAGGGTGACCAGTTTACGAAAAGGGGCGTACTCAAAGAAACAATAGAAACTTAATTAAAACAAAGGCTAAATCATGTTACAAAATTATGAAAAAATTATAATAAAATTCAGGATGAAAAGTTACGTAGACTAGAAGTTTGAAATTGGTGAAAAAATGGATTTTAAAGCATTATGGAAATACAGTGGTAGAAAGCTTAGGTTGGCAATGAAATAGTGCCGAAAAACCTTATATAAACGATTGCTCGGGGAAACTCAAAAAGATTATTACTTTTACGATGTAAGTTAACGCATCGAGAGCAGATACTTGTTTTTTATAAAATACTTTAGCGTGCTAGAAGCTGAGTATTTTCTTCGTCAAACTTTAAATTTTTATAACAAGTAAGAAGATACGGCATTGCGGTTATCATCTGGGATGCAGCAATAGACACCGCATTAACTCTACAAGAACTTCAGTGGCAACTTAGTCTATACAAGTTGGCCTAACTTGGGATTTTCTGGAAGAAAAGCACAGCCTACAGGACAGCTGATACATGGAGTGATTCGTATAGCTTCCAGACAGGACTCCAGGACACCACCAGGCGGCCACTAGGACATGCAACTGTAGCTACGAGGGAATAGACGAACCGGGATAGCAGACACGGCATCAACACATCCATCTTTAAGAAGCCATCCATCATACATCCAGACAACCCTACAGGACTCCACCTTCACCCACAAGACAACTCTATCAGCACGCAGAACATCTGTAGCTCGTCATCACTGGACAGCGTTCGCGGATTTAACCACAAACGTCGCGACGCCTGGACAAGTGTGAAAAGGTCGGTAGAAGCGTAAAATACGTTAGTCCCTATTAAATTGCCTGAAGTAAATTCAAATAAATTTATTTTAAATACTGGGTTACTTAGGATGTTAGATTAAGAAATATTTGTAATTAATTAAAGAAGTAAATTCATTAAATCGTAAATTCAAATTTTCATTAAAGTATAAATTACATTAAATTGAGTAATAAAATATTAAAATAAATTATAATAAATTAAGAGATTAGTTCTGCCTTATAGTTTTAAAAAGTTATTATTTTATTTGAGAAGAAAGTTATTATTTGGTTTTATTTGGAAAATATTAGATGCAAGAATTTTGTTTTATGTTTAAAATTAGAAAAAAGAAATTATTAAAATTTTATTTTGTTTTATAAAAGGTTATTATTTACAAAAACACCTAATATTCAAATATCCCAATAGTTTATGAATTTTAGATTAAGAATTGATAAAGTGAAATTTCATAAAATAATTGCAAGCACAAATAAGCAATTTACAAGGTTAGTTCCAGTGTACTCACTCTTCAGAGGTTTACAAAAAGTAAAATTATTAACTTGTGTTCTTACTGAGCTAAAATTAAAAATAAATTACTGGAAGTATAAAGTAAAGTTTTTTGTCAGAATAGTCAGTGAACTGAATATTCGACCCATAGTTATTTCACCTAGGCCAAACAAAGTGAGATTGCCTATAAGACTTCCAGTAGGTGGAAATAACTTATTCTCCAACGAAGAATTTTCTAAAATAGAAGATTCGTTGTAATATATATAAACATATGTTACCGGCAAAGTACGAAATCCAGGCATTGTATAGAATGCCTAGACATTCTATACAATGACTAGCGGTTTTGGGCAAAGTGTGAAATGGAATAAAAATTACATTAATTTCAGCACTTTGCCTAGGCATTGTATATAGTGACTAGGCATTTTATAGAATGCCTAAGGGTCAGTGGGCAAAGTATGAAATAGGGAAATATTGTTCAGAACATTGTTTATTATACAATATCAAAGTTGTTTATTATACAAAATACTGTGACTAAACAGTTTAGGTAAGTCCTCTAGTTTTTTTTAATTCTGATTATATAAAGTGATAATACGACGAAATATTATAATTATACAAATATTATAATCATACTGTTATCGGCAAAGTACTGTGACTAAACAGTTTTGGTAAGTCCTCTAGTTTTATTTTTATTCTAATTATATAAAGTGATAATACGACGAAATATTATAATTATACAAATATTATAATCATACTGTTATCGGCAAAATACTGTGACTAAACAGTTTAGGTAAGTCCTCTAGTTTTTTTTATTTTTATTCTAATTATATAAAGTGATAATACGACGAAATATTATAATTATATAAATATTATAATCATACTGTTATCGGCAAAGTACTGTGACTAAACAGTTTTTTGGTAAGTCCTCTAGTTTTATTTTTATTCTAATTATATAAAGTGATAATACGACGAAATATTATAATTGTTAGGGCCGGGAGGGGCGGGGAGAGGGCCGGGAGGGGCGGGGAAGTAAACATGTTGAGACTTGAAACAGTGTTTCCATACTTTGCCTGATGCGCCTGCGGGCATTGTATAGAATGACTAGGCAAAGTATATAATGCGCGATATTTCATACTTTACCTGCCCCGGTTTAGGCATTGTATATAATTCCTAGTCATTCTATATAATGCCTGATTTCGTACTTTGCTGGTAACATATACATATAACTTTTTTAATGACAACCGAAAGCGTGTTCTGGAGACCATGATCGGTGCTCATTTACTACTCCTGACCGTAGGCCTCACCATATAGTGTAACACATGCAGTTCTTTGAATGCGTATTAAATTGGAAAATAAATTTTTTTTATTGTTATTATTAATGGTCATCACAGGGAAATGGGTTAAACAACTAAATTAATGTAAAAAGCAGATAGTTAAATAGATAAATATAATTTAACAAGGCAGACAGCTAATTTGAATATGAAGACAATTTAAATAAAGAAAAAATACAATTAGAAATTATGTTGTATTCAAAATTAAAAATACGCAGCTTGCTAAAGAGGAAGCTAGTACAAACAAAACTTTTAAAAGGAATGTACACTGAAGGGCGTAGAACATTCTGGAAAAAACAACACAAGGCGTTTGGAAAGTTCTGGAACAAACTCCGGAAACTGAGGTTTTTAGAGTGCTCAAGTGGGTGCGTGCATTGGCAGTTCTTTGTCAGACTCTGGCGCAGCAAGACGTCGTGAATTTGTCGACAGTCCGACAGCAACGAGATAAAACATTTAAATAAGTTTAAACTCTGAAACACTTACTAAGTAATTACCATTGGAAATATATTCGTTGATTTTTCATCAGTAACAGTGATTTCTTCGTTGAGAGTTAAGAAAGTTAAAAAGTTGTGTTTAAATGAGCCTGAGATAGGTTTCAGAAAAGTTGCGCTGCAAATTGTGTGAGCTGTAAAGTTCTTTCTTATGGTTTGTTGATGGTTGGAATGAGTCTTCAATAAAAATTGATTCGTGAAATTTGTTAAAAGTCAGTGGAGTGAAGTAATTGTGAACATACTTTGAAATAAAGTGCCTCGTGGTAAATGGATTATTAAACAAAGTACAGTAAGACCTCGATAATCCGGCAGACTCGATAGTTCACCATCAATCATCTTGAAAATTTGCACTCATTAAAAATAGTAGTTTTTGTAATTATTGAGTGATTTAAGCCCGGTCTACACTGTCTGTTAGCTCCGCATCCGTTAAAAACAGTGTGTAAAAATCTACTGCTCAATAAACTTGTCCAAAACAAACAGTTCAATCAAAATTTCTCCTAAAAATCGAACCGATTCAAAACAATGTGCTCTCGTCGTCCTTTAAAAACATTAAAGGGACCATTTAACACTTTAATTGCTGACAGGATTTTGTTGACTGTATTCCACTTAATGAAGATTATTTGAACAAATTGAAGTCTTTGGAAAAAGATACATTGAATTTCTTGTAAATAGTTGTTCGATTTAAAACCGCTTTCAGGGTATCTACTAGTTCCCAGAAATAAAACTCAGTGTCTATTCAGTGAATTTTAGGGTAAAAATAAAAAAATCGAGTTTCTATATACAAAGTCTTTATTCTTTAAAACTTAAAATCACTTATGACTTATGTCTACTTCTCTTAGTAATACACCCAACTAGTGATACACGAATGCATGATTTTTTAGTCGATTGTCTCGATTGTTCAAACAGCTCGAGCATCAAACAATCGCGCATCACTACGCCGCAACTTGTCTGCTCCACTGTTCACTACTACGCCCATACTCCCCCTTACCGAACGCTGTTCCTGTTTATATTCCTGTTTCGGCAAAAAAGACATTGAAACAACATAAAACACATAATTACTTCGCTTCATATATGCTCAAAATTATTTTAAAGGCTAGATATGTCTTATAAAAAACTAATCAGGTTATTATAGGAAAATATTTTATCATCTTGAAGCCTGGGGCTATGATCGCAATTATAACATCAGCGTGTCACTCGCACGATAGTATACGGAACCTTTTTTTTATATTTGTTACAATCCAGCGCTCAGAGAACTTATATTATAAATATTTTATGTATAAAATGATTTTGTTTTAGGCTTTTAAAATGTATTAGTTAGCGACAATCTCTCAACGCAGTTAATGTTACGTAGTTTCAACGTGTAATTTACGTGTTCATATACAGTATATGTGCGTTTATTTATAGTTTATTCCCTGTCCAAACCATTTTAAAGGAAGACCTCGATAATCCGGCATATTCGATAATCCGGCATCACCGGATCCCCAAGCGTGCCGGATTATCGAGGTCTTACTGTATTATGCAAGTATATACGGTTAAAAGTATCTACGTAGTATTGTCTGAATTTTGAGTAAATTTTAACTCTATTTTTTTAAATGCAAATCATAATTTTTCTTAAATTGAAATTTCTCTTTTAATTGATATACTATGTCGTATGACATAGTTTTAATCATAAAAGTCAATCATCATGCGAATTGGATTTCATTGACACCTACAATTCAATTTCCTACAGTACTTGTGCATTAATTAATTGACCCCACGAATTTAAAAATTTAGTAGAAAAGTTTGTAATTTTAATATTGTGCAATCATGTATTGTACGGGCACATTTATCAGCGCGAATAGAGTTAGGCTATGTGACATCACAAGTTGTGCGGTCTAGAAACTGTCAGCTGATTGAACTGGGTCACATCTGCTACAGGTGATTCACCGAAAGATGAAAATTGAATTCATATAGCATGTGTTATGTGTTTGCAAGTGAAGATTTTTTCAGGTTATAAATTTTAAATAATTTTGTTTCAGCTTTTTAATTGAAATATATTGACATTTAATAAATTATAGAGAATAATTAATAACAAGTTACACATTCTATATAACTTTTAATAATTAACAAATTTTATTTTTATTTTTAACTTAGAAATTTTTGGCTAGCCGGAAGAAAGATTTGTTTAGTTTAACTTTATCTTTTATTTTTTGTAACCGATAAACGTTACAATACTGCAACAGCTCATTTTTTGGTATGGAAATTGGCTAATAGACAGCTTATTTATTACAAAAAGTGAGTTGTATGAATACACCTTAATTCCTTAATTTTTAACCCTGCGGTGCTCGCACGGGTGACCATTGTCACCCAGTGCCATTTGTTTTGCTCCCGCAAAGCATGTTGAAAATTTGGTAACTGTCAAAACAATCGGATGAAGGATAGTAGCTAAGTTATAGATAATGACAGCAAATGTGCATACAATAATATTGCTGCTGCGTTTGTATAGGATGCTGGGTCGAATAAACCAATTATTACACATAACTTAACTATTATTCTTCATT
>JAGFPH010001307.1:267333-303896 GCA_018207615.1 Philaenus spumarius | reverse complement strand
ACTAGTCGATAAGGATAATTACAGAATGTGAAGTCGGAGACGTAACAACCTTGCCTCCACAGTTACGACTAGACCAGTGCATACATCGCACATGTTATTTTGCGTTATGTTTAAATATAGGCCTAGTATTTGTGTTGTGTTGTATGTTTTTATACGCTTTTTTATATACATTTATGACGACCTCTGATGGAGTGATTTGACGTGTTGTATGTGCCTGAAGATGGAAGCAGTGTTTTTCTGAAACCGCGGTAGCCTTAACGAGCTGATCTACCACTGACGGTGTACACAGGTACAGATATTCATGTAATTAATAATACAAATCTTGTCGTTTTTTTACTGATAAAACTCAGGTGTTATACCACACTTAATTATTTTTACCACAATACTTTTTATAAATTTAAACTACGCGAGGTTTTGTGTCCCAGTTCATGTCTTGCTTTATACGGGTGCTGTCTTGCTGGATTTGTGGGGTACCTAATCCTGGAATAAAGGGATTCTATTTGTTTTTTTTTTAAATGGCGTTGGAAAGGATTATTGCGTTTTCATTTATCAATTATGTTTTGTCTGCTTTCGTGTGTTTATAGATTTGGAATACCTCCAAAACTTTTATAATTCTACATTTGGAACATTCTTCAAACCTTTTCTTTATTAGTGTAATTGAGTTGGTGTCTATTGGGTATTATGCAAATTTCGAGGTGTTATTTTTGTTAGTGGAGTTACTGGTTGGGTTGTTATCTAGTTTTGAAGGTAAATAGCTTAGTTTTTAATTTTGATTTTATAAATTTCGCTAGCGTCGTGGTGGTGTTTGTGTTTTTATTGCTTAACTTGAGTTGTTTGTAGTTGTGTAAGTGTGTAGCCTTTTGTTCTCGCTGCTACGTTGTCTAACAATCCTTGATTTTCTAGTTCGGTGTGTTGGATGTTATTTCTTTGATTCCTTTTATTTCCTTTTTATCTGAATTATTTAGGCTATTAAAGTGTGATTGGATGCGTTTGAGATGTGTAGTTTTTGTTTTATGTTTCTTTCATTTTTGAAATAGGTTTTGTTTGTCGGTATGGTTAACACGTTAACTGTTATGGACGCCCATGTGCGTCCGCTTTAAAATATTAATGACTAGCCGGCCCGATCCTTCTTTGCACGGATAGACAAATCAAAGTTAAATGTATATTAACATCAAACAAAAATCAATAAAATATATTACACTATGTATTTCTTATGCTGATTTTCAGAAACTTTGACATCCCAAACACCCTAAAATTTCGAATTTTTTTAAAACTTTTATTAGCGAGCACCTAGGGCCCTAGAGGAAGCTATGTACCATATTTCATTCCAATCCGTTCGGTGTTTTCTTTAGTAACTTTGACCCCGCAAACATCCATTAAAATATAAATTTTTTTGAAAACCTTTATTAGCGAGAACCTAGGGCCCTAGAAGAAGAAATATACCAAATTTCATTCCAATCCGTTAGGTGTTTTTTTCGTAACTTTCACCCTACCCAAACCTCCCTAAAATTTCGATTTTTTTTTTAAACCTTCTTAGCGAGCACCTACTGCCCAAGAGGATGCTACATACCAAATTTCATTCCAATCCGTTTGGTGGTTTTTGAGATTTCTTGATGAATGAGTTTTATTTGGATTTTATAAATAGATTACTGCCTGGCCCGATCCGGCTTTGCACGGATAGACAAATCAAAGTTAAATGTATACTATCCAAAAAAATATATCAATAAATATATTATGTACTATGTATTTCTTATGGGGATTTTTAGTAACTTTGACCCCAAAAACCTCCCTAAAATCTCAAATTTTTGTAAAATTTTTCTTAGCGAGCACCTAGGGCCCTAAAGGAAGCTAAATACTAAATTTCATTCCAATCCGATCGGTGATTTTTTTTAGTAACTTTGACCCCTCCCCCCAAACTACCCTAAAATTTCGAATTAAAAAAAAATTTCTTAGCGAACACCCAGGGCCCTAGAGGAAGCGACATACGAAATTTCATTCCAATCCGTTCATAGGTTTTGGAGATTTCATGATGAGTCAGTGAGTGGTATTTGGATTTTATATACAGAGTGTCCCCGAACTATCTGGACCTCTTTTGTGGATATGTTCCTGGGATTGAGACAAACATATTTCACAATATAAACATGGGTCTACTGGGCTTATTTTTCGTCTGTCTGTCTATATGTGTTTTTTACAAAATACTTAATATTTTTGAAAGTAGAAAGGATATTGAGCTCAAACTTTGTACACCTATTTGGTGCGTAACCTCTTACCACTGTACGAAAAATTAGAACATTATTTTAAATATTTTCAAAATGGCGGCCGTTTATAATTTTTGATGTCAAATCTCTCAAAAACCGTTCACTTTAAAAAAAATTACAAGAGTCAAAAAAGTTGACTTTTTTAATGACAAACACACTGGTTCTTTTATTTTGTCTGTAGCTCAACGGATAACAGAGATATTAAAAAAAAGGAAAAATGTATTTCTTGGTAGTTGTCAACAATACCCAGAATTACTCTAGAAACCAAATATTTTAATGTTATTATGAGCTAAAATAATCAGTTATTTTCATTATGTTCCGAACACTTACTGAGCTGATTCCACTATCAAAAAATAATTAAAAAAGTTCATGTAAATTATTCATAGGTCCGGAAATGCTTCGCTACAGAGTTCTTACCCGTGTTTCAGATTACGCACAGAAACGAATCCCTATTGAAGTGTAAAATTTAATTTAATTTACGTAAAATGAACAGATAAATTTAAAAAAAAAAATAGGTCCCAGTACTGTAACTGTAGTAATTCTTGCGATATTTAACCCAAAACGCAAAATTCGGTCTCAATTCGGACAGAATTTTTCGTGTTGGGTCAAGTAAATATCGCAACAATTACTGCAGTTACAGAACTGGGACCTATTTTATTAAATTTATATGCTCATTTTACGTAAATTCAATTCAATTTCACACCTTAATTAACGTCCTACATATTTCAATAGCGATTCGTTTCTGTGAATAATCTGTAACATAGGTGAAATCTTTCGCCAGCTGTAACTCGCTAACGAACATTTCCGGACCTATGAATATATGAACTTTTTTCATAATTTTTTGCTAGTAGAATCAGCTCAGAAAGTGCTCGGAACATAATGCAAATAACTGATTATTTTAGCTCGTAATAACTTTAAAATATTTTGTTTCTAGAATAATTCTGGGTATTGTTGACAACTGCCAAGAAATACAATTTTCCTTTTTTTGTCAATATCTCTGTTATACGTTGAGCTATAGACAAAATAAAAAAAACATTGTGTTTATCATTAAAAAAGTAAACTTTTTTGATTCTTGTAATTTTTTTATAAAGTTAGCGGATTATAAACAGCCGCCATTTTGAAGATATTTAAAATAATGTTCTAATTTTTCGTACAGTGATAAGTGGGTACGCACCAAATAGGTGAACACAGTTTGAGCTCAATATTTTTTCCTTTTTTAAAAATATTATGTATTTTGTAAAAAACACATACAGACAGACAGACGAAAAATTAAGCCCTGTAGAATTGTTTATATTGTGAAATTTGTTTGTCTCGATCCCAGGAACATATCCACAAAATGGGTCCAGAGAGTTCGGGGACATTCTGTATATAGATTACGTAGAAAGGTTCAAAACTAATTTTAAGCCTATGTGCTATGGACGCTGATGTGCGTACGATTCAAAATATTAGTGATTATTAAGTAGAAAGATTCAACAATAAAACAAAGTAATTTCTATTCATTAAGGCAATAAATATAAAAAATAAAAGGTCAGCTCCTAGCATAGGAAATACAAATACGAATTAAATTACAAGTGAAAAAATATGGACCAAGACCGGGATTTGAACTCAGGCAAAGGTCCTGGGTTCAAATCCAGGTCTTGCTCCATGTTTTTTCACTTGTAATTTAATTTATTTAACCCTTGCTGAGGAAGCGTGTAAGCAGGTAATTAATTACAAATTAAAAATAATAACAAATACGAAGCTCTGTGTACGAAACGATAATAAGTAGGTTACCAGTTTACGGTGGAAGGGGTGGTTTTAAGAGGTGTGGTCGGTTTGTGTGCGTTATCTTTACAATCTGTTGTCTATGGTGATGGCTATGAAGTTTATGTTTTTATTATTTTACGTTTCTCCAAAGAAGAAAAAGAGATCTAAACAAAATTAAAAGGTAAATTAGTTAACCAATACAACCAGTAAAGTAAGGCGATCAATAATAACATAGTATTTATATACTTTTGTCCAGCTTCGACTGTCCGAAACTTTACTTTATTTGTCAGGTAAAAACAAGCAAAATAATACAATATAACATGTGTAATATCTCCATCTGTGTTCTGTCTGTCCATCTGTGCGTGATTTGTAAAAATACCTTAATATCTCAGAAACAATTTAAGATATAATCAAGAGATTGTGTATGCTTATTGACCTAAATACATTTTACTTAAAAAATAGTTCTCCTTCAATAATCCGTTTCAAAATGGCGGCAGTTGATCATGTTAAATATCTATAAAACTATAAATTTTACATTTTAAAATTTCTGAATTCTTGGACTATTTTAAGTCAAATCTAACGATGTATCGTTTTTAATGCGGAATAAACTCAAATTTAGAGAATGTAGTTTTATCCGGGTCATATTAATGGAATAGTAATAAAATACCCTACATTCGACATCTAAATTTGATTTTTGTTTGTTATTTATGACTTAATTATTAAAACGAAGGAACGAAAACAAGTTGGTTTGAAACCAATTTGGGAAATTTATAATCAGGTAATTATTTTAAAGACAGTTTTACTTTCTCACTATACTATAGTATAGAGAATGTATAGTGATCGCAAAAAAAACCATGTTGAGATTTTTGTGGAAATATCAGTTTTGAGACCCCCTGAGTCCAAAAAAGTCGTTTTTACAAGTATGTATGTCTGTATGTCTGTATGTATGTCTGTATGTATATATGTCTGTATGTATGTCTGTATGTATACAAAGCTAGATCGAAAACTATTCCATCGATTTCAAACAAATTTGCACCTGACATGTCAAGTAGGCCTGTATAGATGCACGAAAAACGGTTTTGAATCATTTTGAAAAACAACTCCCATTTTGGAAAACAAACCCAAAAAATCAGTTATTATTTTTTTATAAAAAAAATGGCTCTAACGATTTTGATAAAATTTGGCTTATTTGTAGCCTTTAATGTACCCTAACATATGCAAAAAACCGCATCTTTCTACAAAGTCTCGTTTAGCTAATAATAATAATAATAATAATAAATGATTTTGGGGTTTTTTTTTGGCGAAATGGCGACAACTATTCGATCGATTTCAAACAAGTTTGCACCAGACATGTCAAGTAGGCCTGTATAGATGCACAAAAAACGGGTTTGAACAATTTTGAAAAACAACCCCCTTTTTGCAAAAAAACCCAAAAAACTGTTATTATTTTTTTATAAAAAAACCGCTCTAAAACTTTATTTATAGTTTATTTTCAAAACCTTTTTTCGTGCAATTGACGTGTTTGGTGCAAATTTGTTCGAAATCGATCGAATACTTTTATCTCTAGCTAATAATAATGATATTTATCAGTTAAGCTCATAGTTTAAAATCACCTCTCCTACCCCTCCTACAATAATGAAGTCACTATGAATCTGTTTAATAATTTAAATATGTTTGTGAACAAGTATGTCCCAGTTTCTGGTACCGTTTATTTTGTTTATATTAGGTAAAAGCAAACAAAAAGAATATAAATAAAACATTGGTGTTACATATTATGTTGCTTCCTTTAGTTGGTAATTTCAAAATTTGATTGTAATGTTTTATATCGATTATTTAAATATTAATTGTGAAATTATAACCCATGCCGCAATTTAAATTATTGGGGTTGGTTGAGTCTATTTCGAACTCTGCCTTGCATTAGCTGTGTAGGCTATATGTCAACGCTCAATTTCTGTGTAAATAACAGAGTGAACAATAATCTGTTTGCATTGGCTTAACAATGGGTCGCCACCGAGGTTGGTGAGCGAAGCAGCCCCCTAGATTGAAAAAATAAACCTTAGATTGAGGTTTGGCGATGAGGTAAATTTTATGATTGAATATATTTCATCACAAAGCTCCCTGAATGGATTAAAGTATGTTTCATATTTCTGTTTAGGTTACGTTGCATAAAAGCCAACAAAGACAACTTGGTTTGCTTTGAACGTTCGCTTAAAACAAGCTACATAAAGGATTCTTGTATAGAAATTGAAATCCATACAGATTAAATATAGTTGAGTAGTTTATTTGTATACATAAAGTGCTTTAAATTAATAAAAGGAAAATGTAATATCATTACATGAATTTCATGTTTAATGATATAGTTTAGAAGAATAAATCAAACACGAATAAATATAAACTTTAGGAGGTACGAAGAAAAATGGAAGCTCGGTACATAAATTAAAAATATGCATATACTATTGAAGGTGTTCAAACAGCTTATCTTGAAAACTTGTGATGCTGATTAAGACGTTTGTAAATTGATGGTACACGTGTTTTATCAGTACTAGGGACTTTTGCGTTATACGGCCACATGGCTCGAAGTTTTCCCTTCGAATATAAATTGACTAATTTGTTATCAGTTTGACATTAGCATGTCTTGAACAACATTCTAAACTCGCTTCTCTTATCAGTAATCTTGTTTCATCGTGCGCAGTCAGAAGGGCATTTAGTACAGAGCGACGGGCGACTGCATAATGTGGCCAGTTGTCAATCAAGTTCTACTTGGTGTAAACCATGTCGCTAATCAGGTTGGGTTAGGTTAGGTTTTTGTTATATTCCTGTTCTGAACATCATAATAAATGCATGATAACAAACACATTTTGTTGAGAATGTCTTTGTAGGAAAAGGTAGCCGTGTGTTCGTATAATGCAAAAGCCCCCAGTGCTATAACATTGAATTAAGTGTTCAGTTAAAAGTCTGACTGAATTCAAATACACATATTAATACAATAATATCCTATTACTTTAAATGAGCAATTCTTGTATCTATCTTTGTATCTTTGTATCTGTCGCGAATCTCGAAAACGGATCTAACGAATTCAAAGAAATTTTGTATTTAGGTGTAGTTTTGATTTTTAAGTACACCTGTATGTCATGTAAAAACGCAATTTTTTGAGAAAATCTAATTTAAAAGTTGAAAAATTTTAACATATGGGTGGTTACAAAATAACAACGAAATAGTAAATAAAGCGATCAAAACAGCTGTTTATAAACAAGCCAATTTATACTGTTTTAGCACGTTGGAAATAGAGTGGAATAGAACTGAGATGGAGTATTATCCAAAATCAGCTGTTCATTTGATAGCTTTTAATTACTGTTAAGAAACAAGCTAATTTATACTGTTTTAACACGTTGGAATTAGAATAAATTGGTATTAATTTTACAATTTATTTTGTCAAAAAAAAGGTAAACTTGGCAAAGATGGATAAATTCTAATAGTCAATTTTGTAATATAGGAATGGCTCACTTCTAAAACATAGTATTGAGCTTATGTTAATCCTGCAATAATTTTTACTATATTTAGGCCTGGTTTCAAAACTTTAGTTGACAGAAGATAGTATAAATAGGACTAAAATCGTAATAAAAGCCTCTCACGTTTCTAAAGCATGTATTTGAGGTTATAATTAATCTTGTAATTACCTGTAATATATTTAAGTCTGGTTTCATAATTTTACAAACCTATGTACAAACGAGCCAAAGATTAACGAGATTCTTTAGCGAATTTTCCAACTGTGAGCGAAGCGAAGCGTCCAGGGGCAGAGCCCCTAGTAATATACTAATACCAGTGATTCCTGCACCTGAGCTTGCAGATATGAATAAATGAATTGAACGAATGTAGGATAAATATTGAGAGTTCCCTGGCCCAAATTCATAGTGAGTTTCGCCCTCATCGATCTGTTTCCCATTTATGCCTACATTATACGATCCAGGTATGCGTCAGTAAGCGCTAACTAACGTTTTCCGTCAGCTTGTTACTCAAACTTCCGGACTATGTGAACATTAAAACTCATGCTAACTCCTTATACGCGTATAATTGTCTTTCTTTCTTACGTATAACTTAAAATATGGACCAAGTTCAGTTCTCTAGCTTCATAGAAAGTGTACGAATTTTTCCTTATGGTAGCTATTCCGTTTTACCCTTAGACCTAAGCAATCGAAATGGTGTTTCTTTTCTTGTATATCACCTAAGGATAATATGTACCAAATTCAGCTCTCTTGCTTGTAGGAAATTAGTGTAATTTATATGTATTGTATCGGGCTAGTTACCCACATTTTAACCCTTTAGAGACTTAGACGGTAGTGACATAAATTAGATGGGTTATGAATTATTAAATGTAACATTGTTCATCTATCTAGCTTCAACAATTAACATTTGTTTTAGTTTGGAATGCACTGGCTCTAATTTATTTAAATATTACATAAGAAAAGAATGTGTACAATTTCATTTCTAAAATTTCATTGGAATTAAATATGCATTATTTTAGGGCAGACTCCCTATTTTAACTCCTTACATTAAATAACCGAAATAGTGCTCTTTGGGTTAATTGATCAATATGTCAAATTATTCCCCTACCCGTCAAAATGGTCTTTGCGTGAATATCGAACACAAATATTATATAATATATAAAACAATAGATTATTATACTCCTCACACAACCACACACCCACATACCCACGTACTCTATTCAGAGTGTTGAAAAAGTACCGGACCTCCTAAATGTATTTTTTTGAACCACTCGAAATCAATTTTGAAAAAATCAAAATGGCTGTAACTCAAAATGTTTAAGTACTCCCAAATGTCGTTGTGTGGCATATCGTTTAAAAGCTTATTTAATTCAAAATGCAAAAAGAATAATAATTACCATTTAAAAAAATAGTACAACAAAATGAGGCAAAATCGGAAAACACGATTTCGTTGTTTTTGGCCGCCATTTTGAACAGGTTAAAGCTATGAATGTGCAAATTTCACCGTTGGTTTTCTTTTGAAATTCTACATCGAAATGATGCATCACATGACCACCTTCCAGTTAAAAAAAATAAAAGTTACTTTCAAAATGGCGGATCCAAGATACGGAATAATTTTTTAACCACGCTGAAATGTAGAATCAAATCATCTGTGTAAATGATTAAAATTTAAAATTTGTATCTTTATTCGTTTTAGAGTTATTTAGTGGCCCATAACTTTTTCAACACTATGTATATAGCCTGTAGGTATAAGAGCTTAAGTTAATAATATAAAGTATGACATGTATTGCACAAAAATTTGTTGTGTTCTCTTCACATTGTTATAAATAAAAACAACAATTTAGGTCCACATAGAGCCGTATAAAATTTTATAGTGCCGTATATTGTATATAATTTAAAACTGGTAAGAACAAGTTCGTGGATAATGTGCTAGTACTGCATTTTTATTAGATAATATAAATGTAAATAATTCGACCACGCAGCTGGACCGCTGACATGAGTTGAGCAAATTTCCAAAATTAAGTTTATATGCATATGTTTTAGGGTTTCAACCAAAAATTTGGGAAATAGGTCTACTCACGAAGGCGTTGAACAGCTGTCTTTGTGTACG
Organism: Philaenus spumarius; assembly: GCA_018207615.1. Taxonomy (NCBI): domain Eukaryota; kingdom Metazoa; phylum Arthropoda; class Insecta; order Hemiptera; family Aphrophoridae; genus Philaenus; species Philaenus spumarius. The sequence goes on along the minus strand of JAGFPH010001307.1, from coordinate 294,279 downwards.
CAATATATTAGTAGAATTTGTTTCCTTCTAGTGGCCTCGCGAGTTTGCATCACTTGGCCTCGAACCGGGTATTTTTATGATATTTTACGTTTTGATCGATTTTGGGGGAACCAATCGAGCTATAAGGTCGCGTAAAAAAACAAAATGTGCAGAATATCATCCTACATTTAAATGTTTAGAAAAAACTTTAAAAAAAATTTCATTCTCGTAGTAAAATTCTCAAAAAATTATTACTTCCGGTTAAAACACGTACTTCCGGTTGTTGGATTTTTTGGCTAACGAACTCGTCCGAGCGACTTAGACAACCAACATGTGTACCAAATTTAAACCAAATCGGACTTAAAATGCGGCCGCTATAGTGCTAACACATATATTCATACATATATATATTAATTTTAATGACACCTCTAAACGTGTTCTGGGGACCATGATCGGCGCTCATTTGCTACTCCCGACCTTGGGTCTCACCATAAGGGCAACTGCAATAGCTCATTTTTCCCATGGAAATTCGCTAATAATGGAATTATTTGAAGTTGGTGGAAAATTTACAAATAATTGTAAAGATATTTTAGGCTTATAATCAGTCAAACAAGTTAATCGTCCGTTGCAAACATTTCTCCATTTAAAATACCCGATTAAAGTTGTTAAATTGATTACCTTGAAGACTGGTAGACTATATTTATTTTTCTATCAACAGCTGGTTTCATACTTTAAAAATAAGTCTCAATAATCAGCTGCTTACTCTGTACAAGTAAACTTTCATAAAGACTAAACATTATTCCACGTTGCATTAGCCATGTTACGTAATTACTTTTATAGGAAGATGATATGCGATACACGAGTTAAATGAAATTTCAAGAGAAAATCAATGCTGAAAGCTTATCATTGATATCTAATGGAAATATGGGACTGAAATATGCAATTCAATATCTTGGTTTTTTATTTTTTACAAATTATACACTGGCCGAAGATTTTGTTTTACCGATTAATAAATTTAATCATGCACAGGTATTTTTTGTATATACAATTTACGTCAAATTACTACCCCCACAAATGTTTGAACTGAAGCGAGCGATGAACGCAATGGTCTCCCCTATAATATGGTCCGTGTTGCCTACATGGGAATAGGGTTGGGGGTAGTTAAATTCTAAAATTAACTTGAAATTTGATCAATCATTCAATGGAGACCAATATAATCAAGAGTTAAACATAGATAAAGCAAAAGGTAATTGTAGCCCTCGACAGTTTGTTAAATGAGTACAAATCCTTTGTATCGTTTAATTACAAACCGCATACAATTTCAAGGGTGTTTGTATATGGAAGGTTTTATAATTAGTGCATTAGAGGTTTTGTATTAGGTAATCAGATATTATTGCAACTTTGATGAGCTACAATAGTGTCAGTACTCATCTTCGTAGAGTTTTGTTTTTACATTTGTGTTGGTATAGCATTACTGTCTGTTACTATAGTAATATATACCAGGCGTCCAAAAAGCCCCCCCCCACCCCTTAACTATGGAACAAGTAGGAATAAATAAGTGAGATTCGGGGTTATATGACAAAAAGAGATTAATTTTGGTATAATTGATCATTTCACCACTTACTCCAAAATGGGGGGTTGAGAGGGTAATTCAAAAATCTTTAAATACAAACACCCATCAAGTGATACCTCATTTTAAATTCTTTGACAAATGGAGAAAAATGGACAAAATTAGAAGTCTCTATCTTAACCCTATTGAAAATGGCGGCCAGTCAAAGTTGAAAAAATCTTATTAACACAGATTTTTAATTCGGTACAATACTTTTCATTGGTAATAAAGCTACAGATTTACCTTAATTCTAAATGTAGATTAAATGCTCAACATCACATCCATTTAATTTTTTTCAAAAATAAAGCCTTGATTCAAAGGAACGCCTTACATTACTTAACATAATATGTATAGATTATAACCTGTAATTTTCAGTCATCCTAAAAAAAATTACAAGAGACAAAGATGTACAGTACTGTAAAATCAGTAGTTGAAAATGAGTTCTGATAGGTCCTCCACCTAAATGACTCAAAAACCGTACATTTTAACAACAAAATTCAAGACGCCTTTTTTGTAGCCCTTTTGATTCTCTATCGGATTGTCTCACTGTCGAAACAATCGGACGAAGGATAATAGCTAAGTTAAAGATAATGACAGCATATATGTACATACATTATTGTGTTTACTGCGTTGGTATAGTATGCCGGGTTGAAAACCCCAATTTTTACACATGGCTAACAAGGAAATATCAAATGTCACAATTTAAACAACAAAATTGCCAAAATGTGTACTAAATTAAATTAAAGGTTTTAACTAAAACCAAACATTTTCAGCGAGAAATTCCTTTATATTGATGTGTTTTTTAAGTGACTCGTACGAATTCATTAGCCAAAACATCCATAAACCGGAAGCACCTTTTTCTAACGGAAGTCATTTTTTAAAGATTTTTCGTACTAGAATGAAACTTTTTTGTGGTTTCAAGTAAAAAATTAATATAGGCTACCGTACTACATTATTCAGTACATTTTGTTTTTGACAAAAACATTATACTCATTACATAACATTATTAAGCCATGTAACATTATTTTTACATTATAGCTCGTCTGGTTCCCCCAAAATCGATCAAAACGTAAAATAACATAAAATTACTTGGTTCAAATAAAGTTTGGTGTTTTACAGTAAAGCAGCGGTCCGACGGCTTTATTACAAACTCACGTCATAGATTTAGCTGCGTGGTCGACTTATTATTATTGTAATGTAAATATATATTAAAATATTAAGTTAATATATTTCAAATTGATAAATTGTAACAATAACTAAAATACTAATTATTGCTACTATTTATATATTTCTATAACAACAGTGTTTTTGATTGTTGAAATTCAGTCAAGAGCAAACATTCACACTGCTCACATTTTTCTTCCAACCACTGTAACATTGGAAGAAGGCAAACTGAAGACTTAACACTAACAACGTATAGGCGTTGGCCAACACCATACGATGAAGTTCGTGAACTGCCCAACACTCACCAACACCAGACAAACAGAAAGCCGATGATGCACATCAATGTGCACGAACGAGAAATACTTTCTCGGAATATTTTTGTGTTTCCATTGGTTTACACCATGCATTTTAAATCTTACTGCATTTTCTTACACTCGGGCCTCATTAACTGAGTCGTATGTTCGTGGTTCAGCCCCCTATAAACGCGTTACATCCACATGCGAACCAGAGTTTTGCGCGTTTCAACAGAGGTTTCAACCACGTGATTTGCACTCTGCTCTGCTTTGCGTGTCCACAATACACTCTCAATGACTCAACACACACTCTTACTCTGGACCAGGTAGGAGTGGGTCTTTCAGCTTTAACACAACAATATGGGTAAAATAAAACTGTTTGAAAAGTGGTCTTTTTGTTTTATTTCAGTTTTAATAGTTAGACTCAGGATTCAGGTAAATATTTTGTTTCTAATATGACGGTTGGCAAAACTGGACTTGTTATGACGTATCTGTATCCTGGGTCTGGATTATTTATGTTTTGATTTTACTATTGCTTGTTCGTGGTACCTATAATGTAATTGACCTTTTTAGCGTTATTATAAATTAAAAAAAACTTTTATATCTTTTTAAAAATACTGTACATACTAATGCATTATTTTTAATGTTAATCTTGTATTACTTAGTGAATAATTATAATAAAATGTTTTTCATGTAATTGTTTTTATTTGTTGGTGTTAATTACTTACAGAAGTAAATCCAACTTCACCAATGACGTGATGAAAATATAACTGTCACAATTGGTACTTTATGGTATAGAACAAGTTAGCCTATGTCAAATACTTATTTCACAGAACATAGGTCTAAGGTGACCTAATAAGAAACAAGCAAACTTGTTTATTGTTCACAAAATATTTACTGTAGTACAAAACGAAAAATTAATATCAAACTGCTTTATATAGTTCCAATACATCATGGCGTCATAAACCATTTATGACGTAGGCCTGTGGCTCCCGAATCCACGCCAAATTGGAACATTAGGCCTACCGTAAATCACCTGTAAATTTTTCTGTAATAATAAATATACTTGCTTTCTTAAGAAAATAATTTTCTTATTTTGACTTTTGACTGTTTACTGCAAAAAAGGAACATTTCCAGTTGCAAATATTTTTTTTTTTTTAAGTTTACGGTAAAAGAAATTTGGATATAAATTACATAATTTGAAGTACAATGAAACAACATATTCACGTAAAATATGAAATAATTTGGCTTTTTAGTTTTCTTATAAAGTGGTTTTTTGCTTGTCCTGTAAAATTAGGAAAACTGGACGTGTTCCCTTTCTGCAGTTAGCGATTCATATCTGCTGTGATCATCTGACAAGCGTTTTCAATTCTTGCTCTTAATTCATATAAGTTTTGAGGTGAGGATATTTGAAATTTGCTTGGCCGCCATTTTCGATAGGGTTGAGATAGATACCTCTAATTTGTGCCAATTTATTTAGCCCTTTAAAATGAGGCTTATCACTTGATAGGGGTTTTATTTAAGATTTTTAAATTACCCTCTCAACCCCCCATTTTTGGTTAAGGTGTGAAATGGTCGGTTATTCCAAAATTCATCTCCCTGTGTCATGTAGACATAAACCGAAGCTCATTTATTTATTTCTACTTGTTCCAGAGTTAAGGGGGTGAGAATTTTTGGACATCCTGTATATAAATATATATAGGTTTATATAATATTTATTTGCCTGATCAATCTAAAGTATACACAATATATGTTTACAGTTGTTTGGCCTGTCTTTCAGACATCGTTAGGATATTTTAGAAAACTTAGCCACATTACATAACTTAAATTTTTTTTATAAAAAGTACATATTTAAATGTACATGGAAAACATTTACCAAATTAATTTATGCCATATTAAGTAACAGTTCCTTTTAATTTTTCAAGTCGATTATTTTATGGTCATTGGTTCAATCAAAGATGATGTTTGCTGGAAATTATGTTTGATCATTTAATATGTTTCCATTGTAGTTCTTGGAATCGCTGTAGATTTGATATGCCTACGATGTGTTTATTTTTGTCAGACTGATGGTCTGTTTATTTCAGGCCGATTATTTGGTGGTTATGGGTTGGGTCAAATAAGATGTTTGCTGGAAGTTGTGTGTGATTATTTATTATGTTTCCATTTTCCGTCTTGCAATTGCTGTAGATTTGATAAGCCTACGATTTGTTCATTTTTTGTTCTTTATTACAGAAGTGTAGAATTTACGTGTTGGTATTTATGTCGGTGTGTGAATGTGTAAGCCGCGTTCATGGTACGCTCTGCAAAGTTGGATTTAGAGCTGGATAACCCTATGTTTTTAATGGATGGTAAATGTTCTTTAAATCTTTGACAGAAAATTCGTCCTGCTAGTCCAATTTAGTTGTTGGGGCAATCATTGCATATGATCTTATATTCGCCGGTGTTGTCATATTTAATGGTGGTAGTTCTTGTTGGTGTTATTGATGTGTAAGGTTATGCAATGAATGGCAGATTATATACCTGTTTTTTTTAAATGCATTTATGATTTGAAAATGTACACTTTTGTCGTAATTGGTTAATATGAATGAGTCTTTTTCAACATGTTATTATTTTTGTTTGAATTATTGATTTATTTTTATTACATTTTTTAATGATTGTCGTGACATATACATTTTGCTAACTATAAAATTTGTTTTATTAGTGTTTATTTTGTTGTGGTAACTTTCCGTATACAGGGAAAATGGTATTGGCCTCCTTGAGGAATACAGCTAATTCATGGGAGGTCTGAACTGAAGTTTAATGGTTTCGTCTGGTTGGCTGATATATGCCATATGAGTGAGTGTTGTTCCTCGTGTTGATGGTGCAGTCTGGTTTGTTTTCAGTTTAGTCTTAATTAATGGCAAAATAAAACGAATTTAAATTATGTATACTAAAAGCAACTCTACGACTGAGCTAAACTTGGTCACACTATGAACGACTGTCACAATAGACAGACGGAGTTTTTTAAAAACATTTTATTGGACCTGATTAACTTAAAATCTGCAAAAGGATATTTTGAAATTCATAGTTTTGAGACGTTTCTTGTACACTCATCATCTGATGCTGTTTTACATTTATTAAAATTGATAGTAAACTTTCAGGTGTCAGTACCTAGATATTCTCAAAAAGTATTGTGCACCATCGAACATCTGTGTATTTCGAAAATAATAAATTCATCCTGTTCGTCAATAGTACTGCACAGCTCTGACATGTGTATCTGAAGACATACGAGTAATGATGGATCGAAGGAAGGCTACAGATAGCGCCAATTAGGATGGAGCGCGAAGAGGGTGTGTGCAAGTCTCCCACCACATTTCCCCTCTCGCGGCGGAGTACAATCAGAGCCACCTGCCCTACCTAATTTATGTCTGCTATGTAGTCGTGTTGATTGTATATCAACACATTTTTTGGTGACTGTACTGAAGACTCACAGTCGAGTAGGAGAGGGTAAGACGTTATAGCGCATGCTCAAGTGACGCTTCACACTACTTGGCACTATCTGTCTGTTTACATTATTTGATTTTTCTAAAGATTTGTTTATGCTAATCATCATTTGTTACTAATACAATTACAGAGACTTGGGCTTACTCCTCCTTGTATTGCAAGGATCAAATCCTATTTGTCTGAGGGGGAGAGTGGGAAGGAGAGAGGGAGTGGGAGGGAGAGAGCAGTTTACCTCTTGGTGGCGTAACGTTCAAGTGGACAGGTTTCATCTGAGCTGTGACCAGCTCGTGAGGGGAGATACAAGTTTGTAGTTTGAGGCCGCATGGGGACTAGCAGAGGCATTTTAGGGGGAAAAGGAGCCTAACAACTAACGAAACTGATTGAAACGGCCTCTTCCCCCCACCACATTCAGCTCAGATGAAACCTGTCCACTTGTACCTTAGAGAGGCGGTTACGCGTGGAGTACCACTAGGTCTAGTATTAGTACTATACTTTTTAGTATTTATATTGAAACACATTTAGTGCTTTACTCAAATAAATGGTACCAGGAATTGGCACATACTTTTTCACAAACATATTTAAATTATTAAACAGATTCACTGTGACTTCATAATTGTAGGTGGGGTAGGAGAAGGTGATTAATCAAAGTAGCATATTAACTAATAAATATTATTATTATTATCTAGGGAGAAAACTATTCGATAGATTTCGAATAAATTTGAACCATAAACGTCAATTAGGCCTGTATAGTTGCACGAAAAAAGGTTTTGAAAATTTTTGAATAAAAACCCCCTTTATGGTCAAAAAACCCCAAAAGTCAGTTATTATTATTATTATTATTATTATTTCTAGCTAAACGATAAGTTTTAGAAAGATGCGGTTTTTTGCATATTTTTTTATTATTGTAGGATACATTAAAGGCTACAAATAAGCCAAATTTGATCTAAATCGTTAGAGCCGTTTTTTTATTAAAATATAATAACTGATTTTTTAGGGGATTTTTTTTGCCAAAAAGGGGGTTGTTTTTCAAAAATGTTTAAAACAGTTTTTCGTGCATCTATACAGGCCTACATGACATGTCTGGTGCAAATTTGTTTGAAATCGATTGAATAGTTTTCGCTCTAGCTTTGTATACATACAGACATACAGGCAGACATTTAGTAAAAAACACTTTTTTGGGCTCAGGGGTTCCAAAACGGATATTTCCACAAAAATCTCAACATCAATTTTTTTTGCGATCACTATACTTTCTCTATACTATAGTATAGTGAGAAAGTAATATAGTTCTTTACACTTATACGCTGACGACCTGCAAATATATGTATATTTTAAAATAGCTGAAGCTGAACTTGCAGTAGAACACATGAATTGTGATATATAAAATATTTCTAATCGAGCTGAAAAGAACATTTTAAAACTTCAACTTAACATTTTAGATTGTACCCGACTACTAATACATGGGCACTTTCCCCAAACTAAATACTGAAAAAGATTTTGTAGAATACTATCAGAATGTAAAACATTTAAATCGGGCTATTAATAAAAACACTATCTCCGACAAAAAACATAAAAATAAAGTAATCTAGCAAGTTGCTACTATTTAATCAGAAACGATTTTCCACTAGACAACTGCCGAAAGCAGTTGAATCAGTGAATCAATAACAGAGGCCGCTAATTGAGTGATATTTTATTTAAACCCTAATAATTTAAAACCACGTTAAGTGTGAATTTTATGAATTATTTTATTTATGTATCTAAATTGGTTTAGTTTTTATCAGCTTCTCAAATAGGGGAGCAATTTTTGCTACAACCTGTACAACATTTTGTTTATAACTAACTCCATCACCAAACTGTCTGGACTATTTCTATAAGTAAATAAGTTTGCCTCAAGTACTGTAATGTCGAGGTAACTTTTCCGTAAACAGATTTATCAGACAGACCCAACTTTACTGCAAATAACTTTTAACATAGGGAGGAACTGGATGAAGAAAAAGTTTGTACAAACAAATTTCGCAAAGTTCTGGTCTACCTCTTCCTTGCCGTGCTCACTCTACCCTACCGTATTATTTAAACAGGTACAATAACTATAATATTGACTTTCAAACATTGAAACTAACTTGTAAAAAGGGTTGAAACATTTATTCTGTTACGTGCTTCCTCCACGAGCACACATATTTTGTAAGTTCTCGTATTAGATGAATGTAAAAAAGTATGTTGTTAAGTTTATTGTTTACTGGCAATAAGATTCGAAATAAAGGTTAAAATGAAACCAGCACGAATTAATTAGCTATACTTTTTAACACAAACCCAATTTAAATTTACAAAGTATGTTTAACATAATAAGTGAATCAGTAAATAAATGTTATAAAGGCGGAAGTCCACAAAAGTAAGTATTCAGGAAATAAAAAAAAAAAAAAAAACTGAATAGCTAATTAAATATAATTTTTTCAAGTATATAATTTTAATAAATAATTTTTTTTTAAATATATAGTTTTATGATATGCCATATTTATATAAACTTGATGAAATTGTATAATATTTTTATAATAATATTTTTACATTATTATAAGTGATGGACTTCTACCCTTTTAACATTTATTTAATACTTTTTCTTGTTCTTTAATCTTGTTTTTGACTGATTGTTTACCGGTACTTCAAGTGTTATTAAAAAAAACTCTAGTTAATTGAAATATATATATTTTTTAAACCTAAGGTACCAAAATCTAAATAAATAAAAATATAAATGTGCCTTTGTTTAAAATCGATAATCTTCGAAAGTTCTTCACCGATTGCTTTGAAATTTTGTCACAAACTTTCATTTGAATACAAACGTGTTTTTATATACTTTTAGAAAAACTGCAGCATCTATTGAACATAAAAACAATAAAAAATATACTCAATATTTAACAAAAATGTAAGCGATGTTACATATGTTAATAACAGTAGTCAGCCGTTTTTCTTTAAAGAGGTAAGATTTGTTTGTTTGTATGTAGGAGGTAATCTCTGGAACTACTGAACCTATTGAAAAAATAGTTTTACTAATAAAAAGCTACACTATCTCTGAGTAACAAAGGCTAGAATCCATATTGATAAAAGCAATTTTATTTCAATATTTGTAAATTTAGTCGGAACAAATTCTCAGAATCAAGTTGGACGTTCAACCCATGGCGTCTAACGGCTGTAATACCAATAAAACAACATTATAAAAAACTAAAAAACGACAATTGAAAGATGAAACTTATATCATTCAAAGATGTGCACAAACACATAAACTATTTGTGTATGTTGCTGTTAAGGCAGGTAAAATACATTAAACTTGATTTTAGGTTAGGCCTAGACTGATGAACCAACTTCTTGAATGTATTTACATTCATTACCATAGCAATACATTGAATAAAATAACAGATAAAACAGTTGATCCGGATGTCCAGCTTAGTACGAAATAATATTTTACGTTAGGTCTCACGTATTCCAACACATACAAACCAATAAAAACTTGCGTCAAGGAATGAAGAAATAATAAAAGATTACGTTACATCCTAATTAAAAATAAATAAGACATATTATAATTTAACAGTAGGCCTATTTATTGATATTATAATGTAATTATTAGTGAATAACCAATATTAACAGCTGATTTTCTTATATGAAACAATTATTTGTATTTCTAACTTTTTGGTTAGGTTTTTGATTAAGTGTAGACCTGAGCCTTACTGGTTCTTTTAACCTTTATTATAACTGCTGTTATAAAAAGAACGAAATAATTTGATTTGAACATTTCACATTATTTACCATCTTAGTTTTGAGGTTATTATTAATCCTACGCCTTTATTATAAATAAAACATAACATATGTTTTTAGAAGGTTCTAGTTATATATAAAAAATGAGTTATCTATACAATTTATTTAAAAACATTTTAAGCTATTTTCAATGATATTGTGTTAAATAATTAAATTAAATTTAGCTCATCAACATTTTCCAAGTAAATTTCAGTGTTTGCTTCAAATTGAAATTGAAATGTTTCTTTATAAATATTAAATATAACATGTTCACGTGGAATGTAATTCATACATTTCCTAAAATCGTTTATCTTCCGAGCTTTTACTGGTGCCTTACCATTCGGGTTGGCCATTGTAATTGGTAAGTTCATAGCAAAGTTACTATTCTTTCGCATCTAGAAAGTGTGCTTCACAATGCTATTTATTTCCTGCCTTGCAACACATACTCCGGGTTTATTTGAGTTATACTCAAAATGATAAAATTTGCTGATTTCAAAACAATTTTTTTATGTTTGCCCTTTGTATTGGTTTCTTCCGGTGCTAAATTCCTTTTATAAAATGCAGGCCACCAACGTTTCACATCATACACATTGTAGAGCTGTCTACCTTAACAACCACAAACTTATGAGTGGAGAATGTTAATCCAGGGGATTTTATGGAATGGAAAACAAACTTGCTGTGAATTGCATTTGTAGAAGAACTAATGAACAGGTATTTTCGGGAGAGATATAATTTGCAAGTAATCGATAGCAAAGGACAAGACATTGGTGTTTACTCCATTTTTAGCGTAACTTTCGTCTTGTTTAACATTCATGGGTCTTGTTCAACTTAATGAATTAAGGAATTTGTAAACTAGTTTTTCTGTGACAGCTGTTCGCCTTGCGACATTATTGAAATGGGGTGTTATGATTTTGACACTTAGTTATTCACATGTGCAGCATGTGTCCACATGAGGCTGACCAAAACTCATATTGAAATGTTCATTGAAATAGGCCCTGAACGTTTAGTAACTTACACGTTCTCCAGGATTCTCTCCCAGAAAAATTTCGTACATTCTTTTGACATTCAACTTACTTAGAAAAGTTTTCTCCTTGCCGGAGAAATGAGTTATCTTTTGAGGGTGTGACTTGATGTGACTATCAGTTTTTAAACGAATTTCAGGATCAATAACATTACTAGACTGGCATACCTTGTGTTTTTAATCCCCTAACTCTCTTTACTTACCGAATAAATAGATATGAATGCTGCTGCACATACCTCGACCCTTTTGACCCCGACCAGGATGTAATAAAAGGTATTACTATTTCCTTCAGACTTTTTCTTTCGACCAAGGTCTTGATAACCTTAACATTGTTTGAACTTGTTGTTTCGGGATCCAGGCCTCTTTCTTGCAACATCAAAAACACCAATATTGCCATGCAGAAATAAGTATTTTTCATCTTTCGTTTCAAAACTGGAGTAAAAACTGTCGCACGATAGTGCAGATTTTTTTCACAGATTTTCTCAAAGAATTTTCTTAAGCAACGTCTACAAAAATAAACCCACCCCTTTGAATAAAATACTAATGCAAGCCTAAGTTTTCAGTATAAAACACACTCAATAACTTGTAAAAGGTTAATACCATTAAACAACATACACACATTATGAGGTTAAAAATACTGGTAGACATATTAAAAACTTAATTTAAGTTACCTGGTTAAGCTAATAGCTGTTAAGCCTTGAAATAACGTTCCCTATGCTATTATTTTAGCATTTAAGTATTCAGGTTAGGTTGTATTTTGAAAAATTTTAGTAATAAGATTGAAGCACTTAGCGTATAAGTTAATCCAAAATCAATAATGGAAACCTGACTAACCTGGTACATTGAACATTGTAGATTCTAGTAGGCCTAAACAATGTCACTAAATTAATAGATTAGCTGTATTAATGTGATATAAAGTAACCAGTTTTTTTTACCTACAAGGGTCTCCAATGACTTTTGCTTCCACTTTCGTGACATGATGACTCTCATAGGCTAGGTCAGTTAACCTAGGAGTTTTTTTCTTATTTCTTTTGTAGTTTTCATCGTTTCTCTTTCTTTTTTTCTAAATGAGAATGGCTTTATTATCACTATCATTATCATCCGTAATAATTTATAAACTTTTTAGCAAAGATAATTAAAAACTATGAAATAATTAGAGGAGCAGACGAACCAGAACACAAAGATGAGAGCTTCTGAACGTGAGGTTATGTTTGGTAGTTCTCTCTCTCGATTCAGTTGTTGGTAGACTGTCTGGACTTCCACCTGTTTAAAAAAAGTCTAAACCTCTTGTTACCATAACTACTATATTACATTTATTTCAAAGACCTTTTAACATTAAACGGTAGAGCTATCTTTAATGACAATTTGAAGAAATATGAAAAAAATGTAAGTACTTGGGACTCCGCTCTTTTTACATTTAAAGATTCAAGTATGAAATAATCAGTGAAATATTTTAGAGTAATCAGCTGCTTCCTGTAAAAACACCATTAATTTTCTGAACTATGCATTATTTTAATGAACCATATATTTTTATATGAGGCCTATTATTTTGTATTTCTTTGAATACAACAAACAACAAAATATTTACATTTGAATCACATAATACAGGTAGGGTTTGTTAATAATGAAGACAGAGTAAAAACAAAAGCATATATACGTAGACCTAACATGTATAGACAAAATAAATAAACGGTATCAGTTAACTGACACAAACTTTCTCCCAACTTACTGTAGTCAAAATAATATTATTTTTAATCATTTTATTTACTACTTTTTAGAACAAAACAAAAAAATAATATTCTACCTACGTCAATCGTATAAAAAAGTTATTGTCCCAGGCGGGATTCGATCGCGCGACCTTTGAATTACTGGCCGTCCTCGCTACCGTTGTGTTACCCCGTGCGGCCGTCGCCGTGATGCTAGATTGACAACATAAACTTGTTTATTTTTTAACATTTCCCCATAATTATGAAACGCCGAAGTCTTGATAAAAGCGGGTGGGGTCATTTTGTTTGGCATCTTAAGCACTATAAATACTGAAAATTTGATCAAAATCGTTGAGAAATTTGCATTTTTGTCGTTTTTTATTGGTTTTTAGGGGTAAATTACCCTTAAAAATTAAAAATTCCAAAAAATGAAAAAACGCCTGGAGATAAATTAGGGTTTAGTACCTACATACCAAATTTCATGAAAATCGGACCAATAGTGTCCCCTCTGGTCGTGTATACATACTGACACACTGACAGACAGACACCACGTTAAAAACACTTTTTTGGGTTCAGGGAGCACCAAAACAAAAAATTCCACTAAAAATATTTTTGGGTTCAGGGAGCACCAACACAGATAATTGCACTAAACAATTTTTTGGGGTTCTGGGAGCACCAAAACAGATAATTCAACTGAAAATTCAAATTCGAACATTTTTACAAAAACAATACTTTCTCCATATACTACGTATAGGGTGGAGAAAGTAAAAAACAAAGAAACTCATCTCATTAAAAAACAAAATAGAGGCTTGAAATGTATTGTAAATTTTTGCTTAAAAAAGGACTGAAAATAATGCAACCTAAAAGGGCCTTTCGCCCGATTTTAATTGCATAATGTATTAAAAAATTTACTGAAATTTACTCGTAAGAAATTTTATTTCTAAAAATAAAAACAACAAACACAATTCTCACAACAATACGTTTAGTTGTCAAACGCGTTTCAAATACAAAGTCGTCATCTTCATTGACATATAAACTACAACTAAATTATAACTTGTTGAAACGCGATTGAAAATTAAACGTACTTTTGTGAGAATTGTGTTCTGTGCTTTTATGCATAGTATATAATTCTAAAAAAAGAGATAAATCAAAGATTTTAAGGGTTTTATTGGACGCAGTTAAATTCATTGTAAATATTATTAAATTAAACAATTTAACAACAAATACTTATATAAAAGAACTAGGGGTGACCCCTGAGTTCTCCGCACGCCAACCTCCAACGGAACTTTCTAAAAACATATGATATGTTTTTTTTTTTTAAATGAAGGTGTAGGATTTGTAATAACCTCAAAACTAAGATTGTAAATAATGTTAAAAGTTCAAATCAAATTATTTCTTATATTTTATAACAGCAGTTATAATAATGGTTAAAAGGTCCACACTTTAAAACCCTAACCTATAAGCTAGAAATACAAAAATAATTGCTTAAAATTTTGAAATAAGCTGTTAATGGAAATATTGGAGCAAACAGCAGCTATATTAACTGTTATTTTATTCAGTTGGTTGCTACGGTAATAAATGTAATACATGTGTTGGTTTATCATTATATGCCTAACCTAATAATTTTTTCCGACTACATTTATAAATATTGAAATAAAAAAAGGTTTTTATCGAAATGAATTATAGCCTATGTTACTCAGGGGATATTGTAGTAAAACTATTTTTTCAATCGGTTCAGTAGTGCCAGAGATCACCCCTACATACAAAAAAAAAAAAAAAAAAACTTGACCTCTTTATAATATTAGCATAGATTAAATAGGCTTTCGAGCTATGAACTACAAATGTTAGATTCAAGTCAACTTACCCTCGTCCGGGATAAACGTGTTTGTATTAAAATCTGTTATTTTGTGTTTTGTGCATTGTGTTTGTGACGTTTACACTAGTGAGTGAAATAATTTTATTTGTGTGTTTTAATTGTAATTTATGTGACCCGGTCGTCAAAACGAACAAACAAGGATTGTATAGTCAATGCAGCCTCCTATTTAACATTTGTTATTACATTCTTATCCGTTAGCTTACATAATTAAACTACAATTACTACAATAAGTTGTTACATTTATTGACATGTCTTTATTATCCACTAAAGAGATGGTTACATCAAACTATGTAATTACATTATAATGCATACACACAATTTGATCATCATCAATTATTCTGACACTTTCCATCATTAAATCATTTCAACATCAATCGGTTGATGGCTAATATCCGAATAATTAGTAATAATAAAATTTAATATTCATCATTAAACAAACAATAGCTTAAAACAGTGTATACACACAATATCTCATCCTAATACTTTAAATGAGCAATTTTTGTATCTATCTTTGTATCAGTCGCGGATCTCGAAAACGGCGCTAACGAATTCAAAGAAATTTTTTATTTAGGTATAGTTTTGATTTTTAAGTTCACCCATATAGTTGTATGTCGTGTAAAAACGCAATTGTTTGATAAAATATAATTTAATAGTTGAAAAATTTTAACATATGGTCTTATGGGTTGCCATGTTGGTTACAAAATAACAACGAAATAGTAAATAAAGCGATCAAAACAGCTGTTTTTAAACAAGCCAATTTATACTGTTTTAGCACGTTGGAAATAGAGTGGAATAGAACTGAGATTGAATATTATCCAAAATCAGCTGTTCATTGGATAGTTTTTAATTACTGTTAACAAACAAGCTCATTTATACTGTTTTAGCACGTTGGAATTAAAATAAATTGGGCCTGATTTTACAATTTATTTTGTCCAGAAAAAAGGTAAACTTGCCAAAGATGGATAAATTCTATTAGTCAGTTTTGTAATATAGGCCTAGCTCATTTCTGAAACATAGTATTGAGGTTATGTTAATCCTGCAATAAATTTTACTATATTTAGGTCTGGTTTCAAAACTTTAGTTGACAGAAGATAGTATAACTAGGACTAAAATCGTAATGAAAGCCTCTCACGTTTCTAAAGCATGTATTTGAGGTTATAATTAATCTTGTAATTACTGTTAATATATTTAAGCCTGGTTTCATAATAATTGTACAAACCTATGTACAAACGAGCCAAAGATTAATGAGATTCTTTAGCGAATTTTCTAACTGCAAGCGAATATAGTCCAGTAGACAGAGCAAAAAAGTGGGGTCTACTGGAAAAAATTCCGAAGTTATGGGACTTTTTCATGTTGTTCGGGATTGCTGTGGGATGACTCTGTCAAATTTTCCAACTCAAGGAATCTTTGCTCATTTTAGGGGGCCGAAAAACTTCAAAATTTTCGTACTTTTGTCGGTTTTTCTCTTATAACCTCTATACGAAACGGTTTTCGACCAAAACTTTTATTTTCAAAGTTGTAGAGCAGTAAATTTTCTTCAATTTTGTATACTTGAACTTCTTCCTAAACTTAATATTAACCGAGATACAGCTGATCAAATTGGCAAAAATGGGACTTCGGTTTTGGCCCTTTAACTATCAATTACCATTAGTTCTACGGTAATTGTGGTAATCACTCATCAATATCGACATGTTGGAACACGCGGGGGGGGGGGGGGTCCTCTGAGTGGTGCAGACCTCTTTAACCATACATACGGCATACTACACTATAGTGCAGTCACTCCGTGCCGCGACAATACATTTCTAACGCGTGATTGTATGGAATATTTCAACCAATAAAAAAATCTTCCAATTTCAAAAAAAATAAAATAAAAATACTATTGGAAAGGTTATGTTTTAAACTTTAATTTTTGTATTTACAATTTCTTTCTAAAACGTATATTTGCTTGGGTAATCATCGTTTAGAAATTTTACTTTTCTAAATCGCTGACGCGGCTGACATAAATATTTTGGTCGAAAACAGTTTAGTTTAAAAGTTATAAGCGAAAAACCGACAAAAGTCTGAAAATTTTGAAGTTTTTTGTCCCCCCACAAAATTAGCACAGGGTCCTCGAGTTGGAAAACGTGACAGAGTCATCCGACAGCACCCCCGAATAACCTGTATAAGTTCCATTAACTTCGGAATTTTTTCCAGGTACAATGTACATATCTACTAGACTAGAAGCGAAGCAGCCATATGAGGCCGAAGGCCAAGGCGGGGTTGGGACGCGAAGCCGGCCTTAGTACATAATATATACACGCTCACATCCATATATATTATACATCAACATATCATGCACGGTCGCATTCAACAGTATAGACAATGTAAGCCATTCATACGCTCAATAGCATAATATACATTTATACTTATTTGTCATTCATCTACAAACCTTGTAAAATAAACGGTACCAGAAACTGGCACATACTTTCTCAAAAACATATATAAACTAGTAAAGCCCCGTGAGCACGCCAACCCCCGTATTAGGAGTATTTTCAATACACAGTGCATTGAATGCTTCGTACGCCCCCCGTATGGGATCATTTTCAATACAAAATGAATTGCGTGCTTTGCACGCCAACCCCCATAATATGTAACCCCAACTGTGACTTCATAATTGTATTAAAGTAAGAGAGGGGATAGTACATTAAAGTAGGAGAGTAAGTAATAAATATTATTGTTATTAGCTAAAGAGGAAACTATTCAATCGATTTCGAACAAATTTGTACCAAACATGTAATTTAGGTCTATATAGATGCACGAAAAAAGGTTTCGACAAATTTTGAAAAGCGACCCCCTTTTTGAACAAAAAAACCCCCAAAATCATATATTATTATTAGCAACGAAAATTTTTCGAAAGATTGTGTTTTTTTGCATATGGTAGGGTACAATAAAGGCTACAAATAAGGCAAATTTTATCAACATCGTTAGAGCGGTTTATTTAATAAAAAAATAATAACTGATTTGTTTTTGGGTGTTTTGGCCAAAAAGATGGTTGTTTTTCAAGATGTTTCAAAACCTTTTATCGTTCATCAATACAGGCCTAATTGACATTTTTGGTGCAAATTTGTTCGAAATCGATCGAATGGTTTTCTGTCTAGCTTTGTATACATACAGACATACAGGCAGACATACAGACAGACATTTTGTAAAAACCACTTTTTTGGATTCAGGAGGTCCCAAAATGGATACTTCCACAAAAATATCAATATCGATTTTTGTTGTGATCACTATACTTTCTCTATAGTATAGTATAGTATATTATAGTGAGAAAGTAAAACTAAAGTGAAAATATTAAATAATTTATAAAGATGCTTTTTTTATGATAATGCTCAACAAACCGTTACCAATATCTTTGTCCAAAAGCCAGCATTTCAACAGTTTAATTTTGTTGTTAAATGTTGTATGGATCTTAATATTTATCGGAAGTTAATTATAAATTATCTTTGCGATGGTAGTATACAGTTTGAAATATATTGACTATTTACTCCTGGGTATGAACCTTTTGTGTCTGCGTCCTATACCCCCCTCCCCTAATATAAAATACTTTTATAACTTTAAATATGTACTCGTATAAACACCTAAGGGGGTGTAGGCATACAATCAAAGTCGAAACTTATCCTTTTATGCATACTCTTTTTTACAAACTTTATTTGTGCTACAATCATAGGAGTAACCTCCCCAACAACATATTCTATACTCTATTATTTACCATGACAACATAAATAATACTCAAAATATGAACAATACTTTAATTTAATACCAATATTATTTAAATTGGTTTGGTTTGTTTTGTATGCATTTCCCAGATAAAACGTGTGTCTAGAGCTACAGATAAACATTTACAGAAACTAACTTGTAATTGAAAAAAAATGAAATTTTTAAAACTTTGTGTAGCCCTTTCTTGTAAATAGAAATGATTCGTAAATTTCAGTATTTTCACTCCAGTTCCTTCCTATCAGAAAACCTTTAGGTTGATATATAACACGTAGGCAATACGGATACAGTTCGTAAATAATTTTACTTACCATTTTTAATAAAATATATGGATAAATTTGAATTTATTTTCGTTGCTGTTTTATACATTCGTTTTATTTGTTCTTTGGTCAATAAATAATTTGCAGTTTGGATATTGATGTACGTGTGTTCGCTGAAGAATTTAAAATTAGTTAGATAATGATTGATCCGGTGTGTCGAACCGTATTTGATGTTAATAAAAGAAAACAATACAACTAATTCGACTCACCGTTCTATTGCCAAGGGTTTTAATTCAGGTTCGGGTTTCCCAAATAGACCGGTCAAAGAATTCTGTACAGAAAGTGTCAACGAACGATCCCGTGCCATAAGTCTGTTGTGAACCTTCAAGAACCCGCGACCAACGAACACAGAAAAATAATAGAAGGGTCACTTAGGCCAAAAGCTGTCGCCACCCTTATATTACAGCACTGCCTACCACAAGATGGCGTCCGCAACGGATGAGTCAATGTAGTAGCGAGCGCCTAGACCTAGACCAATAAGAAATCACCTTTGCAAAACCACAACATTTTTAGGTCAATGAGACTGTCAGCTTAGATAGGCTAAGTTATGTTTTTTTTCATATTCAGGTTGTAAAATTTCTTTACACTCATTTACTATTTTGGTATCATAAAAGCAAAGTTCTGTACATAAAATATTGTTTGTTAAATAAATACAGTTACAACCTTACTCTGGATTTATTGTTTATTTGCATTTCCAAACTAATAGAAAATAATAGTGGGAGATATTAAGGGTGATTTTAAACGGCGGAATGTTAAGGCTGAAAGTTAATATCAAGCTAAAATATATTTTTCAAGGATCTAAAATAAGTTCTGCAATATAGTAATAAACAATTATTTAAAAATTAAATACATGTCGGTTACTAATCTAATAAATTTTATTTAGCTGTATATACAAATATACCCAAAGTGTGCCTTTCAAAACAGTAATTAAACTCCAAGCGGCTGCCTAGCGCATTTAGTGGTACCAAAGTTCTTTTTAGAACTAAATTACGATTTTTTTTTTACATTTTTATGAAAAAAATAAAAAAAAATATTGAGAACTAACTTCTAGAGCAGGCCTATGTTTAGTTTTATGTTTGGTTCGTTCTATTACAGTGTATAAATTATGTCCACTTAAAAATAATTGGTAGTCGCCGAGCCGCATAAAGCTATCTCGATCAACCTGCCGTATTAACCAAACTACAAAAGCCAAATTAAAAAAAAAATAATATTTTCATACGATTTTACTATTAAGAGAACTTTTATACGCTTTGGTAATTCACCTGTCCTAAAAATACGCAATTTCCCCGCTATCTATCTTTTTCATGTCAAGATTTAAAATTCACTACAAACTGTCAACTTAATTTAAATATTACAACTGTATTGAAGTTAAAATTAATACTTTCAATTACACCATTAGCACCCACACCTAATATAGTTTAACTGAGTTAAGTTTCAAATTTGTATCTTTACGCTAAGTATTGTAAAACGAAGTGTGATTGAAAAGTACTCAATAAAAATGTACACGTGTTTGGACCGTCAGTAAGCGGGTTTGCCTACCGCAAGATGGCGGCGGTGGCGTCAACTACTGTAAGTACTTGTTAGGGCATTTGTCCCTTCTATTATTTTTCTGTGTTCGTTGCCTGTGACTTTTTACAATAAAAACTCAATAAGTCTGTTTAAAAAATATTCACCTGAACACAGATATTATTAGCAAGTAAAATATTTTGCTTTATTACAATTAACAAATTTTAAACGCTAATCAATTATAAGTACACATTTCATTATTACTTGCATCAATACATTTAAAAAATAGCTGTTCATAGTGGTAATAATTTTAGTACATATATACAAATAGACTATGGAAGGAATTCCAAAAAGTTGGACTGTTATTTTATTTATTATGTATTTAAGATTTTTTTTAACGACTTACTTCATACCAATTAGAGTAAATACATTAATCAGCGTAGTATAGTATGTAACCAGAGGAAGCCTTTATCCACTACGATTATTTACAAACAATTAATTAACATTTAGTAAATTAGTTCAATTTAGAGACCATTCTGTAATACTTTTTAACATTATGCTATTAGTTCCGAAATGTTCTTTATGGGTCCTTATTATACACTAAGAAACATCGTTATAAAATAAACTTCGTGGAAATTTCAGATTTTATAGTTCTTGAAAACTTTATTTTAAACTCACATTTACTAATTATTCGCACCTTACAGTATAAGTAAAAAGGGAAAATTCGAATAAAAGTGCATGAAAGCAAATAAATACTCATTGCTATGTTAACGTTAAACATCCTGCGAGGAAGGAAATGTGGCAACATTGCTTTGCGAGTTGTATTTGCACAGACTTGCTTTTATGTTCCTTCCGCTTCGAATGGTGTTTGTGTTAAAGTGGGGACGTCTTCCTGTTAAATCTGTTTGTTTAAAAGATTACTTTTTATGTATTGTTTTTGTGCATGAAATGTAGTCAGAAGATAAAGTTGCTTCGCGCAATCGAAAGGAAGTAAACGTAGGCCTACGTTTTGTCATTCCTTTTGTTACAATACAATACAACTTGAAATATGTTATTATAATACCTATAGGCTAAAATACGCTACAACGAAAATAAAAGAACAATATGTTTAAATCATAATTAATTATTACTAAAGATTACACTAAAAACAAAACAACCATAAATTGCATAAAGAAAAATAAGGAAAGCAGCTGTATTTGACGCTGCGTATTTCGAAAGATTTACGTAATGTAGAAAAAAACAGAGATCGATGGGTCCTTGGGAGCTGTAAACTGTATATTAAAATTATGAAATAAATACAAATTTCATAACTATGAGACATAGTTAAAGGTTATGTGGTAATTGAAGATGTATGTGTATAATGAAATATAAATATATACTAGTTAAATTACCACTTACACAGAATAAAAAGGCTCACATACCTAGCTACAAGTTTAACATTATTATTCAATAACCAAACACTACTAAAAAATGTTCTACAGCCTCATCACATCTCTTACATTCACTTCCATACATCCAGAAATTATAAGACAAATTATAAAGTAAATGTGAACGGCTGTGGGACAGCCGAAAATCATCGCGCCTTTTCTTCAATTCTTTTACCAGCCTTAACGGCAACATACACACATAATTTTAATATTTCAATTGCCGTTTATTATTAGTTAGTTTTTTATACAAATATTTACCGTTTCCATAAGTTTAATGTTATTATAATGAAGGATTAGAAATAATTATAACGTCAAAACTAAGATGGTAAACACAGTTACATGTCCATTTATTGTAAATACATTGTAAGACTGAAAATTACTTTCCAGGCCTAACCTAAAATTATTGTGTGTATGTTGCGTTAAGGCAGGTAAAATAAATTAAATATACACAAAATAATTTTTAGGTTAGGCCTAGACTGATGGATCAACATTTTATGTTTATTGAATGTATTTCAGCGCATGACGATAATATCTGAACTAAGCCGGACGGAACCGATTAAAATTGATTTAAATTGATGAACCAACCCCAAAACACATGTTTCTTGAATGTATTTACGTTCATTGACAAAGCAACCGATTTGATAACGCTTTTTCGATACGCGTATTTTCGATTTGTAATTGCCATATCAACCAATTTGATAACGCTTTTTCGTTACGCGTATTTTATATTTGCCATTGCCATAGCAACCAATTAATAACACTTTTTTTCGTTACGCATTACATTTCCTATTTTTGTTAACTCCTACCGAAAATCGCGTTAAGAAACTTCGTTCCAATAATAATGTATTCGATCCTACAAGAGATTCAAACAAACTATAATACTTCGTACTTGGACGAGTTCTAATGAAGTATGATATCCAGGCTTTCCATTATTTGTTTACAAAAATCGTCAATATCTCGAAAACGGTGCGTTCTAGAGCATTTTTGACGATTCTCGATTCCTCCTGGAGCCTCCCCCCCCCCCCCAAGTCAAATTTTGAGTGACTAGTCAAAACATGTTTTTAATGCAAAAACACGTTATTCCATCAGGGGTTTTAGACAATTCTCAACCACTCTTTAAGAGACACAGAAATATACATATTTTTACCTCCATTTTTATTACAATTTTTCAACATTTACCGTTATACTGATTGTATTATACATCTTTTTACACCATAAATTATTTCCCTGCGAAGAACGGGTACAACAGCTAGTAGATTATAATTTATTGATATTTTTACTCGTTAGATGAGTGTTTGATGTTACTATTTCATTACAGGTGTAAAATCCGCCTTTGTAATATGTTCTCTTGTGTCTATCCTATTTTTACTGAGTGCATATTCATGTACAATTAATTCTTGAACAAATTGTATTTATGTCAATTGCTGTATATTTTCTACAGTTTTTAAGCTGATCGTTATTTAAATTGTGTTGTGTGTTTTGATTGTATGTTTTAAAAAATGTGTGTATTTGACTGTCTGCCCTATATTATACAAATTCTGATATTTGTCCAAAAAACCCAGTACTGGATAAATCAATACACTCATAAATAATTATACTTTTACTAAATAAGATTTCTTTAATTGCATTGCACATTAAATAATATTCTTTAAGTGGGTCCTATTCTATAAATAAATAATATCTTCTACAAAATATGCAAGAAACAACCCTTTTTCAATATAACGAATTTAAATATTTGTTTTATTTGTTACAGAATCAGTAATGCTGACAAGAAAAAATCGTCGCATTGTGAAAATTAGCTCAAGATTTTGAGGATTAATTTACAAAAGAGGTAATATATGTTTTAAACAGGTTTCTGTTGTGCGTTTAAAAACATGTGTTATATTATAAAGTTAGTAGAATTTTTACAATAGCTTTTGTTTATGTTACAATTTTTCAATTTATATAGCTATATTCCTTAAATTCTACAAAATGGAATTCGCAGTTGATCGATCGGTACCGAATTGTTGAAGGTGATTCATAACTATCTTTCTTAGTGGTAATTTATTTTCTCCTTCGAAGTATTTGAGTTTCTAAAGCTTAATGGCACATTAGGAGTTTGGTCATAAGTGTAGAATCACAAACTTACGACTAAAAAGCAGGGGTGGAAAAGAAATACGATTTTTCTCTTCTAATGCGCTTTAAATATAAGAAAGCAGGGTGGCTGAGAGATTAAAGACGTTAACCCAGTCTTCTAAAGATGGCATATCTATTTACTGAATATTTATTTACAAAACCAAAAACCAAATAGTATTTCTAAAAATATGCTAAAAACTATTGGTTAAGGTATAAAAAAAAAAATTATAAACCATAAAGTAAATGCAGAAACTACAAATGAAAATCAATATTTTTAAGCTATGTTTTTATTTGTATAAACATTGTTATTAAGTTTAAAATTTAATAACTTTTAGAACTAACGTTATTTTTCTCAATATCTCAACGGATTTCTCATATGTCCTAACTTCAAAAGGCGGTGCTTTAAGAATATTTCTATTCTAATTTCCAGAAAGCATTACTTGTTTTTAAAGCTACAGATATTTTATATTAACGTGTGGCTTTGTAAACGTTCTAAATTGTTTTCTCTAAACGAAATATCACTACCAACAAGATTTTAGTTTATTTTAAATATCACTTAGGTAAATGTGATATTGCCAAAGAAACACATAAGCTTAACAAAGACAGAAAATCATTTCAAATAGTAAATAGTGAAAGCAAAAGAAATTATAATTTGATTTGTATTAGAGTAAGGAATGTAAGGAGGATGACCGGGAAAGTGGAAGACATATCATCCAGATAGGATGCCTGTGCTTACTGGATTCATGGATTACTTGTGCTTTCCTCGTCTTCTTTAGTCTAACTGGAGTATATTAAAAACGTATATATAATACTAGGGGAAACCCTTGAGTGCTCTGCACTGCAACTCCGTTGAAACCTTCTATAGACATAATCATATTATGTTTTCTTTATAATAAAGGTGTAGGATTAATAATAACCCTATAGCGAAGATGGTAAATAATGTTAAATGTCCAAATAAATTTATTTCGTATTTTTTATAACAGCAGTTATAAAAAAGGTTAAAAGATCCAGCAAGGCTCAGTTCTACACTTTAATCAAACTTAACCTAAACGTTAGATATACAAGTAATTGCTTCAAGGTTTGAAATCAGCTGTTAATGGAAATATTATAGCAAACAGCTGTTTTATTTGTTATTTTATTCAATTAATTGTTTGCTATGGTAATAAATGTAAATACATTTGGTGGTTCATCAGTCTAGGCCTAACCTAATATTTTTTTCCGAATAAATTTACAAATATTGAAATAAAACATATTTTTTATCAAAATGAATTATAGCCTATGTTACTCACCGATAGTGTAGTTTTTTATTAGTAAAACAATTTTTTCAATCGGTTCAGTAGTTCCAGAGATTATCCCCTACATACAAACAAACAAATTTGACCTCTTTATTATAGACTGGGGAATCTTCTCGGTTTACAAGTCAACCCCCATTGTGACTCCGGCGAAGAAAATGAAAACAGATTATTGTTTACAATTATATTTTCAGGAAATGGGGATTGATTAGGACTGTGACCATTTTCAAATTATAAAATGTGATCGAAAAGTAAAGCAATATTTCAAACTGGTCAGATAGACCTAGCAAAGCGTTTACTTTAGTTAGCAAAATTTTAATAGTGGTAGGTATTTGAACAAAAATATGATGTAGTAAGCCTTTTGTTTTTTTTTATTACTATTGAAAAACCAAAACAAATTAACGGTACCAGGAACTGACACATACTTTCTCACAAACATATTTAAATTAATAAACAGATTCACTGTGACTTCATAATTTTAGTCAGGTAGGAGAGGTAATTTTAAAAAGTAGGAGATTAACTAATTAATAGTATTATTATTATCTAGAGAGAAAACTATTCGATCGATTTCGAACAAATTTGCAATAAACACGTCAATTATTGCTGTATAGATGCAAGAACAAAGGTTTTGAAAATTTTGAAAACAACCCCCTTTATGGCCAAAAAACCCCTCAAAATCAGTTATTATTATTAGCTAAACGAGAATTTTTAGAAAGATGCGGTTTTTTGCATATGGTGGGGTACATAATGGCTACAAATAAGCTAAATTTTATCAAAACGGTTAGAGCGGTTTTTTATACAAAAATAGTAACAGATTTTTTGGGTTTTTTTTTGCCAAAAAGGGGTTGTTTTTCAAAATTTTTCAAAACCGTTTTACGTGCATCTGTACAGGCCTACTTGGCATGTCTGGTGCAAATTTGTTTGAAATCGATGGAATAGTTTTCGCTCTAGCTTTGTATACATACAGACATTTTGTAAAAATCACTTTTTTCTACTCATGGGGTCCCAAAACGGATATTTCCACAAAAATTTTAACATCGATTTTTTTGCGATCACTATACTTTCTCTATACAATAGTGTAGTGAGAAAGTAAAACTGTTGGCTGTGAAGAGTAATTACCTGATTATAAATTTGCCAATGGTTGTTATTGTAATAAATGCATTCAAGAAAAGTGTTTTGGTTCAGTGTAGGCCTAACCTAAGATTGAGTTTGGCTTTTGATCCAAACCAGCTTTTTGATTTATATTATGTAACAACAGATGCTTGAATAATTCTTTGATTTGCCTTTGTGTTTGCTTTTATTTTGTTAACCTAACCTGCAAACCGGTTAGTTGTGAAAAATAACTAACTAACTATAAATTTGATAAGTTGGTTGCTATGGTAATGAAGTAAATTCATTCAACAAACTAGTGTTGGCTCAGTAATAGGCCTAACCTAGAATTGTTGTGATGCTAAGCTTTTAATTCGAATCAGCTGCTTTAATCTGTTATAGGTCTGAGAGTGAACCCCCCGCATTGTGATAATAATTATCAGCCCCTTAAAAATATTTTGCAAAATCATTTCTTAGCACACCTTTACTTAGTGGTATGAAGGTACCCTGAAAATGTTACGTTTCTAGGTGTC
>JAGFPH010001307.1:250384-264459 GCA_018207615.1 Philaenus spumarius | reverse complement strand
TGAAAGCAACCCCTTCTAGTGGGTGAAACACTTTTTAGTCAAGCTGGGAGATTTTTATTGACAAATTCTAAGCAACTTTTGTTCTATAATTTTTGTAAATTTGATATTTTCCGAGTTATTAAGTATTGAAACGGTGCATTTTCCATTAAAAACCCGTTTTTAACCGTTTTTCACAAATAACTTTTTTCATTTTATCGAAAAAATCATTCAGAACAAAAATGTAGCTAATAAAAGAACAAAGAGATTCCTTTCTAAATGACTTCTGTAAACTCAATACGAACTGAATTATTGTTTGTTGAAAGACGGTTATTTTTCGAGAAACTCGAAATTGAAAATCTTCAACCTTAAATAACTTGAAAATGGTGAA
Organism: Philaenus spumarius; assembly: GCA_018207615.1. Lineage (NCBI taxonomy): Eukaryota > Metazoa > Arthropoda > Insecta > Hemiptera > Aphrophoridae > Philaenus > Philaenus spumarius. The sequence continues at coordinate 264,092 of JAGFPH010001307.1, read as the reverse complement.
TTTTTTGGGGGAAACTCAAGAGACCTTTTTTAAAGTACGTAAACAAACCTTTTAAATGAGCACTGCTAAAAGTATTTTGCATAAGAATTGACTGACTTATAATAAAAATAACGAAACCTTTTTGTTTTTGAAAAAATAACAATTACACCCTCGCCATTACCACCCTAATTGAAATGAATCGCAACCCACTTGAAATTAACTTCATTTAGATGTTTTTGATATGATCGAAGTGATTTGACAGGTTTGGAAAGCTTATTTTAGAAAAAAATAATAGATTAAATAAAAAATTCCATTAAGATATGAATTTTTCTTAAATAAACCAAAAACTATCCATGATATGAAAAAAAATCAAATAAATGTTATTTATAGGGATTTACTACTAAAAATTTAGATTATATATATATTTTTAATTTGTATCATAAAAAGTGAATGAGATTTGTCGGTTCAAAGTTTGCATTCGCATACTATTTGTAGCTTATCCAAGCACTTTGAACTCAACCCTTTTCAAAAATAATAATTGCAATTTTTTAACTGATATGACGCTAAAGAAATTTAAATTCTCTACAAAATGTTTTTTTAAAGTTTATAGCTTACAGTATAAGGGAATTATCGTCGAAAAACCAACAGATTTTTTTTTAAATCACGAATTTTGGAACATAGGGACTAAGATAGAAAAATGGAGTAAACAATTCAATATACAATTATCTCATTGTTCCTGTAATTTTCATTACTTAGTAGGTTAGTGGTAAAATTAATACTTAAAGTTACATTAATACAATTTATAACCGCAATTTTTACATTTTTTGTCGTAAGGACTGGTTTTTATAAGGGTTGAAGTGTTTAGAAAACAACAAATTTTATGTCGCCAGTGAAATATTATTTATTCAATATAAATGCACTTTTAAATAATTTTTAATTTAAAAAAAATCTTTGAAATTAGTTTTTAATAATTAATATTATCAGGGGATGATTTATATGGGTTGAAGCGTCTCTCAAATAATAATTCCATTAAAATAAAATACAATAATTCAAATTTAATATGACGCACTTTTAAACCATTTTAAGTTATAATAAACATCTTTAAACTAGTTTTGAAAATAACTACCCTCAGGGATTAATTTGAAGGGGTTGAATCTTTCTGGTTAATCATAAACTTCTTCGAGAATGTCAAGAGATCTACAAATAATTCATGTAAACTTTATTTTAACCAATTACATGCTAGAATCTACGATTAAAAGCCCGGCACAGGGTAGATTTTGAAGTAGAGCTTAAATCCAAATGTTAACGAAAATCGATGCTGATTCCTAAAAATGCACAGTTTTACGGGTTTTTTTACCGCTGATGACTGGACTAATAGATAAACAGCAGATTTGGATAAAAAGCTAAACAACACAAAGTTAGGGTATACCTATTATACTAAACCATCTTACGTTTTTTGAATTCATTTACATTCATTGCCATAGGAAGCAAATTACCAAAATTATCATGAGTTATTTTTATTCTTCACAACCAATATTAAAAAAAAAATTTTTTTTATTATAACAAAATAAAAGCAAACACAAAATACACGAAGCTAAAAAAAATAAAGAAGTTTTACTGTATTATAACTCAAACATCTTTCTGTTTGACAGTCACACATAATATATCATAGATAAAACAGCTGATTTGGATTAAAAGCAGAACTGCACAATTTTAGGTTAGGCTTATACTGAATAAACATATTTTTTTTAAATGGATTTACATTCATTACCAAACAAATTTAGTCAGTTTAGAATCAGTTAGTTATTATAACTCTTCACAACAGCTTTTTAGGTTGGTTAGTATAGGTTGGTTTGTATAAATACAAATCGACGCATGCATGTATGAATATATTTTTCCAGCATATCTGGAACGGATGGGCCAATTTTATTATTAAGAAAATGTACCATTGTTTTGTCACTAAAACACACATAACATCTTTAAGGACGTTTGGAAATTCATGATATGTAACAACAAACGAAAATGTCTGTTATTAGAATAAAATCAATAGCTTTCAAGGTAGGTGAGATAAATAGTGATATTCCGAGTATTTTAGTTAATATTTTATGCAGGAAAACTATAATTTTGTTCAGCAGTAGTAAATCACGAATATTCAAGCTCGTTTATATATATAATATATCAGACTCGATAAAACAATCTGCCTCCATTGTGGCCACAACGGAACTCTCGAGTTCTCTCATGCGCATTTATTTATATGCGCATCGAACCCACAATCGATAAATCGAATGGTGACGATCCGATTCAAGATTACGGTCTTGGACTATTCACACAGTGCGCATTACGCACTAGATTAGTAGCTTATAAAATCAAGCACACAGTTTTCTGAAAACTTACAACTTTGATGTGTCAAAAGATAAATCTATTCAGATGAAATATTTAGAAAATAAATAGTACACTATAAATTGTCACTGGAATGGGTGAAGCTTTTAATTTAATAAAATAGTATCAAAGGAAATTCTAGTCAGACAACGTATTCTGATAAAATAAGTAAATAGATTTATATTATGAATATTTATTTTAATTAATGGTTTAGAACAACCGCACCAATGCTGCAAAACTCTAACAGGTTTTGACGTTTGATAATAATTCTGATATATTTGCGTTTTACAGGAGAGGGTAAATTATTTAGATCAGTTTGCTTTGAAATCCAGTTGTATAAAGTTTACCATGGTGAATAGAAAATATGAATGCATGCTTGAATAGTAAATACGATTACATTGCAAATAGAGTTTATAGATGGAAACATTATTACTGTTTTATTTAATAACGGGTTTTTGATCAAACAAATTCTAAAATTACGTTTAAAAATAATACTTCAATACAGATAAAACATTTATTAGCGAATTTCAGTGACTCTTATGGTGAGACTCAAGGACGGGAGTGGTCTATGAGCACCGATCATTGCGCCTAGAACAAGTTTTTAGATATTAATACAAATATAACATGTGTTCGAACTCTTAAGGGTCTGCTCCAGTAAACGAGAAAGCAACCGGAAACGAGAGCGCTTCTCACTATAACCCTATCTAAACAGTGTAATTTCTTGCAGCTGAGCGCTTTGACATTGCCTCATTTCAAACCATTTTATAAGTCTATCTTTTGTAATTGAGCGATGCAAAAAAAAAAGAATATTCTTAATAAAATTTCGGATCCGGCTTGCAAATTACTTTTTCATTATTAATTTTTTATTGTGTTAGGAAAAAAATTCAAACTTTGTACTTACAAAATGTAAATCAACATATAAAAAGCAATAAAAAAAATTGCAAAACGGATGCGTATTGTAACTGTGCTTAAAGTGAGACCTTGCAAACAATTTTATGATAAAAAATAAACGAAATAAATGGTTTGAAATTTATCATTGCTCTTACGGGATAAAAATCCAAAATGACCGCTACTATAGCAGCCCCTTAAGGCCGCATTTTACAAGAGATTCGGTACAAAATTGGTACACTTGTTGGTTTTCTAAGTCACTCGGACGAGTTGTTTAGCAAATAATCCAACAACCGTAAGTACTTTTTTTTACCAGAATTAAATTTTTTTAAAGATTTTATACTAGAACTTGCAATGAAGCTTTTCGGGTGTTTTTACCTAAAAAAATTAATATATTAGATTATTCGGCACATTTTGTTTATTTACACTACCTTATAGCCCGTCTGGTTCGCAGAAAATCGACCAAAACTTACAATACCAAAATAGTACCCGGTTCAAAACCTCGTGGGGGATTTTACCGTGGGGCAGCTTCTGATCCGAGGCCGCAAGGTCCAGTTGGAAACAAGTTCTACTAATCTATTTCGTACACGCAGACAGCTGATCAGTGCCTTCGTGAGTAGACCGATTATATAAATAGTTGAACATATAAACTGAATTTTTTAAACTCGCTCAACTCACTTCAGCTTTTCGGATGCGTGATCGAGTTATTATAACAGTATAATAGGTTAATACATATGATTCCTGGAGATTATTTCACAATGACACGTTTTAACTCAAATTGAAAGACAATTTCTCCATCTTCAGTAATTCCGTGTCCCACTAATGCTCGGTTGAAAGAACGTTCATTAAATTGTTTAACTTAGCTTTAAGTGCAAAAGTACTAAACATACTCTACCTGAGAAGCGGAAATTACATTTGCTTTTAAAATAGTTGTAGAAATAGTGGCTTAGGTGTAGAAATAACCACAGTGTACTTGAGTACAACAAAACTTTAAAATTACCTCAAGATATTAATTTCCTACTAGTTTACAGAGATTTTGAAGAGTTTCTGCACATAACGTTGTAATAATAAACTTTCTGCTTGAATAATACATTTAAAGGTCTTGGTATCATAAAATATTTATTTTGTAAACACTAGATGTAAGCTAACTTATTTCCATTTTCAAATTACGTAAGATAAATTGTTATTGTTTCCTTGTTTTCATGATATTGCAATTACCATGTGTGTTTGTGAAAGTATGCATTTCATACAGTTATTTAAGTCTGTGTGGATGTGTTGAAAATCTGTATATGTGGGGAAAAAATGTTGTTCGTAAAAAAGAATAAACGGTACCAGGAACTGGCACATACAAACATATTTGTAGGTGGGGTAGGAGAGGGGATTTATTAAAGTAGGAGATTGACTAATAAATATTATTATTATTATCTAGAGAGAAAACTATTCGAACGATTTCGAACAAATTTGCATGAAAAACGTCAATTAGGCCTGTATTGGCCTTTAATATCAAAAGTAATTATATTCAAAATTGAATAAAATAATGAATTATTAACTCAAACGCGTGTTAAAGGCAATGCCATCATATTTGTGATGTATTAACTCAATGACGTGTTAAAGGCAATGTCATCATATTTGTGATATATTAACTCAAACGCGTGTTAAAGGCAATGTCATCATATTTGTGATATATTAACTCAATGGCGTGTTAAAGGCACTGCCATCATATTTGTGATAGATTAACTCAATGGCGTTTTAAAGGCAATGTTATTATATTTGTGATATATATAATTTTTTTTTGGGGGTTTAACGTCTTGCTGTTTTGCTCTTAAGGCTAATGAAAACGGGACCTACAGATTTACGTGGAACCCGAACCACAGCCAACGATGTCTGTTAAGAAATTGTGATATATTAACTCAATGGCGTGTTAAAGGCAATGTCATCATAATTATGATATATTAACTCAATGGCGTGTTAAAGGCAATGTCATCATATTTGTGATATATTAACTCAATGACGTGTTAAAGGCAATGTCATCATATTTGTGATATATTAACTCAAACGCGTGTTAAAGGCAATGCCATCATATTTGTGATATATTAACTCAAACGCGTGTTAAAAGGCAATGTCATCATATCTGTGATATATTAACTCAATGGCGTGTTAAAGGCAATGTCATCATATTTGTGATACATGAATTACAATGTGCCTTTTGAGTATATATTAATTATCTTGACTAAAATATTAAATTTTACAATCTTGTCGATATACAAGAAAAACTATTTATGCTAAAGAAGCTGTCGGCTTTTATTATGTTAAACAATTGTTTCTTCTCCTGTTTACTGTTTGATTGCTAAGCGCACATTTTTAGAATTGTTTAATTATTTTACTTATTCTATAAAGCAGGCAATAATAACTCAAATCTACTTCACTCGGAAACTACAGCGTCGATTAAAGTGAGAATATTTTCTCATTCGTGGAAGTTAGCGTGCAAAACACGCAGGGTATGAAAGAAATTATAACTATTGAAATTATATAATGTAATACTGCTTTTGTATTTATACTGCAATTAGATTTCCATGGGCGCGTATAAGTTTTAAAAACTCACACCGTTTTGTTAAGATATATTACTTATTTATTTTGTGTAAATACATAAATAAAAAAGGTAATTACAAAAATTTGATTTGTTTATTTGTTTTGTTCATATTATACTCTGCGTAAACACTACTAATATGAGTACTAACAATACGCAATTTAGACCACAGCTTGAAAAAAATTGGGGTTCGAAAAATTTACTTTGATGCATTTTGTAGAAACCCATTATTTCGGTGTATAATAATTTTTTTCAAGTAGGACTCTTTATGTTTACAAATTGCCTATGTGTTGTTTAGGTTTTTTGTAAAACTTTAAAATTACTTATTTCTTGTACTTGAAATTTAAGTTCACCATGCGTCTTACAATTGATGTCTTAAGAGAAGCCCAAAGTTCTTAAAGAAAAAACAGGGTGGGTCTTAGATTCGAAATAAATTGAACAACTTAACTTTTTAAAAAGGCATACAAATATGAAGGCAGTGCACTAACAGTCATTATTGGAAACAGATTTTAGAAAAGTTTTATTAATAATTTTCTCTTAGTCACACACAATATTTCACGCGTGATATTGGGTGCTTGAATCTATTATTAATTTCCCCCTTCAAGTCCAATGACACAAATTGTAGCACTTTATCTAAAAGGGCTGGGGAAATTCTAACATATTCCTGGAACTTCGTATCATTGTCAAATATATGCCTCAAAGTAAGATTTTGGAGAGTCCCTTCCTCTTCCCGTTTCTTGTACAGCTATACATTACGTACATTCTTCTTGGGACTGTATAATTTCCATTTAAACCTGAGCTTCTTCTTCTTCGAGCAAAAGTCCTGCTACCCACTTGGATACATCTCACTCAAGGTTCGAATAAAACTGACGCCAACGCCCGAGGTTCTGAAATGCCGGACAGTCTGACGGTCCACCGCCGAGCGCGTGAACGGTGGAGCGCTGGCTTCGGCTTTAGTCTGAAGTGCCGTAGCTTTAATAACGTTTGGCATGCTTGTCCCACAAATAATAATAATAAAACAAAAAACAACTACACACCTGATATTTGGGTCCCTTTTATGCATTACATGGTTAAATAGAAATAAACCAAAACAGTAAGTGGAAGAAATATTGGGATCAAAATATTTAAAACCCGCGACAACTTGTCTATCTATTACGGTCGTCATACAGAAGTAGTTTAACTCGTATCTAGAGAGAGTTTCCAGTTCTTCATTTTTCTTAAACAAAATAATTCAAATTATGTGTTTCCTGCTGTATTGGATCTGTTCTCACAATTGAGAAATATGTAAATAATTTTAGCACCAAAAAACATTCTATAAAACTCAAGGTGTTGTTTATTTGTTGTAAACGGTCCAGATGGTTTACAACATATAACGAACTAAAGCAATATTCTACTTGCAGACTGCTAGACATATTTCACTTACAAATATGCCAGCCTTAAGTAATACATTGAATATATAGTATAAACTTAACTTTTCTGTAAACAGATTTATCAGAAGCGAGTTTACTGCAAACAACTTGATTGTAGGAGCGGGGTCTGAGAGGGGAAGAAAGTTTGCCCTAACAAATTGCACAAAGCATAGGTTACCCAACTTTGCCTCACACTCTTCCTTAATTTACTGATTTATTGTGATATCATTCTACTCTATTAATTGTAAGTCTGAATTTGTTTTAGAAATTAACTTTAATTAACGTTTAAGTTGATATTTTAAGAAAAGTGAAAATAATATAAAATCTAAAATAAATATTTGACAAACGTGTTTCAATGAGAAAGTCGCAGTATAATATCGTTTATGAAAATGAAAAGTATCATTCTGTATTTGATAGAATACATGTTTAATACAAAATCTCACAACTAATAGTTTATACAATCAAAAATGTTTCAATGACAAAGTCGTCATCTTCAGTAATGCTAGACCTACAATAATCAAAAAATAACTAAAGAGTTTATTATTCTTAATATGCTGATAACAACTGAAAGCTGCGCGTGTAACAGGGTATAAATGTCATGTGCAAGCTGATAGCAGCATGCTGATGAATCATTTTTATATTTTCAACAAGCGTATAGCAGCTTTACGAACTGCGCATGCGTCTGCTCCTTCCAACATCTCCAGCCGACAAACTCTACCACTTATAGCGCTGCAAGTTGATGCATGTTGGTCACTATTTCTAACAGCAAGTATATTCTGCCCGTTTACACACAGAGTTTTTCCGACAGTTTTGTAACGGACCTCTGCTCCAAATCCTGTGTGTGTGAATATGAAACTGACGAGATGCCGAGAATGTGGGGTTGGAACGATCCGCCGGGAGTGCAGGCTCGGAAATGCACAAGCATTTTACACGCGCTCCAATTTGACGCTCCAGCGGTTCCAAGCTACTGATCTTGAGTCGTTGCGCTTCAGACCAAGTTGAAGTTACTTCTGTTTATTTACTAGTTTAGTTATTCTGTTATTATTGTTTATTTACAACATTAATACCCATTATCGAATCGGGACAACCTTGAAGCATTTATAGAAATATATAGAAACTTTCCGTGATTGAAAAGTAAAAAGTGATGAATATACAAATCTTAAAAATTGTACATGTGATAAATTGTCGTCCATTCTTAAGTAAGTTCTATAATCTTCTGGGAATTTTCTCTTAGTTCCCTTAAAAGAGGCGTATGACCAAAGTGTTTTTCTATTTATTCTACACTCCTAACCCCATATTTTTTCGCGGGGTTCTCTCTTCCTTTTCACAAAATAATACACACAGCGCTACACAAACAATAGGTATATTTTTTCTTAAACTCGTGTTAAGGTTGTCAGCTCACTGCAAAGTGTTCTTCAATTCGACTGACTAGCTTACCACAGAGCGTTGGAGCGCGGCGAGGGGAGTTTCCCTTTTGTATATTGTTTTTCACTGAGGGTTTTGGAGCGTACGCTCTAAACTCACGCTTGCGGCATGCTGTCCAGGAATGTCGTTCTTTTTGTATACCACACTCTAACCTCAGGCTCCTGGCGCGCCACTCCAAAATGTCGCTCCGGAGCGGAATTCCAGGAGCGTATGTTTGTAGTGTACGTGTAAACTTGCCTACCGTCTTGTAGCGCTGCAAGCTGGTGCATGTAAACCACCTTAACCTAACAGTGTTTCACTTATTTATAACTAACTGCCAAGCGACATACTAACTTGATTAAATTTAACTACTATATATAACTTAAACATATTGCTTAACAATACATTAATACAGAATTTGGTTTGGCCCTACTTCATTTTACTGCATTTACAATTATGTTACTATATTTGTTAATATAAAAAGTTTCCCAAGCCTCTGTTGTGTTTATTTTTGTTAAATTTTCCTACTTTTAAAGCATGGGTTTCATCTAATTAATGCTTATACATAACAGATTTATCAGCTCTATTACATTTTAAATTATAAAAGAGTTATTTATCTCGCGTCTTTACGCTTCTGTCGGATTGGCCTGCACATTTCTTCGGACACTTCCACAGATTATGCAATACATTCCAGATATGTCATGTTCTTAAATTGTATCTTTAGAACCACGTATATTTTTAACCAAGATAAATTATTCTCAACTGCCAAAGCTACATTTAAATTTTCAGGTTTTGCTGAAGATTTTTACAATATTAGATAACGCTAAAGCATAGTTGTTTAACCTTTCATTCTTGGGAACCCTTACATCTCGATTTTCTTGACTATGTTGTCTATTAATGCTTTAAAATAACCCTTAAATATAACACCACCGTAATATATATTTCAATCCTTTCTCGTAGTTGTAATTTTATAACAGCAAATTTACCTAATCTGTGAACCGTAGAATAAAAGCGATTCTTTTATGCACCGATGAACGGTGTGAGACCTCAGTTATATATTTTATGTCTGCGCATGTGAGTTTTCCAAATACAATCAGTTATAACTCATTGTTTTTATTAAACACATTTACATCTAGAAAGGGAAGTTTTTTTTTAAAAATTTTCGTGGTAAACTGTATGCTTGCTTACCATTGTGGTATTTACAGTTCCTTTGTCCATTGTAAAGAGCACTAGATTAAAAAAAATTTGTAATTCTTAGAACTATACAATTTGGTAGAAAGTGTTTCTTATCGTAAAGATTGTATTTCCAATTACGTTTATTCCTTAGTTTATTAAACATTAATATTTATTTCATAGTTATATTCCCACTTCTATAAAGTGGGATTATAAAATACCAATAATGTAGGAACATATTGCTTTACTTCTTTACCATGAATACAACTCCTAGTGAACAGCGTTTTTAAATACAATTCCTCCGAGTACAGTGGGGAAGGCTGTGGAGGTTGGACCATTCTGGACTGGGCATAGTGTCTGCTAATGACCAACTTACTGTTCCCCTTCTCTGAGCACTATCGAATACAAAGAAGATAATAATGTTAAATGTTCAAATCAAGTTATTTCGTATATTTTATAATAGCAGTTATAATAAAGGTTAAAAGAACCAGCAAGGCTCAGGTCTACACTTTAATAAAAAGCTAACCTACAAGTTAGAAGTGCAAATAGTTACTTCAATGTGTGAAATCAGGTGTTAATGGAAATATTAGAGCAAACAGATGTTTTATCTGTTATTTTATTCAATTGGTTGCTATGGTAATTCATCAGCCTAACCTAAGAATTTTTTGCGACTAAATTTACAAATTAAATATTGAAATACAAAATATGTTTACCAAAATGAATTATAGCCTGTGTTACTCAGGGATAGTGAAGCTTTTTATTAGTAAAACTAATTTTTTCAATCGGTTCAGTAGATTCAGAGATTACTCCCTACATACAAACAAACAAATTTTACCTCTTTATAATATTAGTATAGATAGTCAGGGAAATAACTTTGAATTATTAAGAGAGTTTATATTTTATACGTGTGATCTTAAGATATAGAAGTTATTGTTTTAAAACGCCTAAAAATCCATTAAAAATAATAAATGTTTACTTAATTAATAGTTTTCCATAGATTTCTTTCATCTAAAAAGCTGTAATTCGAAAGCACATAACCATTAAGAACAGTTGTAGATTTACTTAACAATCGAATAATCATTTTGACAAATAAAATTTCAAATATTTTTTGCTTACAAAATATCTTTCATAGGTGTGTTTTTAGTTAAACTATTTGGGTTAAAAATTAAAAATCTCATCCATATAAATTATACCACAATGAAGATTTCTACTGCTAAAGGATAATCTTATCAACAAATAAACATACACAAATACGTACAGTATTGGAGTAAACACAACCGGTATGGAAGGAAATCTGGCAACGTTGCTTCGTAAGATTTGTTAGCCCTTTCAACCTGAATAAACCGCTTTGCTCCAAAGTAGGGTCGCTCTTATATAAATCTGTTGCGATAAGTTATTTTTACATTTACTGTATTGTTTATGCGGGAGATTTTGCCGATATAATAAAACCAAACGTAAATAAAACATGTTTTAAAAGATTTATATATCTCGTCTAAAAGGAATAAAAAAATAAAAATAAAACAGTGTCGTGCATAATAATTGACCGAGCGAAGCGAGGTCTCCGTTTTAACTCGACCGTTTGGCATTTCGTCTGTGTGTCTGTATGTCTGTGTGTCTGTCTCACGATTACGGCCAAACGCCTTGACCGATTTTGATGATTTTTTGCATGAATATTCCAAATTCCTAGGCCGAGCCAGGTATATATGAGGTTTTTTCCATTTTTCATTTTTAACCCATTAAATAAAATAAAAATGGCGGCCGCACCGTTTCTCTCAGTGTAAGCTTTTTTCCAAAGCCAGTTTGTGGCTTAACCGTAAGTCAAATTTTAAAACTAATGACTTTTTGCTAATAGTAAATTTGATTTTTAACAAAATTGTATCCTTGATTTTTTTTCCGTATCTCTAACGGTAAGCTCACAAAATGGCCGTAAACTTCAAATTTGTTAAAAATCGTCCAAGCTTTTGTATTTCAACCATGTTTTTATACGTTTATTCTAAACCAATTCAAAAGTGTTGCATAGCTTTTTTGTAGATAAAGGTTCAAAGAATTCATATTGCCAGTAAAAAAATGATTGAAGTAAAATTATCAAAGTTATTAGATCAAGAAACATTTATTTGTTATTAGTATGTTCAGTAACGAAAGGAAAAAGTTCAACTTTAGGCCTATATAAAAAGTAGTAAAAATGATTGTAATTTTTTTCATAATGTAAAAACGTTTCGTAATTTAGTTCTAAATAGAATTATATGAACATATTTATCAATTTCAAATTTTTCATTTTGAAAACATTAGTTTATAATTATGTTCATACTACAAGACTGCTAACAAAACTAGGCCTGTTTTGAACAGTAATTTAGGAATATATCCTTTGCAAAAAATGGCATACAATAATAAGAAAGTGTGGGGGATAAGAAAGTGTAGAGAATAAATCAAAGAATTAAACTGAATATTTGTAAATTTCATAAAAGTATTTGACTTAACTTTACTTGAATTACAAAATGAGATGAAACAAATGAAACCGTTCGGCGATAAAGGACATACAAAAAATGACTGTTGGACCCAGTTTGAAGTGTTGGTACATGGGTTGAGAACAAAGTTGAGATCACTATCACGACGTTTTAACATCGTTTGTTTTCATTATTTCTAATATTGGAATATGAGATGAAATTTATGGAATTGTAAATACTTTGTTAACCACGTCATGGAGGTTAGTCACTAAGGTTAGTTAGTGACTAACCTCCATGACGTGCACGTCAGATGCGTAAATTGAACTTTTAATAAATTTTAACGATCTCCACTCGGAGCTATTATATGTTTTTATTAATGTTTTTGTGTTGTTAAGTGTTTACCTGAGGATGGGCGAATGCCCGAAACCGCGGTCGTAAAATAAGAAGTGAGAAGGAAGGATTTAGTTGACGTACCAAACTAAGGTAATATTGATTATTATTAATTTAATTGTATGTTTTCCCTCTATAACTTGATATTTTTATCTATCTTGGTCATTATTAACCTAAATAAAATACAATGCCTCTAAAATAAAATCTTTAGCAGTTAAAGCTCAAGAAAAGAAAAAATAATGAGAACTAGAAATCCTGGAATAGCGGGAATTGTAAAATAATGTTTCGCTGGCTAAACCTTGTGCTTACTTCCTTACTGGCACACTATTTTTAACCTAAGCTCAAAACCACATTAGTTATTTTAACGAGCGAGGTCTACTGTTCACAGAAATACTAGTATTATTAGGAACAACAAAACGCAAATTCAACACCCTCATGGCATAGTTTAACGACTTTTGATATTTTTTGTGCAAATAATTTAATCGTATTACTTAAAAATCACAAATTATAAATGATTTATTGTGGTAGGATGGCGGAAGTAAATCAAACAGTTGTTGACTCGCTTTAATGCTGACAGCACATGGGAAGTAATCTGTTCTTCGATTATTTTACAACATTTTACTACAGTATTTAAGTAACAAACCAAATGGACTTACATAGTTCGTCATAGCATAGTTTAAATAGAAAAGCGTTGACGTCTGGTGTAGCCCAAGTAATAATTCGCTATAGGAAGTTATTAAATCATTTTCGAGCAATGTAAAAAATGCTTGGTTTTGCTTGTCTTTGGAACAGGAATGATGTTTAGTTCTTGAAGGTACTGTATCCTATTACATTAAATGAGAAGTTCTTGTATCAATGTATCTGTCTCGGATCTCGAAAACGGCTCTAACGAATTCAAAGAAATTTTGTATTTATGTGTAGATTTAATTTTTAACCCTTAGTTAGTCGCTAGGCGGGGATTTACCCTCATTCTCAGAAAAACTTAAATAAAGCTGTAACTGTTCAATGTTGACAAACAATGTTCCAGGTATCTTTCTTCTGGCCTTTTTCGAGCA
>JAGFPH010001307.1:209340-233153 GCA_018207615.1 Philaenus spumarius | reverse complement strand
TTTTTGAAACTATTTACAGGCCACTGTTTCTGTCAAATAATTTGTAAGTTTCAGTATTTTGCCTACTAACTTGAGGCTACGCCCATTAGGTTAATAAATTGCATCAAGTAAGTTTTACGAAATTTTACTTACCAATTCAAATTATATAATGGTGTAGTTACTGTACCAACTTTGTTCACCCTGGCGTATTTCATAATTATGTACCTATATGTAATACGTATATGAAAAACAAATAAAATGAATGACCGGTTTTACCTATCAAAAACAAAGAAAAAGAAATCAATTTAATTTCTGCCTTCTATTGAGCCTTAAATTCAATCATAAAATTGTCCACTACAGTTTCAATGTAAGTTTAAATTTTGTAAACTTATATTTTTAGCTTTAATATAGAACAATAATACTTATAAATTATAACTTGTATATTTTTTTAAATGACGCGTTTCGAATTATTATACAGTCATTATCAAATTATATACATTTATACAATAAATATAACACTATTAAAACAATACAAACTCAATCATGTTTAAAGGTAATAAATGAATACACAGGCGACACTCGAGACCACTTGATAGTTCACGATGAAGTTCGATCGTCATCTGATTAGGTTTTCTAGTCACCAGATAAAGGTCTCTGGTATTGATGGAGTGGATTTAAGTTCTTAGCCTATATATTCGAATGCAATGGATTGGATTCTATGTGATTATTCAAATCGAAGATAGTGTGGAAATGAAATTGGCATTTATTGTTAAGTAGGTGGATCGATTGCATTTATGGATTTGTATATTTGAAACTCTTCTATTGCATTTATTAAAGGACCTTTTTGTAGTGATGTAACATATTTATAGATGTGTGTTAATGTCTGTGTATTTGCGGTGGGTGTCAATTAATTGTTCTTTGAATTTGGATTATATTTTCTTGGTGGTGGTTTGAAGATGGCGGGATGTGCTTTTTGGAACGGACTTTAAATGGGCGATTGGCCGATCATCGGCATTAAATTCAATAAAATATGCTGCTCTTAAATTGATTGTGTTTTTGCCTTTTGCACGATTTATTTATTTTTTCTAAATTGTGCGAAGTTCTGTAAGTTAGATGTTAACCTTGTTTACGAAACATATTGTGAGTTGAGAACTATAGTGGCAATCTGTGGAAATATATTTGGTTTAAGATGATTGGCTGTGTTGGATTTTCTTCTTTCAGTTGTTTCTTTACTCTGTTATCGATTATGGAAGTGTTGTAACCATTAGAAGCAGCTATGAATTTAATGGTATGTTTCTTGTTTGAAAGCTGCTTGATACATGAGAAGTCTCAATAAAATATGTATAGAGCTATTGTAATTTAATGATTTGTGTGACATGGTGTGGTTGTTTATATAGGTTGTCTATATATTTTAAATGTGTCTGTTTTAAAACAGATAATGTTTTAATAGATAACACCTAACACATCAATAAAAAACCTTATTAAATCGTTATAAACTTTTCTTCTTTTCAATAAAGTATGTGTTGCAAATACATCAAGTATTTTGAAACTAAATTTATATCGGACCAGTTGAGTAAATATTAGGACGCTGTAAATCATCGAGGAGAGGAATTTGTTGGGTAAACATTCTTTCATCGAAGCCCTTCCTCTTGGTAAAGCCGTTTGGCCTAAAGCACACAAGCCTTCTTAATAAATCTGTTTACTGAAAACCTACTTACATACTTATAATGTCTGTATCAACTACAGTCACGTTTTATTGAGTTTATACATATTGTATTTAGTCTAATGTTTGCAGAGAATGTGGTGTTTTGTTCCTCATATACACTTATATGAATAAATAGGTAAGTAAAATTAGGTGAAAACCAACAACTCGAACCGACCAATAAACGTATTATATAACACTCTAAAGTGTATGAACGAAGTTTTTTGGGAAACTACTGAAATTTAAAAATAACTTAAAAGCAAGTTCATCAATAATAAAAGAAAAGATATTTGAACACTTAAAATATGTATTCATTTAAAATACATATCTGAGTTGAAGGTCAATAATCAGTTGTACAATAAGGTATTGTAACAGCTCTGAACTCGCATTTAGGACATTTCTCAATGGCAGTAATTATCAATCAGTAGCAGCTAATTTCAAAATTTAAACAATTTTCCAGTTATAATTTTTAGGTTAGGTTTTAGTTTACGATAATGCTAACTGCTTCTTTTCAATATTTATTATAACTACTGTTAACTTTATTATTTGATTTGGACACAAAACTATATTAATATTAACTTTGATGATTATGATTATTCCTACATTCTAAATATTGGAAAGAGATTTAAAAAACTATATGATGGAATGCGAAGCAAGCCGGTATATCTATACTTTTTTATATTTTCTTGTATTTTTGTATGGAGGAAAACATTTAGTTTCGTAGTTTTGTGGAATAATATACATTATGTATATTACAAATAAAGCACTGTTTAGTTTAATAATAATATTGATTATTATTTTTTTTCAATGATAAAAGGAACACAGCTTCTCACAAAAACAGTTTAACACTCAAACTCGTTTCGTATCAAAAGACATCATCATGAGTGACTGCTATAAACTTATTACTTGTATAGCGTATAAGTTTGTAACTGTAACTGTCACTGATGATGTCATCGAAACAAGTTTCAGTAATGAGAACTTTATTAATTTTATTATTTATATTTACCGTTTATTTATTATAAGTAAAGTTCAAGTTCAAATCTTGTTGTTCAGTTAGCTGATGCGGTTGCCTTCGAAACGAACATTTTGGTCCCGACTTTACTCCGATATATGTTGTAAATACTAGTAAAAATACTAGTAGTAGATTTTTTTTCCCCCGTGAAAAATCACTGGCTGATGAATTAGATACGCATGAGAAATATATAAAAAAACTATTTAAGAACAGCATTAAGGCCTACTTATCTACTAGGCCTGCGTAACTATGCTGTAGGGGATTTTTAACTCGTTAAATGTGTACAATAATAAGTATTATAAAACTGTAGGCCTATTTGTTAAACATTTTTAATTACATACGTTATTATATATTTAAAGAAAGATAAAAATACTATATTTTAATTTTTATTTCATAATGGTTTTGAAATTATTATTATTATAGTGAAGAAATTAATAATCGAATATGTTATACGAAGATGTACGATCGTTTCCGAAGTTAAACGAATAGGTTTCTGTTCTTTAAATTTGTATACACAAATATACTGATGATAAAAGGTTGTATTTATATACAGTCAATAACCTCAAAGCAAATATTATAACGTATATTATATATCATACATTAATTCTATAACTCAGATTTAAAAAAATCAACTTTACAAGAAATTATAGTTTGAAGTTGTAAACATAACCCCAAACTATAATCTACACTGGGATTGTTTAAGTATTACAGATGGGGGTGAAATCAGTTGTTATATTATATGATACTCACGTACGTGCGTACGTACCTAAGTACGGACGTAGGCTACACTCGCTTTTATAGGAGTTGATGTCTTCAGAACTTTTACAAGAACCTCTTTGTTTTATCTTTAATCTTTTATATTCTTACCACAAACACTTTATTTAAAGATTGGGCATTTTATATAATTACTTCTTTCCCTTAAGGGCCTGACACATCAGATATCGTTAACTGCAGACCTGTTTCAATAATTTTAACACCTGAAAAACGTACTTGAGATTTTTATTTCCGTTATCTCATTTGAAATCTTATGTGCCTTGGGCTCAACATGCTTTTTTCCTGTTAGATCTATATATATATTAATTATTAGTCAAACTTTGTCAATTCTACATTTGGGAATTTGATAATAGAGGACATGTTGAAGTAGTAGGCTATACACTGACTTTTCGAAAACATTTGATAGTCATTCACATCACTTTTTAAGAATGTTAGACAGTCATAATGTAGGCGTAGATCTGGATTTTATATTCAAATGAATACAGTAAAATTTAATTACCTTAATTTTTTCAATGAACAATCCATATAATCCAGTCGGATAACAGTTTCGACGGTTAAACCTACATCACCATATCAACGACATGATATAGTTGAATGGTTGAATAGCAATGCAATAACTAATTACTTCAGTTTCTTTAATTAACTCAATAAGTATTAAAATCTTATTTCTAAATATAATATAATAAACTGAACACACAGAGTAGCAAGTTTAAATCCAATTAATTAAAACAATACGGTTACGTGAACACGTGGAAATAATGAAAACAAAATAAAACCCGTTACGTATAATTTATAAAATCCTTTGTTTTATAACATAAATTACGATCCATTAAATCCTAGCTCCTAGCAGCTTTAAATGACGTTCGTTTAATCTAATCACTGAATTAATATAATTAAAACATTCATCGACGGCAATTGTTTAACCATACATTGGGATATGCATTACTTGTGTTTGTCAAGCTTAAATAATAAATTAAATGCTCTTTAATCAATGTAATTGAAATTTACAATGTTTTGTATTCGTTATGAAATATGGAGGCTTGTATAAAACATAAAATAAAAGCAGAACTTGAACACAATGAAAATTTGTCTTTAATTTGTTTCAAATTGTTCAGTTATTTTAAAATAAATTTATAATATTACAGTGTAGGCCTGTAACTGCAGTGTCACGAGTTCACATGTTTTACTGTACATCTTGTAAACAATATTCATCGTATAAAAGATATTGTCGAAGAATTTAATTGAAAATATATAAGCATTTAAGAAACCCTTACAAATGAAATAATTATTATGAAAAACAATAAATGCCAATGCGTAATGATGTGCAGTGATAGGTATTCATTTTTATGTAAGGATAGGACATTCAAATTTTTGCTAAGTACAATAATATTCTCCTGCAGCATCTTGGCTCTTAATGGACCGACGATCAATCAATGTGGTAATAAGCAAAGTCTTGAAAATAATTTTTATTTCCGTTGTGTGTTTCTCTTCTGTGTTGGGATATATTCGAAATAGTTCATTATACAGTTGCTGCGTTAGGTTTATTCATGAATTTTCAACAGCGTTATCTTCTAAAAAATATCAACAACAAACTCATTATTAGCCTAATGATTGTTTGATTACATTTGCATAAGTTTTGTGTTTAACAGGTCAGTTATGGCTACAATCTATCGGTGAATCTGGCCACACATATATTGGTAGAATTCACCACCATGACGCCAGACTATTTACCTAATTTCACTAATTACCGGTAGACCTTACCGGTGCTGCCGAATGCAATCATTGAAACTTTTTTTTAATGTTAAGCTTTGTATTTTAATGCATATCTTTTGCTTTTTCGAGCACTAATTAAATACATTTTCCTAAAGGACATTTCTCGTAGCCAAAAGGGTAGACAATAAAATTGTATTTAATTTACTAATCTTGGTTTCGAGAACGAAAAAATATGTATATAGTGCAGCCATTGTTAATTTAATAGAACGGCATACACTAGTTAGTGCCTCTAAAGTAACTCTAAAACTTATCTAATTAACTTGGTAAATATAAAATATTGAAGTACGCAGTAATGTTATACATTAAATTAGGGGTTTGAAAGAGGTAAGTATTATCGTCATGCAAAATATATATTTTTTGTGGACAAAGTAAATCAAAAGGCGTGGAAGGCGACTGAGAACCAACGCTTTGTGCAATTTGTTTGGACAAACTTCCTTCCAGAGTCCCTCCCTTCCAATAAAGTTGTTTGCCGTAAAATAGATTCGTCTTGCTGATAAAATATGCTTATAGAAATGTTATTTGTAGCCATGTTGTTGGTAGAGTATTTACGAATTTGTAAAGACTGCGAAGGCGTTCTTCCAGATATCGGTTTAGCAATGTTTACAAAAGTGTCAAAGTTAATGTTTTATTTAGATGTAATGAAATTTAAATTAGAAATGCCTAGTTATCTCGGAGTTGGTGATGGGTTGTAATATAATACCTACTCAGCTCTTTGAAATGTTCATGTTTTAAAAGTTCACCTGACACAATTATAATTCTGAGACATTTTTTTAAATCGTTTTTTAACGAAATTTGACTTTGGTATCTCGAAGATTTCCTTAAAAACAGTATATCGTAACAAGGGAAAAAGGTGGAATTCTATGTAAAGATATTAAATTTAAATAATTTCATAAAGTTCAAAACGATCGAAACAGGAAACTATACCATTAATTAGTATATAAAGAAATAGGGGCTCCTCCAATGCTCGCTTTGTTCACCAACCCCTGGGGTGGCTCTCAGCGAAGCAAATGGAAACAAATTACATTATTGTATTCAATTTGTCAATTTTTAAATAGGGACCCTAAATATTTTCGGGATTAAAAGTAGCCTAGATTAATCTCTGAAAAGTCCTCTTCGTGCAAATGAAAGTTTCGACAAAATTAGTCCAGCCATTCCGGAGATTAGCCCGAATAAACAAACAGACAACTAATTAAAAAATGTATGTTTATGTTTTGGCAACGTGTGAACCACCATATGACCATTGTTTTCCGTAAAATATTTTCCTAATTTGTTTGTTGATTTATTTCGTAACTAAATAATCAAAACAACGCTAGCTATAATTCATTCCCTAAATAAGTGTAAACACTCTAGGTATCCCTTCTTTTTAAACCGGGAGGGGAGGGGGGTGGTGTAAATAAAATTGTACTAGTAGAAAATAATTAAAGTAAAATAGTTAATTAAATTGCCTGTTAAATATAATTAAATCGTATCCTTTGTTTTAGCAACACAAATTGTGATCTAAAAGCTACGCAGCACATTCAGTTAGTTTAATTTAATCACTGGTTAATTATAATTTAAACATAGATTGAAAGTGATTGCTGAACATGACAATTTGAAATTGAGAATACCTCCATTATTATAGTAAAGTTTATTTTAATTATACAGTAGATTGATGTAATTGGAAATGTATCACTTGTGTTTCTCCTGCTTTGCGTCATTCAATAATTTAGTTACTAGAGGACTCACTCCCCTTCTACCAAGCTGAAGCAAATGCAAACTGATTATTGTATACTCTAATTATTTCGCGGAAATTACGATTGATTAGGGCTGGGACACTTGGATCGGGGTAAGTCGGTGACCTGGATCCTGAAGCATGTGCATTAGGACCAGAGTTTATAAACGAATGACTGGATTTTGTTTATTTTATAAATGCTATATATTTATCATATAGGCTATATAATATTTTCTCAAAGACGATTCTCCCAACAACATACCTCCCTTAATTCTTCATAAAAATTAATGATCCAAACATCATTTTAAAGTTTATGTTCCCCGCTATTGACGAAAAATAGAAAAAATAGCTTAAAAAAATAATTTTTTTTCGTTCATATGATCTCTATGAAATAATTCATTAGTTTAACAGATTCCATCTATTAACAATCTGTTTAAAGTAACAAGACAGCTGTTAATTAGATGGTTTACATTATATATGCAAGTGTAATCTATAAATAACTTAAGGCATTATAAACCATTAAAAACTGTTATTTATTAACCAACGTAATTAACTGAATTAAATCAATTTAGGTTGCACTCCTAAATAAATTTTGAAATTTTCGGTTATAAATGAAACAACTACGTCTCAAATGAGTTTCTTGTATGTTATCAAACGACAAAACAGAAAATTATAAAGTCCAATTATTACTGATAAGCAAAACTGTATGTAAAACTTATATGTATGTAGAAGTGTGCAAACAGTACACCTATCATGTACGACTTGTTAAGTGTGGTAGTTAATGGACGGAAATGGATCAATAACGATTAACACACATTTCTGGTACAGGTTAATTCGGACCCCATTTAGACCATATGTGTTAAAAGTATCACATTTTATGCTTACGTTCTACCCAAAGTATTAGCTAAGAAGTGGGAGTTACCCAATTTT
This sequence comes from Philaenus spumarius, assembly GCA_018207615.1. Lineage (NCBI taxonomy): Eukaryota > Metazoa > Arthropoda > Insecta > Hemiptera > Aphrophoridae > Philaenus > Philaenus spumarius. The sequence goes on along the minus strand of JAGFPH010001307.1, from coordinate 225,272 downwards.
ACCCCTTCGATGCAGCTATTAATAAACGGTACCAGAAACTGGCACTTAATTTCTCACAAACATATTTAAATTATTAACACGTTCACTGCTAAGGACGCACATTTGAGCTTGAAACTGAACCCGTATTGGGAGTATTTTCAATACACAATGGATTGCGTGCTTCGCACGCCATCCCCCGCGTGTAACACCAACTGTGACTTCATAATTGTATTAAAATAGGACAGGGGATAGTACATTAAAGTAGGAGAGTAACTAATAAATATTATTATTATTAACTAGAGAGAAAACTATTCAATCGATTTCGAACAAATTTACACCAAACATGCCAAGTAGAAAAAAGATTTTAACAAATTTTTAAAAACAACCTCCTTTATGGCCAAAAAACCCCAAAATCAGTTATTATTATTATTATTAGCTAAACGAGAATTTTTGGAAAGATGGGGTTTTTTGCATATGGTAGAGTACATTAAAGGCTCCAAATAAGCAAAATTTTATCAAAATCGTTAGAGCAATTTTTTTATAAAAAAATGATAACTGTTTTTTGCCAAAAAGGGGGTTGTTTTTCAAAAATTTTCAAATCCGTTTTTCGGTCACCTATTTGACATGTCTGGTGAAAATTTGTTTGAAATCGATAGAATAGTTTTTGCTCTAGCTTTGTATACATACAGACATACATACTTACAGACATACAGACAGAAATTTTGAAAAAAACACTTTTTTGGACTCAGGGGGTCCCAAAACGGATATATCCACAAACATCTTGACATAGATTTTTTTTGCGATCACTATACTTTCTCTATACTATAGTGAGAAAGTAAAATGTTATCGTTTTTTTCTGTCCTATATAGAACAAGAATGAAATGTTCCAAGTTTTAGGTCTCTTGCTTGTTGGAAGTCAGTGGAGTTTATTTTTAACTAGTAAGCCCCCGTGAAAAATCCCAGGCAGATTAATAATTATATACACATCAGCAATACATCATTAAAAAAATACTACTGCATTTAAAAAAAAAATGACTTTAACGGGGATTTTTAACTCGGTAAATGTGTGTACAATTAAAAAGGATTAAAAAACTGTATGCCTATTTATAAAAAATTTGTATTTGTTTACATTATTATATATCTATAGAAAGATAAAAATATTATATTTTAGTTGATTTCTGTTTCTTATTGATAGATCAAATGATTTAGAAGTTATTAATATTAATAGTGAAGAAATTAATGCTGGAATATATTTGATATATATATTCGAATATATTTTTTTTCGAATATCAAAAATACGAAGATGTTAAACCGAAGTTAAACCAAAAGTTATTTCTTCTTTAAATTCGTAAACAAATATATTGATGATAATAAGCTGTATTTATATACAGTTTATAACCTCAATGCAAGTCTTATAACGTATTATAGCATAGGCCTACATTAGTTCTATAACTCATAAAAAAACCACAAGAAATTAGAATGATTAAACATAACTCCAAAGATTGTTACCTACGCTGGGTTTTGATTAAGTATTACAGATGATGGGTGAAATCAGCTGTTATATTATATGTTACTCACGTACGTAAGCTCGCGGACGTACACTCGCTTTTATAGGAGTTGATTCACTGATGCCAGTTGTTTCTTTTTTACTCGTTAGTCCCAAGGAGCATAAACACAAAATTGTGCTTTACTTTCCTTATGTATCTTATGAAAAAATGTACCAGATTTCAACCCTCTAGTTTCAAGTTTAATTACAACAATTAATATTTATTGTTTTATTGGTTGTTGCCCTGTTTGCCTCCCTCAAACGATAATAATCAAAGTGCGAGTGCTATTCCTTTCCAACGATTCACATAAGACACAAATTTGGCTAATATCATCTCTCTAATTGGAAAGTAGGTGAATTTAATTATTATTGTGTTGGAATAGTTACGACATCATTTTTACAGCGTTTTCTCCTCTTGTACTAATTCACCACTATGGCGAATTTAATTCCGATAGATCAAACATTCTGGAGGTGCATAGTGAACACTTTCAAAACAGTTTTAAATATGCCCAAAACTGGTTGCTATGACAAGAGACATCAAACTGTCTAAATTAGGTTTAAGTGAATCATAAGTAGACATAAATATTAATTATGTACTTGCCTTAGCAATCACTCCTAGGCAAGTATCTAATTGATATTTTTTATATTAATAGCAATCGGACATGGCTACACATACATTAATGGATAAGTAAACACTTTGAATCCAGTTATAAATGTTACTTTATGTGTATTTAATATTTAGACGTCATGTGGAATGTTGTCGTATTTAAAAAATGTATAGATAGAAATTTATGCAACTAACTTTAGTTTATACTTTAAATAGAGTTCACAACACACTAATAATGTTATACATTACATTAAGTGTAAAGGTTTTTGTCTTGTTTGTATAACAAAGTAAATTGGTTTTATATAAGTAAAACGGTTTAGTTAAAATATAAGCTTCTATAAATTATGTTGCCTAAAATAAATTGAGTGCAAATATGAGGTTGCGTGCAGGTCCCGACAGTAAAAATGAAATTTGGGATGACATTTTGTTTACATTTTCTCCCTTTCACATTACCACTACAATGTTTAATGTAAACAATATATTGTATAAAATGTTACAAAATGGCTTTCAGTAATACAAACAAAACTTTATCGTTGGTATGCAATGCATCCTGTTTTTACACAAAGCTATGTTTGAACTAGAAATTTAATATTTTTAGTGGGATGATTGCTGTGGGGTATATCAACATTGATGTTTAACATGACAGGCATGTCGCTCTTCACGGTCTGGTAAACTATACAACTATGATTAAATAAAAACGAAAAATAATTCGATCACGCAGCTGATCCCTTGACGTGAGTTGATCGAATTGTCTAAATTAAGTTTATATTTATTATGTTTTACGGTTACAACCTACAAATATTTGTAAAATAGGTCTACTTAATAAGGCGCTAAATATCTACCAGTGAATACGAAATATATTAGTAGAATTTGTTTGCACCTGCCTCCACCCCCCACCTCAAACGCTGCTACATTCCTTTTTTTTTTTTAAAGTCCTGCTGTTTTGCACTTTAAGGCTAATGAAGACGGGACCTACAGTTTTACGTGGAATCCGAACCACGGCCAATGATGTCTGGTTAAGAAATCATTTAGAAAATTATTCGGGGTCATCGTGGCTTCGCTGCTACTTTCCGCTCGCAGCGGAACAAAACTTGCTTCGCGAGTTTGCTTCTCGGCCTTGCAGCCTCGGATTAAGGACTGCTTCGCTTCTTTCGCACAGGACAAACTCGTTTCGTTGGATTTGAACAGGGTAATTTTATGATATTTTACGTTTTGATAAATTTTTTGGAGGACCAGGTGGGCTATAAGGTTGTGTAAAAAATCAAAACGTGCAGAAAAATCTCATATATTTATTTTTTGTAGTTCAAATCCCAAAACGTTTTCATTCTATTACGAAAACCTAAAAAATAGTTACTTTTGGACAAAAAACGTGCTTCCAGCGGTTAGACGTTTTTGGCTAACGGACTCCTCCGAGCGACTTAGAAAACCAACGTGTGCACCAAATTTGGACAAAATCGGACTAAAATGTGGCTGTTAGGCCGGCCGCACACTTATCCAGCAAAACTGCTTTAAGCAAAAACGTTTTTGTTTAAACTTGCTCGAACATTTACTTCCTATGTGTAAGATAGGAACACCGCACACTTATCTAGCAGAAATACAAAACACAGTAAAGGACGTTTGAGCACGATGAAGCAAAACGAAAATACGCTGTACAGCACGTTTAAACAAATTTAAGCGTGATCGAGCAGGAAGCAAAAACGCTTTGAAGCGTAATCCAGCACGTTTAAGGCCCATTCTATACGAACGTTAAATGCGTCGCGTTAAATGCGTCGCGTTATTTTTCGTTTTGGAAGTCAATACAAATTAAGTTGTAGCATCTATACGAGCGCATTCTACGCCCAACGTTGCCCTGTTCACTCGGCGTTGACGCTATTATTGAAAAACTTATTGTTGAAGTGGAGAAGAGACCGGCAGTGTTTGATGTTAAGTCGAAAGTCTATTCCAATAAACAAATAAAAGCGCAGTGCTGGGCCGACATTGGAAGAGCGATGTATGAAAATTTGGAGGAAATTTCAGTACACTTCCAGCAGGTACTGAAAACCTAAAGCACCGATCTGCACAGCATCCATATTGGTGACTGAACTGACGGTTTTCGCGCTCGTATAGAAGGTCCACTGCTGAGCGTTGACGCTAACAGCGCGACGCATTTAGCGCCCGTATAGAATGTCACCACTATTGTCGGGCGTTGGCGTTAGCGCAATGAATTTAACGCGACCCATTTAACGCTCGTATAGAATGGGCCTAAGCAGAACTGGCAGTGCTCGTCTCACAAGCAACGACCATTGCTGGAAGTCGAAACATTTGGAATTGCGCATGCTCGTATCGTTTTTATCATCTAAATCTAAATTTATCAAACAGTTATTTATAAACACTAGGAAGCCCCCGTGAAAAATCACTGGCTAATTAATTAAATACTCATAAGAAATACATAATTTAAAAAACATACTATTTAAAAACAACGTTAAGGCCTATTTATCTAGGGGATTTTTTTTTGTTTATATAATACTAAGGATTATAAAACTGTAGGCCTATTTGTTAAAAAATTTTATTTACATACGTTATTATATATTTGAAGAAATATAAAACACTATCTTTTAATTGCTTTTTATTTCATATTGATAGATCAAATGATTTAGAAGTTATTAATATTACAAGACTTATATTTTTATTAAAGTTGTAAACATAAACCCAAAGGTATAATTTCAATTCTGAATTGTTTTCAGTAAAAACAAAAAATTTCTTCAAGCTAAAACGTTTTTGCTTAAAGCAGTTTAGCTGGATATATAATCACTCGGCCTAAACAAAAATGTTTCTATGTTAAGCAGAATGTTTTCGCTTAAAAGAAAAACGTTTTTGCTTAAAGCAGCTTTGCTGGATAAGTGTGCCGCCGGCCTAAGAGTGCAAATACTTATTGGTACAGTACCGGGTGTCCGGAAAGTCTTGAAACGGCTTAATTACAGCTAAACACGTTACATAGGGTAACCAGATTAAATTTAATTGAAAACTGTATTAAAGAAACTATTCTGGGATATATCTGAAATTTTTGTCCTCCAACTAGGATCCGCCATATTGATTAAAAAATTGTTTAATAGCTTCATACCCATATGGCACATCATTCTGATGTGCAATTTAACGATAAAAGCAATGGTGAAACCCATTTAACGATATCTTCAACCGTTCTTTAGATTTTAATCATTAACATTTCAAGATCAAGGTTAAAACGGCTATCACCCAACCTCTGTCTACATTTATTATTGGCAATTGCAAAACATAAATTACATATCGTATAGCATTGTAATTATTATGCTAAAAACGATACTGCAAACCATTTAATAATATCTCATCTTGTTAGTCAATTAATCGATTAATTAATTAACTGTGTAATTTTTAATTATTATTAATTAATAAAAAATACATGTTAATAATAGCATGTAATAATACAATCATGTTATTAAAATTTCGTTGTCAAAATTCGCAAAGGAAATGATTTTCTTATCAAATACTTTTACACGCTTTCTTTTTACTATCTTTTTGTAGGCACTTTACCGTCAATGATATGTTTGTAGAGTTTAGCATTGTGTTGCCAATACTCTACGTTATACAACTCCTTGTATACAGCATTTCTTTATTAGGTCGATCATATTTTGTTCTGAAGTTTGTTTGATCTAGGATTAAACCCTTTTCTAATGTACCTATTGTTTTTACTGTACCATCCTCTGTCTACTGTTTTATCGTCTTTTACTCAAATCCTGCCTACATCTTGGGAAACACACTTGTAATCATAAGATCTTTATGTTCCCTGAATATAAATATTGTATTGCAATAAATTACAGTATGGGCCAACACAAACTTTATAGAAATTACAATAGATTTAAATCTATAATATATATAAAAGCGAAATACCACTCACTCACTCATTCACTGACTCAATCATCACGATTTCTCAAAAACCACCGAACGGATTGAAATGAAATTTGGTAAGTAGCTTCCTCTAGGGCCATAGGTGCTCACTAAGAAAGGGTTTGAAAAAATTCGAAATTTTGGGGGGGGGGGTTTGGGGGGATCAAAGTTATTAAAAAACTATTTCTTCAAAACTATCGAGCGGATTGGAATGCAATTTGGTAAGTAGCTTCATCTAGGGCCATAAGTGTTCACTAAAAAGGGTTTTAAAAAATTGGAAATTTTAGGGGGGTTTGGGGGGTAAAAATTACTAAATCACGATTTCTCCAAAATTAAAGAACAGTTTGGAATGAAATTTGGTATTTAGCTTCCTCTAGGGCCATATAGGCGCTCGCTAAGAAAGGGTTTAAAAAAATTCGAAATTTTAGGGGGGTTTGGGGAGATCAAAGTTATTAAATCACGATTTCTTCAAAACCACGGAACGGATTTTAATTAAATTTGGTATGTAGCTTTATCTAGGGCCATAGGTGCTCACTAAGAAAGGGTATGAAAAATTTCGAAATTTTAGGAGGGGTTTGGGGGGATCAAAGTTACTAAAATCATAATTTCAGATCATTTATTATTATGTCAATAGTGCTTTTATTATTTAAGATCTATATATATAAAAGCCAAATACCACTCACTGACTGAACACTTAAAAATAATCCAATTACGTTAAAAAGATTGAAAATACCAACCACCACGGGCAACGCCGTACGGGTCAGCTAGTATTTTATATTTAGACAAAAATACAAAGTAAAAGGAAGTTGAAATATTAGTTTTTATCACACTAATTTTCTATACGTCCTCCATTAAGTTTTAGCCAAATCATCGTAGAGTTGTTAAAGATCTTAAAACATTTTGAAAAAGGTTGTTACATCCTTCTTTCGTATCTAGTTATTTCTTCACAAAACTCCGAAATGGTAATCTTCGGCGCGTTTCGTGCGATGATTTCCTTCATCAGTCTCCAAACATATGCTTTAGTTGGTGAAAGGAGTTTGATTTATACGGAACAGCCGTTTGCCAAACATTCTTTGAAGTAATTTAATAGTATCTACAGCAGTGTAACTGGTGGCTCTAACTGTTTGGAACCACTGGAAAGAAAAATTGCTAGCACGAGAAACCCGTTTAGTCACTTCAAATAGTTGAAGGGTTTTCTCTCTGTAATGTACTTGGTTCAATGAAGTGTGCATCTTAGGTTACTGTTACGCTCTCACCATATTATGGCGACTCAACATCGGTCAGGGCTTTGAAATCCAGGAACACATGTTGTTTGCTTATTGATGTTTTAGAAATTTTAACTGACGCTCATTTTCAAAGATTTTCGATGAAGGTTGTTGTCAGAGACCTATCGGTCCTTTATGCTTAGTGAAATACTACCCGAACGACGGTGTGAACTTGTCATCAACACTAATTATCATTGCAACATTACTTGGCAGCTATTTCTGAAGTGCTAAGAACGATTACAGTGTTAACTAACGGGTCTTCACGTGGGGTATAAAAGTTCCTTATTTAACGCAAAAATTTTTAGCATTGTAGTGGGGGCTCTCTTTTACCAGTAATCTTTTGAAGATAACTAAAGCTATTTTTTGGTCGCCATTTTTAATCGGTTAAAGATATGAATGTGCATATTTCTCCGTTAGTTTTCTCTTGAAATTCTACATCGAAATGATGTATCACATGACCACCTTCAAATTTAAAAAAAACATAGTTAAATTCAAAATAACGGATCCAAGATGGCGGATACATTTTTTTAAATCTTAATAAAATAGTATTTTTACATAGAGTAGGTTTCTCAATCACATCTACCTTCAAATTTTCTTTATATAAGAAATATTAAACCAATGCGGGACTTTTTGTACACCCTGTATATAAAATCGAAAACCCACACTCCCACTATCTCAAAAACCAAACCACCTAGGAACGTTAAATTTGGTACACATATTGCTCATATACGCTAGAGGCGGACTAAGAATGAATTTAAAAATATTTGGCTTTTAAGGGTAGTAACAACCCCTAAAACAACAAATATTGTTTGTTATATATCTCAAAAACCCTACCGCCTAGGAACGTGAAATTTGGTACACATATTTCTCATAGGCGCTAGAAGCGCATTAAGAAATAATTTTAAAATATTAATTTCTTTAAGGATTGAAAGAACCTATAAAGCAAAAATTATTGTTAGTTATACTTTCCTTAAAGCTAGAAAGCTGATTTTTTTTACATTTATTTTTACATATAAAAAGTAAACCAGTTTTACATTTTGTATCAGGCTACAAGGGGTGAAAATGTGATAACAACTCCGAAAAACAACAAATATATATTTGTATACTTTCCTTACAGCTAGAGAGCAGATAATTTCTAAATTTATTTTTTACAAAATACATAGAAAAAATAAACCAGTTTTACATTTTGTCACGTTCTTTTAAGGGGCGGAAATTTAGTAACAACCTCTGAAATTATAAATATTAATTGTTATACTTTCCTTAAAGTTAGAGAACTGAAATTAGGCACTTATTAATACTAAGAAAATATTTTACACATAAGCTGACCAAAACTATAAAAATCTATATATTTGCATATTAAAGACATATATGGGTGATCTAAAACACACAAGTAAGACTGTGTTACCCGTCTGTAGATTTAGCTGTTAATAAAGGAGTCACTCTTCACTCTGATTTTCTTTATTGATTTAGCCCATGTACCGTGACGAAGATGACTGACGGACAGCCAGTGAACAATAAGTGTCAAACTAACTGGAAATACATGCAATAATAATTCACATTCATGAAATAATAAAAGAAGGAAAATGAGAGAAAATAAATGTTATAAAATGTTATAAAATTATGTAACATAGTGACGAAAAAAAAACAAATTCCCCATAGCGAAGCACTGGTATTCAGCTGGTATATTTGCAAACTATGCACAGTATTCAGTGAAACATTTTCTATTGTACAAACAAGTTATACATCGACTCTTACAAATTCAACACAATGAGCATAATAGCTTTAATTTAGTTGCCAAAATTCAGAACAACAAAAGTTGAAAAACATTAAGTAAAATATATAAGTTATCTATTGCACTAAAAATATTTCAAAATGTTTTTCGGATAAAATTAGTTATAAAAGTTTGTTCTTTACATTTATGGCATTTTTACTTGTAAAATTATAACGGGATTCGACCAGTCTTGAAATACATAACAGTATATTACATTAACTTCAACAAGATTTGTAGGTTATATTTATTGTTTCAAAATTCAGATTTAAATATAAGTTTCTGCTTTGTTTGAATTTACTGATCGGATAGTTACAAATAAAGCAATTTCTTAAAGCTAATTAACAACAGGATAAATGTATAAAAAAAACTAAAAATCCATTTTTTTTACCATGCAAGTGGACGCCCCCCCTTAAGGGTCTTCTATACCTTGCGTAAAACAGCAAAAATATGCACTTCGTACTATCGTGTTTCGGACGCCGTTTTTCAACATAAAAAGTTGTGAAACATCTTAATTGTTCTTAAAGGCTTTGTGCTTTTGTCTTATATCTCATAATTGAAAGAAATCGACGGCAACTCATTTTAATCAACATTTAACTGAGTAAAAATCGATAACTTTTAACGCATTCTTTGGGAGTTTTAAGCAGTAATTTCCATATTTTAAGCTAACACGTAAAAAATATAAAGCCTTCTTTATAACTTAAAGTAGTTTCCCAGATTATAATTTATAAATATAATCCGAAACACGTTATTACGAATGCATGTTTCAACGATTTAGCGGCTTTAGTCAGACCTTTCGTATTGAAATCATACGGCACACTCGGGAGTTTTCTTCAAGGTATAGAAGAGCCTTAACAAAAAATCTGCGTTAACACGTTCACTGCTAAGGACGCACATGTGAGCTTGACACTGAACACTATGAGAAGCGGCCGACGCACAGTGCATTGCACTCCAATACCCGTATTAAGAGTACTGTATTTTCTATACAAATATTTACTGCTTCCATACGTTTAATGTTATTATAATAAAGGTGTAGAATTAATTATAAAATCAAAGCTAAGATGGTAAACACGGTTAAAAGTCCATTCATTGTAAATACATTCAATAAACACAAAATAATGGTTCATCCGTCTAGGAGTAACATCAAATTATTGAGTGTATATTGAATTTTTTTACTTGTCTTAACGTCAACAAACATACAATAATTTTCGGTTAGGCCTAGACTTAAAATTACTTTCCAGGCCTAACCTAAAATTTCACCTCTTGACGATAATATCTGATCTACGCCGGACAACCGATCGTCTCTTACTTTAAATTGACGAACCAAAACACATGTTTCTTGAATGCACCTACATTCATTGCCACAGCAACCAATTTGGTAACGCTTTTTCGTTACTCGTATTATGTATTTGTCATTGCTATGGCAACCAATTAATAACACTTTTTTTCGTTACGCATTTCATTTTCTATTTGTTAACTCCTACCGCAATCCGCGTTAAGGAAATGGTGCTAATTTGTTCATAGAGTTTTTTACAGATTTGCATGTGATTGGTTAGATATATATCTTGGAGATGCATTTCAAAATACTTGCTTTAAGTAGTGCTTTCAAATACAAAACATGTTATAAGTATCACGTCCAGTCAACTTTAAAGTACCTATTTATCGATATACTGCTTGATGGAGGCAATCAAATGTGATTTCCCTTTCACTGTATAACTTTAAAATTGATGTTATTCTCGAAAGCAACAACGAAAAGATTGAGTATAAGAATTGTTTTTAGAATATAGTATACATGTACTCGTACAGTATACACCTTGCCATAAGAGTGTGTTCTAGTTCTTGACTTTATTATGTAAATAAGCGTCTGAAAGGTCCAAAAATGACTTTCAGTAATATAAACAAGACTTCCATGTTGGTTTTCAGCTTGTTTTTACAAAGCTATGTTTGAACTAGAAATTTAATATTTTTAATGGGATGTTTGCTGACGGGAAATATCAACATTGAGGTTGACATGGTGGACAAATGTACTCCCGAAAGTTTCTCTCTGCGGTCTGGTAAACTATATAGCTATGTTTAAACAAACACAAATAATATCACAGTTTAGATTGTTTTGTGTTTTTGGAAGTATGGTTATCAAACAGATGCTTTTCGTAGAATGGTTTAATTAATTCAACTGGTGCAATAACTGATTTCACTGTTTCCAATCCAGTAAATCGCTGGAACATCTATTGCACCTATATAATTAATTAACTGTTACACATCCTACTCTCCTATATAGTGTAACTGCCCAGACTACTCTTCTGAAAACCAACTATTTCACCCCATTCGTTAAAATTTCATTTCCAATACGCATATTTATTTTGTAAGGGGGTCTTTTCAAATTATTTAAAATGTAAACATATTAGGCCTAAGTCGACTGTTTCAACATAAAAAAACTAATAAACTATGGGTTTTTGAATATTAACTTACTTCCACTGAAAGGTTTTCTTCAAATCACTCAAAAATGTTACATTACTATCCTTTCAAACTATTTCCAACCGCATGCGCACTTTACCTTGAGTTTTTCAAAATTAAATAATTCGATCACGCAGCCGAACCTATGACGTAAGTTGAGCGAATTTCCACATTTAAGTTTACACGTTTTAAGGGTACAAGCAAATATTGTGAATATTGGTCTACTCACAAAGGCGCTGAATAGCTGCCTCCGTGTACGCAAGAATTTGTTTCAACCTTAGGGTAACCGCAAAGTAGAACGGTGATAGTAGTGTAGAAACAAGAGTTCTGGAACAACCTTGACCTTTTGACCCCAGGTCACCTGACCTTTGCCCCCCAAGATCAAGATAACAAATTGACCGTGAAATTGACCTTGACGCGATAACAAATTGAGCGTGACTAATTGTTTTAGGTCACCTGACCGACCAAAGGTCACCAGATAACAAATTGACCGTGACGCGATAACAAATTGAGCGTGACTAATTGTTTTACGCTCGATCGAGCGTGTAATCGTAATATACGGGTCGTTGATAAAAAGTTATGGTTCGTTCGATTGATGTCAGTATCGAATAGATTCTTGGAATTTATCGATTTCTAAGAATCGTATATGTGTTGACGCCAATAGTTCTGGTTCGTTAAGAAAATGTTACGGGTGGCTGGTAAAAATATACGGGTCGTTAATAAAAAGTTATGGTTCGTTCGATTGACGTTAGTATCGAACAGATTCTTGGAATTTATCGATTTCTAAGAATCGTATATGTTGACGCAAATAGTTCTGGTTCGTTAAGAAAATGTTACGGGTGATTTATAAAAATATACGGGTCGTTAATAAAAGTTATGGTTCGCTTGATTGACGTTAGTAGATGTCTATGAATACTGTTGAGTTTTGAATACGAACATCATTCTGTGATTATTTCGCTCCTGTTCTACAGTTACAACAGTAAGTATCTTAGTGTTAGTTAACTTATGTGAAACATAAAAAGTACTTTGAATTCTTTTTAAAATTAATTCTTATTATTCCAGAATATCATTTTTGAAGACTCGAGTTTAACTATCGCACTTTAAGATTTAGAAGAAAAACTTTCATCTCAATAATTTACAGTAAGTGTCTTGTTGTTTTCTTTAATCCTGTTGATTAAATTAACAAAAATATAGTTACGTGAGTTTAGTTGTAAATGTATGAATGCAAATTATTTTAAGTATTGTAAAAATATTTATCGTCGTTAATTGAAATACATCTAACTTAATTATGATTTCAGAAATCATTATGGATAATAAATTAGGATTTTTCAAACTTACTAAAAACGCATTCGCTCCTCTTAAATCATCGGTTCAAGCCGCAGGATTAGATTTAAGAAGTGCATATGATTATATTGTGCCTAAACATGATAAGCAATTAATTAAAACCGACTTAGTTATTATTATTCCAGAACAATGTTATGGGAGAATTGCACCCAGATCTGGTTTAGCTTTAAATCATTCCATTGATGTGATGGCTGGGGTTATTGATAGAGATTATCGAGGAAATGTCTGTGTGATATTATTTAATCATTCCGATCAAGATTTTTCTGTAAAATAAGGTGATAAGATAGCGCAAATAATATGCGAAGTTATTAAATATCCAGACATTATAGAATTAGATGTAATAGACTTTACCGATATAAATATTAGTGGATTTGGTTCAACCGGTGTGTAAAAAAACAATTTCTTTTTTGGTTGTAATTGTTGTTTTTGTTTTTTATAGTAATGGAGTTTGAAAATAATGATAATGCATCGTCTGCACCAGCTGCTTCAAGTAGCAGATTCAATATTTATTGGTTGTTGGAGTCTCTTTGCATAATCGGGTTGAACACAGTTAACGCTTGGGAGTATGTAATGAGCAATTTAAAATCGTATGTAAATGAAACGGACGTAGAGATGTTAAGTATTTATGATAGTCTTAAAAATGTGTGTGAATATTTAAAATACAATGTGGGTATGGACGAAAATTCGCAATTGAAATGTTTAGCAGTTAGAGATAGTCAGTTTAATTTTAAAGAGTTAGTTGCGTTTTTACAAAATTTGTTAACCACCAGTGAAATTAAAGACAAGGTATTTTCTCCTCAAGCATCTCATTGTATAATTCAAATTATACGTTCTATTTTGTATAAGCAGCAACAACAGCAAGAACAACCAAAAAAAAAAGAAAAAAAATGTATTAAAAGAAAATTAAGTTCTGACGAATCATCAGATTCTGATAATGATTGCGACGAGTTTGATAAATTATTTAACGTAAAAGGTACAAATAAAAAACGAAAAAATAAGGATGTACCTATAAAGCAGTTATTGCAAATAAATTCGGAAAAGATAAAGAAAATAATGAAATCTCCGGGTGACACAGGTTCATATTTAGTAAAAATTGAAGTAACGGATATGAAGGATTTAAGAAATACACCTGAGAAACTATTTTGGACAAAGGTTCATAAAAAAGCTTATTTTGTGACAGATGAAGAATCAGAATCTGAAGATGTTATTGAGACAATTGATAGCATTTTATTAAAAGTCGGAAAGAAACTTTCCAAAATTCCAAATGTTCAAATCGAAAAAATTAATAGTAATAAAAATACATACGGTGGATTTTAAAAATGGTTCATATTCGTTATACTATTTAGTATGGCTTTGAAACAATGATTTTTATGTATTTCAGATTAAATAATGAATAGACAATTTGAAGATTCGTCAGATGAAAATTTTCGAAAAAAACGTATAAGATTAGAAAAAATTTAAGTATACAATGAGTTTATTGAATTGGAGAAAGCTTTTAAAGGAAATCTTAAAACATTTTATTTGAAACACAATATACATGATATTAAGGATATCTGTTTGTTATTTGTATATTATAAAAATGAAATAAAACACGTTATTGAAACATGTGTGCAACAATATGATGCGTTAAAATTTAATTTAAATATTGAATGCGTTTATGTTAAACCATTTACAAATGAAAAGCAAGATAGGTGCTTTAAAACTAAAAGTTTAATTGTTTATAGATCTACAAATGTAGATAATATTTTGGAAATGGCATTTTCAAAAATCTGTCAGGATGAGTCTGAATATCAAGGGAAAGGTTCAGGTTGGGCACTTTATTCAATCGATGGCATTTTATTAAGATTCAATAAATATCGTCCTTTGAGAGGAAGTTCGTTTTTACCTCTTCCAGTGTATATTGTAAATAAAAAAGCTGTGATAAATGTTAAAAACTATAATGATAACTATTGTTTTAGATGGGCGATTTTAAGTAGATATGTAAAAGATAAACCTATCACTAGATTAACTTCCAAATATTTTGAATTAGCAAATAAATTTAACTTTGATGGTATCGATTTTCCTACACCTATAGCACAAATAGATAGGTTTGAAAAAAATAACAAAAACATTTCAGTAAATATTTATGGTCTTACTGAAAAAGACATAGTATATCCTCTTAGAGTCACTGATATCGAAAAAGAAAATCATTTTGATTTATTATTGCTGACGAATGATAAGAAAATTACACATTATTGTTATATAAGTAATTTTTCTAGATTAATTAGTGCACAGTTGAATAAAATGACTGGCGCAGTATCTATATGCAAAAGATGTTTTACATTTTACAAAGGTAAAAATAAAGAAATTAAATTAAAAGAGCATTTAGAAAAATGTTGGTCAAATAACCCTATACGAGCTATTATGCCCGATCCTGATTATGAATCAAGTTCAGTTTTGAAATTTAAAAATCATCATCATAGCTTTCCAGTTCCTATTGTAATTTATGCTGATTTTGAATGTTTACTGAAAGTTAAAAATGAAAGATTATCAAAATATACTTTTGTTCATGATATGCATGAACCTATGAGTTTTTGTGTGTATATTGTAACTGATACAAATGTTTTACCAATAGAAATTATTGAAAAATTACCAACAGAACCTTATATTTATAGAGGAAAAGATGCTGCTAAGAAGTTTATGGATTATGTAATTGAATTAGCAAATTTTATAGGTAAATTGTTTAAAAGTATTAAAAAATCAATGTTACCACTTACTGAAGAAGAAATATACAAATGTAAAACTGCAAAAAATTGTGAAATGTGTAATCGTTCATTTACATTGTTACATCCTTACGTACGAGATCATTGTCATTTAACGGGGAAATTTCGATCAATTTTATGTAATGACTGTAATTTAAAAAGACAGAATCAAAAGTATTTACCGATATTCATTCACGGCAGTTCAAATTACGATTCTCATTTTATTATAAAACAATTAGGATGTGATTCACAAAACATCAGTATAATACCGAATTCAAAAGAAAAATATGTTTCATTTTCTAAACACACAACTAATGGCATAGTTTTG
>JAGFPH010001307.1:195791-208940 GCA_018207615.1 Philaenus spumarius | reverse complement strand
AAAAAAAATCATATATAAAGAACTTGTTAACTGAATTCGATGTTAACGTGATAAATTTTGAAGATATAAATTGCCCTAGTTTAAGTGTTTTAAGAAAACAATTTTGGGGCGATTTTTACAAACAATGTATATTTTTACATAGTTCTAAAAATTGTGCTTACGCTAATGTGCATATTTTACTGCAATGGTGGAAATTTGAAAAAATATTACAGACAAATTAGAAGCAGTAAATTTAGCGATAAAAGAATGCTATACCAAAGGATATACAGGTATGCAAGATGAATTAATTAAATATTTGCCTAAAGAGTTTATTGTAAATCATTTTGAAAATGTGGAACATATTTTTAATAAATTACCAATCGATTTAAGAAAAGATTACGATATTTTAAACAGTTTTCCTTGTCAAAATCATAGAGCGTATAATATACCTTTGCAATTAAAGAAAAAAGACTGTTTTTACTGTATTTATAAATGCGATGTTCTCTTGAACTCTATTCAGTAGTTGTAGAGAATGGATCGTGTAAACATGTGTTGTAATATATTCAATTGCACGAAAAATGATTTAATAAATTCAGGGTTTTATCGTACAAAACTGTGGGACAGTATAGTGTGTTGTAATTGTGGCTGGAGTCAATGTTGTGATTCAAAATTAACAATTAGACAAATAAATTTTTTACATAAACTATCAAATCCAGATTGTACTCTCAGTTCAAATGTGCCTGAACAAGTGAATCAGTTTGCATCGCATAAATTAGAAGTTAATAACACCGAAAAAATGATGAGGGAATCATTTTTGAACTGACCAAAGTCATATCCAAATATTGAAGATATGGTGCAAACGGGATTTTACTACATTGGATCAGACGATGATGTCACCTGTATTGATTGCGGAGTCACCGTAGGAGATTGGCAAGTAGATGACAATCCAAAGTTAAATCATAAAAAATCATCACCAGATTGTAAATTAGCAAATTTGTAATAAATGATGTAATTTATATTATAATGTGTACTGTTTTCTTATGGCAAGTAGATGACAATCCAAAGTTGGAACATAAAAAATCATCACCAGATTGTAAATTAACAAATTTGTAATAAATGATGTATTTTATATTATAATGTGTACTGTTTTCTTATTTCATTTCCTTGTTAGTAGTTACTAAACCATGTGTAATATGAATGTGAAACAAAATTGTTCACGAAAAAAAGTATATTGCAGGTCAACCTGTAAGTAAGGTATAGGTTCATCGAAAAATTTATCAGTTAGTGTTGGGATGGCTGAGAGTGTAGACGTCAGTGAGTTAGATAAACGAGAGAAAATTATATTGGAAATAAAGGAATTAAGACAACGAATTAAAGAGAAACATAGCGCTTTGAAAAAAGGTGTTTTCGAAATGGAGACTCATATTGAAAAAAATATCACACCAATTGGAACCATTGATGAAGCCTTTTTATGAAAAACAGACAAAAAAAAATTGGAAAAAAATAAAAGAGCAAACTAAGATTGCCGCTAAACTAGAAAACGAAAAAAAGGAAAAAAGAGATTGGAAGAAATTAAATGAAAAAACTATGTTGGCGACTAAATTGGAAAAACAGAAAATAGAAAATGAAAAAAAGGAAAAAAGAAATTGGAAGAAATTAAATGAACAAACACTGTTGGCGACTAAATTGGAAAAGCAGAAAAAAGAAGCTATAAAAGGTAGCGATTATTTTGAAGAAGAAGAAGAGGAGAATGTATTTAAAAGAGGCATAAAACGAAAAGATTATAATATAGAAACAGACAATAGTTTTGTTAAAAAACGACCTGTTTTCCCAGACTTCTCTAGAAATGAAAAAAGAAAAAATGAAGTTGACAAACACGAAAGATCGATAAAAAAAGTAGTTTTAGATCCAGAATTACAAATGCATTACAGCGATATTTCTAATAACGAAATGGAAACGAGCAGTGAAGATGAGCCTATGGAAAAAGACACAAATGAAGAAGAAGAACAACCTGTTGATTTTTTAAAATCGAACAATGAAGAAGTATATGAATCACCTATGACCGCAGCCGAATATTTAAGCTCGCCTCAGGGTAAAAAAGAAGCAGAATTAATTATAAAAAATACATTTAAAGGAAGATTGTCAACAGAATATTTTCTTTCCTATATAAAACGTCCTAAGAAAATTTATAATTTATACGGTATTCGTATAGATAATAATAGGTGGATGATAGGTGACAAAGAATTCGATATTATTGGAAATGATCTTATTGTAGGTGGTGTAAAATATACTGGCACAAGGGGAATATACGAACTACTGTTTATGAGAATTCCAGATGATTACACTGACGAAGATCTTTTAAAGTATCGTGATATCTTATTAGCATCGAACGCGTATAGAGTCGATTATTTACCGAAAGGAAAAATAAAAAGTAATAAAAGTAAAAAATACAAATCGATAATTTCAAGATTATTTCCACCACGTGCGCCTCGCAGTCATATGGATTGGACTGGGAGTGGTGTGGTGATGAAAGAGTTTGAAGAATAAAATAAGCCGCCTTCATATGTTTATTGGAACGATCCGAACGAATTGTGTGAAAGATTAAAGTTACTTTTAGCATCAGAAAGTGCTGGGAATAAAGGAAACAATAACGAAATTATATCGATATTCGAAGAGTTACAGGAAGCAGGTATAATTACAAGAAAAGAGTGATTTTCCATCAGTACCAAAATGAGCGTTGACAAATTCGGTCGTCATTCGCATACAAAGCGTTTACACATTATCAAAGGACCTCCAGGCCAAGGTTTCAAATTAACAAAAGATGGAAATTATAATATGAACAAAAAACGAATAAGTAATGTAAATAATGCCGAAGAAGATAATGATGATGTACATTTATTTACTCTCAAAAGAAAATGTTTGTTTCTAAATAATAATACGTATGATGTTAATGGTTATACTTTACATAATTTAAAATCACCTCCTGAAAAAGAATTAGATGCAACGTCTAAAAAATATGTTGACAATGAAATAAATGTAATAAAATCACGTATAAATGAAATAAATAACAAAATTGATATTCTAAAAAAATATACGGAAGAGTTAAGTTACTTGAATTACCTTGAAAATTCTAAGGATAAACCTATGATAGCGAGAGGAGAATGGCGTAAAAAATTATATGAAACGATTAATTAAAAAACGGTCATTTGTGTTTTGCATTTCTAACAGAAAACATGTTATGCTTAAATGGAAGAGGCTCACAATTATCTTGCGATATTTTTCCGCCCATAGATTTATCTACTCATAAATATGAAATTGGTTTAATCGACCTCATGACGTATAATACAATACCAAATATTGAAACAAATGTTAATGATACATTTCACTATGGGGAAAATATTGAATATTCTATTAGATTACCCGAAGGATCTTACGAAATAGAAAATATAATTTCTTTCTTGAAAGAAGCTGTTATTGAAAAACATAAAAAAACACAAGTTGTATTGGATATAAGAGGGAATAATAATACTTTGAAAACTAGAATCTTCTGTTCAAAACTTATAAGATTCGACAAACCAGACAGCATTGGTCCATTATTAGGATTTGAAAAGAAGAAATTGGAGCCTAATATATGACATACTTCACCAAATACTGTCAACATCAACAAAGTAGATACAATACGTGTTGCTTGCAACATTGTGCGTGGCTCATATAAAAATGGTGTTGAAGGTCATATTCTTCATGAATTTTATCCCTTAGTCGAGCCTGGCTATAAAATTGTTGAAAAACCGACCACCGTAATATACTTACCTTTAAATATAACTGGACTTCTTCACAACGTATCAGTAAGACTCGAGGATCAGGAGGGACAACTTATAAACTTCAGAGACGAATCTGTTACACTGAGACTTCATTTAAGGCGTGAATCTACTTAAGTATGGTATTAGTTTTCAATAATATCAGAAGCAATAATTTACTACCAACCACCAGTTCTAAAAATCACACTTTTATAAAGTTGACCAGGAGCAACCAAGAGTTTCTAGAATCTTTAGGTTTTATTGTTAATAGAAATTATGTTACAAGTAGATGAAAAAATTATTTTCGATGAAACTATTATCGATTTGGAATACCATACTCATCTACCATATGCGCAAACAACATATGGGATAAACGAAATACGTATACCTGTTCACCAGCAGAATGTATACACATTGCCTAGCAAAAGTTACATATACATAGAGGGAACTTTTAAAGGAATAAAACCTGATGGTGTTAATGAGGATGATGCAATGGAACTTGTCAGCAATGCGATGGCTTTTCTTTTCGATGAAATACGTTATGAAATCTGCGGTACAGAAATTGATCGCATAAAAAATGTAGGAATAACATCGACAATTAAAAATTTACTAACAAGTCGGGAAGACGAAAAGAATATATTACTAAACGCGGGTTGGAGTTTGGATACATTGCCATTGAAAAATAAAAAAACTTTTTCATTTTGTATCCCATTAAAATTACTACTTGGATTCGCCGAAGATTATAAACATATAATTATGAATGTGAAACAGGAGTTAATACTGTTAAGAAGCTCGTCGAATGTAAATGCGATTGTAACAACGGAAACAAGTCCTAAGGTTGATCTAGTTATAAATAAAATCTTTTGGAAAATACCTTACATTAGAGTTTCAGATGAGTATAACCTATCACTGTTACGATTAACAGATAAATATCAACCTATATCTGTTCCATTTCGTCGTATGCAACTTCAAGAATATCCTGCGTTACCAGAAACTAAAAATATAACTTGGACAGTGAAAACAGCATCGAATACAGAGAAACCACGTTACGTAATAATTGCGTTTCAAACAAATAGGAAAAATGTTAGCAAAAAAAATGCCAGTCATTTTGATTTTTGTAATATTCAAAACGTTAAATTATATCTGAATTCACAATACTATCCCTATGATAATTTTAATGGGAACAAAGCAATTATTTACGATATGTTTGTGAAATTTCAATCGTCCTTTTACAGCGATAGCGACAACAAACCTTCTGTTGACAAGGATACATTTCTCGCCAAAACTCCGCTATTTGTTATAGACTGTTCAAGGCAAAATGAAACATTGAAAACAGGAGCTTTGGATGTACGCGTAGAGATCGAAGCAAGTGAAAATATTAGTGCACAAACAGCAGCTTACTGCCTTATAATTCAAGATGGACTTGTAGAATATACACCTTTGTCTGGTATTGTAAGAAAAATATTTTAGTATTAATAAAAATAAATTTTTTAACAAATAAGTGTTTTTTAATTTAAATCCTTTATCATTCACATTAAATTTTAAGAGAGAGACTTACACTAAACAAAGAAATAAAGGAAAAACAATTAATAAAAATAAAGTTTATTACTATTATTACTACATACTACATCAATAAACCCCCCTTAGTCGCTGATTAGCGAAGTAGTTTTGTAACTCCCACTCCAGAGGGATTTCTTCTTCGTCCGAAGATTCTCCATCTTCCTTCTCAAAATAATATGCCTCCCAATCAAAGTGATCGTTAGCATCCTCCTCACAATAGAAGTGAACATCGGCAACCTCCTATTGAAACATCGAGTAGTGATGATGATAGGAATAAAAACGATATAAACGATTAAAATATGAATATTACATTTGATTATAAAACTTTAATACTACTTACAGAAAACAAATGGGGGAGCTCTTCTCCTGAAAAGAATTCTATAATATCTAATTCCATAATCTGTAACAAACCAATATAATTTGTTTTATGCTTAAATTATTTTTTAATTCAAATTTTCATATAAAGTGTTATAATGTATATTTATATATAAAACAACTCGTTCAATATAAAACAAGAGCAACGCAATCTAGTGTGTCTACAGCACAATCAAAGATATGTACACAATCGCATAGATAGAGAATGTTTCAACAGAATTTTATATTAAACTTTTGAAACATACTGTGACAATTTTAAATATTGTAGACACCTCCATTAACATGTGTTTAAGTTACTTTTAGACACTCTAGATTGCGTTGCTCTCGTTTTATACTAAACGAGTTGTTTTATATAAAATTAATTTTATATAAAAAATATACATTGTAACACTTTATATGAAAATGTAATTAAACTTTTGAAACATACTGTGTCAATTTTAAAAAGCAGACAATTAAATATATAAACGTTTAAAAATTGTAAATATATAAAGTTTAAAATGTAAGGCAGAGGATGTTAAATTTTACAATGTTGGCTATGTTATTGCTTGCTATGCAAGCTAGTCAGTTCAAAATCTAAATAGTCCATAAAGGCTAAAGTTTTTAACAAAGACTCCAAAGTCGGTACAATGGTAGCAGACAATTAAATATATAAAGTTTAAAATATAAACGTTTATAAATAATATTTAAAGTAAACAGTTATTCTAGTTTGATATTATATACAAGAAACTAATTTAATGTAAGGTACTTACTATCGTATGTTGTTCAAACACAGAATGATGTTCGTCTTCAAAGTCGAGAGTATTTAAAGAATCCACTTGTACATCTATTAACGTCAATCAAATGATCCATATGTTTTTATTAACGACCCGTATATTATTACCAGCCATGCGTATATTTTTATCAATCACCCGTAACATTTTCTTAACGAACCAGAACTATTTGCGTCAACATATACGATTCTTAGAAATCGATAAATTCCAAGAATCTGTTCGATACTAACGTCAATCGAACGAACCATAACTTTTTATTAACGACCCGTATATTTTTACCAGCCACCCGTAACATTTTCTTAACGAACCAGAACTATTGGCGTCAACACATATACGATTCTTAGAAATCGATAAATTCCAAGAATCTATTCGATACTGACGTCAATCGAACGAACCATAACTTTTTATCAACTACCCGTA
Organism: Philaenus spumarius; assembly: GCA_018207615.1. NCBI lineage: Eukaryota > Metazoa > Arthropoda > Insecta > Hemiptera > Aphrophoridae > Philaenus > Philaenus spumarius. The sequence continues at coordinate 202,039 of JAGFPH010001307.1, read as the reverse complement.
TATTACGATTACACGCTCGATCGAGCGTAAAACAATTAGTCACGCTCAATTTGTTATCGCGTCACGGTCAATTTGTTATCTGGTGACCTTTGGTCAAGGGTCAGGTGACCTAAAACAATTAGTCACGCTCAATTTGTTATCGCGTCAAGGTCAATTTCACGGTCAATTTGTTATCTTGACCTTGGGGGGCAAAGGTCAGGTGACCTGGGGTCAAAAGGTCAAGGTTGTTCCAGAACTCTTGTTTCTACACTACTGGTGATTCAAGCGACGATACGTGGGAAGAGAAGAGCGACGAATTGGCACACGCACTTCAATTGAATATCGCATCTTGGGAGGGAGAGCAAAGCGAAAGTGAAAAATAAGAGCCGCTACAAGGGATAAGAGCGAATGGATCAAACATACTTGCTTTTGCCACTATTATCACAGGTGGTTTGTCTCTTAAAATGGACGTTAAACTGCCATTTTCCTCTGAATAATAAGATTTTTCGGCAAATAAATCTACTTAAGACTGAGAGTTGAATCTTTGAAACAATTAACAAAGGGACCTCTTACTTTTGCAATCGATTCTGGGAGGGTTTCACCGTAATATTCACTGCAATAGCTCATCTTTCCTATGAAAAAATCTATGTAAAAACCAATGCAGTATTAAAAAATTTTCAAATACCAATGTACGTGAAATGGGATACAGGCGTAAGTTTACAACACCCCTCCATGGTGATATCTTTGCAGACGAATGTGAGTAGTGTTGCCAACCTAAGTCAATTGTAATTGATTGAATGTTGAATTGTGAGATCAAACTGTTGAGGTTTGTTTATTTTTCTATGACATGTTCATGTTTTAGTAGTTGTATTTACTGCAAATATATTAATTTTACTTTCTCACTATACTATAATAATATATAGAGAAAATATAGTGATCGCAAAAAAATCGATGTTGAAATTTTTGTGGAAATATCCGTTTTGGGATCCCCTGAGTCCAAAAAAGTGGTTTTTACAAACTGTCTGTCTGTATGTGCGTCTGTATGTATACAAAGCTAGAGCGAAAACTATTCAATCGATTTGAAACAAATTTGCACCAGACATGTCAAGTAGACCTGTATAGATGCACGAAAAACGGTTTAGATTTTTTTTTTTTTTTAAACAACCCCCTTTTTGACTAAAAACCCCCAACAAATCAGTTATTATTTTTTTATAAAAATGGCTTTACGATTTTGATAAAATTTGGCTTATTTGTAGCCTTAAATGTACCCTACCATATGCAAAAAAACAGCATGTTTCTAAAAGTTCTCGTTTAGCTTATAATAATAATGATAACTGATTGTTGGGGGATTTTTGGCCATAAAGCGGGTTGTTTTTCAAAAAATTTCAAAACCTTTTTCGTGCATCTTTACAGGCCTAATTGACGTGTTTGGTCCAAATTTGTTCGAAATCGATCCAATAGTTTTCTCTATAGATGATAATAATAATAATAATAATATTTATTAGTTAATCTCCTACTTTAATAAATCACCTCTCCTACCCCACCTACAATTATGAAGTCACAGTGAATCTGTTTAATAATTTAAATATGTTTGTGAGAAAGTATGTGCCAGTTCCTCGTACCGTTTATTATTTTTAGGTCGATGATAATTTTATTTTGTGGAATTTTTATAATATGCTATGTTTGTGTAGACATACAAATTAGAAACTAATAGCGTGACATGATTGTGTCGTCATGCGTACAAATATAATTGGTCATTTGTTTAGTTCGTTGTAAAGAGATTTAAATAGCATGTTTGTGGTACCAAGTCATTATTATAATTAATAATAATAATATTACCTTTTTAGGTCCGTCACGTGACTTCTTGCCGTGTATTTCTTACGACATGTTTCGGAGCCAAAACTCCATTTTCAAGCTCTAATCACTCCGAAGAGATTTATTTACAGATAACATTTTTAAATATTTATTTTAAAATTTATTTATTTTAAAGTGCGACGATTTCTTCGGAGTGATTAGAACTTGAAAATGGAGTTTCGGCTCCGAAACATGTCATAAGAAAAACACGGCAAGAAGTCACGTGACGTACCTAACAAGGTAATATTATTATTATTAGAGATTAAATTGTTTTAGTGGTGCTATTATTATTTATTTACTATTTGTATACGTAAATATACTTTAGTATTTATTTACATTTGTTATTTAGGGTCTAAAGACAAGGAAAATATAGTGTTTTGCTGTTTTGTACGCATATCCTGATATACGAAAATGCATTAACATTATTTTTGTAGTAAATTTACAATTTTAAAAATGCTCTTTGTCATTCATGTAACGCATTGGCTTCATTTTATAAGACAATCGTTTCATTTTACCTTGTTCGTACATGTAACACCCCTTGAGGTAATTTTTTTTACAATTTGTCCCATTAAATTTTGTTGAACTATATTTGCTGTTTACATTAGTTTGATAATAAAATTAAAACATTACGATTTATTATTACATTCTAGAGTGTATTCTTTGCCATAAGATGGCATCTCTGCCGCAATGTGGCACGGACGCGTTTTGTACATTTTTACCCTTGATACCAAAGTAAAGGGATGAATATTTTAACTTGTAAACTTCTTTTACAAATAAAATAGTGGAAAATCTAGATTTTTAAGTTTCTTATTGCTTTTTTTTCTAAAACAGTTGGAAACTCAAGGAGGAAATACATTAATTTATATTGGTTGTAATTTACTAACAGAACAGTAAAATATAACCACTAAATAATCACTGAATTGTTCAAATTTAAATTCTGAGTATGAAACCTTTCATTGGTTTTAAATAAACATTCAAAATCAACATATTGTTAGTTTATTGTCACCATTTTAAAAAGGATCTAAGTACTTTTAAAATAAAGTAACACTCGAACTATTTGCTTTACAAATGTCTTCAAAAACAGCACAGGCTCAAAACACGTGTTTTGAAACGCTTTAATAATCAAGAAAGAAGAAATTTAAAAGAGATTTTTAGGTGTTTATCTGACAAAAATTAAATAGTAATTTAAATCAATGCTAACTGTAGGGAGAACATGGTTTACGGAATGATCTGTATTTAGGACATGAATAATTTCACGTACATTTGCATCGGTGATGAGAATAACCAAACATGTTTCGCCGAGGGCTGTGTTAATATATAACGAGGTTTAAATGAAAGGTCTTTTTTGTGGGTCTCGGAACTGGGCTCGGTTAAACGAATCTTGTGTTTCCGCATTGTGCATTATAAATACAGGTAAATAAATTATAGAGGTGTGGATTTGAAGGGAAAATACATAACGCTGTGGTGGTTGTTTTGATAAAAAATAGCATTCATAATTATTGAGGGAAAATTTAATGTTTTAGTGATGTTCGTCCTTAATAAACCTAAATACAGTTTGTTTTACACCTAGAGAGGAGACCCTTGCGTGCTTCGACGCCAACCCCTGTTCTCACGATGTAATTAACGCAGTTTGTAGATTAGGTCAAAGTTGTTTAAATATCAATAGGCTTAATTTGGATTAAATTTAGTGTGCTTCAAAATAAACAGTGTTAAAATTTTAATATTTTCCCCCTCAAGTTACTTCGTTAAGGGTCTGCTGTAGTGGCGGCCATCTTGGATTTTTATCCCATAAGAGTAATGTCAAATTTTAAACCATTTATTTCGTTTATTTTTTATCATAAAATTGTTTGCAAGGTCTCATTTTAAGCACAGTCACAATACGCATCCATTTTGCGTTTCACAATAAAACATGTTTTTTTCATTTGTCACGTAATTGACATTTTTGAAGTACTAAGTTAGAACCTTTTTCTTTACACAATAACAAAATTATAATTAAAAGTGAAACGCAAGCCAGATCCGCAATTTTATAAATAGTATTCAGCTTTTTTATGGCACTCAATTACAAAAGATGGGTTTATAAAATGGTTTGAAATGAGGCAAGGTCAAAGATCTCAGTTGCAAGAAATTGCACTGTTTAGATACGGCTAGAGAGAGAAGCGCTGGCTTTTTCGGTTGCTTTCTCGTTTACTGGAGCAGATCCTTAAGATGTCTGTCTTTTCAGCCTCATTAATAGGGTAGATAGGACAACTTATAATCCGATTGTGGAAAAGTTTCCATATAAAAATCATTTGGCTAACCTTATCTCCCGCCTATAGGCGGGCTGTAAAGTATATTCAATACTTTTTATATGAGCACTTTTCCGCCAGCTAAATCATATGTTACTAAAGCAGCTGCTGAAACAACAATGCATCAACGAACTTCCGTGTCTGTGTATTCTTGGCATAACCTCACTTGTTTTTGTAAAGATGTCCATGCTTTAATAAAGTTTAAGATTATTTACTAAAACTGTAGCTGTACGAAATATGTTGAGTGTCTTACGGGAAAAAAAATATTTTAGTCACCCTGAAGAAAATTACCGCCCTCGCTGCGCTCGTACGATTAAATCTCTTTTTGGGGCGACAAAGTGATATTTTCCTTATATGGGTTATCCGTATTATGTTTAACACGTTGAATGCTACGTAAATTTCGTTTTTCATTTGTTAGAAGCTGACGTTTTATTTTTATATTTATAGTCTAAATGAGTAGAAATTACTTTATTTTATATTTTTGAACCTTTCTACGTCATAATCACTAATATTCTAAAGCGGGCGCACATAGGCCTACAATTGGCGTGCTAAGCACGCAATGCTCAGTGTATTGAAAATTCTGCCAACATAAGGGTTGGCGTGCGAAGCACGCAATGCATTGTGTATTTAAAATACTCCCAATACGGTTGTTGGCATGTGAAGCACGCAATGCACTGTGTATTGAAAATAATGGGGTTGGCGTGCAATGCACTGTCGTCGGCCGCTTCTCATAGTGTTCAGTGTCAAGCTCACATGTGCGTCCTTAGCAGTGAACGTGTTAAAAAACAACCACAGCTGCTTTAATCTCAGTTCTATTCTTTCTGGTACATAAGTAGTTCCAAATTAAGTGCTAATGAGTAACTTCTTCTTGTATAACAATGCTATAAATATACGAAGTTCTATGCTAGAACATACCAATATTGTTCTATGTCAGATGCATATAGTGAGGTATTTAATCAAATTTGAAGAAGTAGTGTATTATTGTACAGTAATATTTCATTAGTAAGTGTTGATAATAATATGATCGTAATTTGGCTTTGTTTCAGATTCCATCACATTGGAAGACTTTATAGTGATACAATCATGATTGATAACAACTTAGTCCCGCTTACAGTTATTCCAAATTAGTTTATTTAAACAAGTAACTAAAAAAGTTCAAAAACTTAATTCAGTGAATGAACAGTTCAAATTTTAATGTATTTATTTATATTTTTACAAATGAATGAAATCGATACGTTGATACAAACAGGATTAGTTAGGATTGAAGATAGTAATGAATTTTGTGGAATGTGTGATGATGGAATACAATACAATAAAGTTTAAAAACTCTCAAACCTGTAGAAGCACATCTAAATACTAATAACAAGAACGCGATGGACCAATGAAAAGCAGAACTCAAATGGCAGCCTATCTACTTTTGTTTCTACTTTTCGTCTCTCATTTTGGTAAGATTTGCAATGCGTATTAAAAAAATTACTATTCTATTCATATAGAGTTTTCATAAATTAATTTTAAGCAAAAGTTGTAATAATATGTTGAAGTTCGTTGACCTTGGTCTGTAAGTAGTAAATTTTCTGTTATTTTGAATGTCACTCCAAATGTTTCAAAATGGCCACAGGTTCTTAAATCTTTTATTGGTTTTAAATTATCTGAAACAATTTTAAGCAAATTTCTTCATGTAAAATTGTAATATTGTACTTAATAAAATGTGAAAGTGCAACACATGTCACTAAACTGTTGACATTAAAAACAATTGAATCTTTTTTTTTTTTAATGTGCTATACGAAAATATACTGAAAATTATTATAAACAAAATGTAAGCTGGACAGATTATTGATTCGTGAGTTCAACGCTTTAATGTTTTTTACTTGTAATTGTGAATTTACACTGATTCTTTTTGAATTAACAACAAGTATAATGTGATTACTAATATGAGCCGAATGAACTTCAATATAATTTCTTCCAAATTTGTTTACAAGGTTTCTTGTGAACACAATGCAAATAACTGTTTCAATAATCGTTTGCAATACAGTTTCTTTTAAGTTTCGGCTGTTGTTCTTTTATTCCAACTGCTATCTGCAGCGAGCAGAATGCTACAATCTTGAAACAGAAACACCGTTTCATCAGAAC
>JAGFPH010001307.1:141025-192663 GCA_018207615.1 Philaenus spumarius | reverse complement strand
GCCCTAGATGCACGATAAGAAAGGTTTTCAAAATTTTTAATTTTAGGGGGGGTCAAAGTTACTAAAAAAAAAAAAACACATAACGGATTGGAATGAATTTGGAATGTAGCTTCTTCTAGGGCCCTAGGTGCTAGCTAAGAAAGGTTTTAAAAAAATTCGAAATTTTAGTGGGTGTTTTGGGGGGTAAATGTTACTAAAAAGTCCCATAAGAAATCTGAAGTGTATTATATTTATTGGTATTTTTTTTGTTAGTAATTTTTATTTTTGATTTGTCTATCCGTGCAAAGACGGATCGGGCCAGCTAGTAACACTATATGTATGTTGTTTTCAGAACCAATAACAGCTATCCTCGGAGCTCCAGATATGTTTATCAACCAAGGCAGTACGATCAACCTAACCTGTTCTGTTAAATTCGCTCCTGAACCACCTCCACAAGTACTCTGGAGTCACAATAGATCGGTAAATATTTATTTATATATATTGTTTAATATACTGTACTAACTTTTTGCAAGTTATACTGATAGAACGGAAAAAGTCAACCAAACGCAAGTGTAGCTAATTAACCCTACTCACACAAATAGGTAAATAAAATGTAACTGGCAGGTGTAATATTCGAATTAAACTTTTCATACTGATTTTAGATCAATTGGAAAAATAATATCATACTAAAATACCAAAATACCTTAGGTTAATTCTGAAATATTTAATTCTTGCACAGACACGTTTAATAATCACAAGAGGTAGCGTGTTCTTAACTTCTAAATAACCAATAAGGTGACGTAACTTGTATAAGAGAAAGTGAAATCGTTCTCTGCTTTGTACTGACGATGCACTCCTTGTTAGGCAGTAAACGTGATTGACGACGACTTATCCGAATATACCCGATTCGGCGTCACCGACCCGAGCGTCACGGTTAAGTTTCATCCACTGTGTAGAAAGAGTGCAAGGTCACTTCAATAAATCATATCTCTTTTAGTATATAGAATATCAAATCAGCTCGAAGTTATTCTATTTACGTATAAATTTTGTATTAAATAACTTTTGAAAACTGCAACCCTCAGTCTCAGAGCTAGAAGTGGAGAAATAGTTAACAACCGAAAATAGGTTGACTGATAACTGCAACCATAGATCATGAATAATAAAATAGATCATGCATACATACGGCGGCAGTGTGGCGAAAAAAAGGTTGTTGGGAAAATATTGCATGATCGTGCCGCGGGGTAGCGCTAAGGAGAAATCATTCAAGGAATTGGTGCTACACACCGCTTTCGTCATTTCCCCCATAGATCGCGCCACTATAGTCGAATTTCCAGTGGATTGAAATAATGCATTGGTTTTTCTATGGAGTTCTATTAGGTTATCCAAATACAATCGTGCAACGCTTAGTGCTTACATTGTTTAGTGCTTAGTTTAGGGGATAAGTTTTAAAAAAACTCCCGTAGAAGATACAGAATCAAATCTGTTTGAAATTTAGTAAATCTTCTTAATATTATGTAAAAATTTTGTACGAAAATATGTTTGAAGTCTGCAATTCTAAAACTATGAAGAAGAAAAATAAGAATAATTCCATCAGAAGAAAAGTGTTAATTCCTTTTAATTATATTGCAAACCTTCTAAATATTACCAACACATTTTTTATGAAATTATTTTTGATTCGATCAACTCTTACTTCAAAAGATTTAACAAAATAATATCGTAAAACCAACATAAATTTTTTAGATCTTATAAATATTACCAATACTTACGTCTAAACCTTTTTCATAAACCCTATTGCAAGGAGTAGAAACATAATTAATGTTTCGTTTATGGAAGTCTACCTGCATTCTGAGTCGAAAGGGATTTTTGTACATTTAATAATTTTTTTTAACTAAACAATGAATTAGTTTTAATTACAACTTAGAATTAATTAAAGCAAGTTTTACATCATTACATGTTACATTAAGGTAATTAGCGGATTCATTGATATCTCTGGTGCTTTACATTTACAGGCAATAAATTTCGATTCTCCTCGCGGTGGAATTAGTCTGGTAACTGTCAAAGGTACAGTCACTACCAGCAGGCTATTGATACAAAAAGCAGTCCCTACAGACACCGGACTGTACACTTGTGATCCTTCTAACGCTAATCCAGCTGTTATTAAAGTCCATATATTGAACGGTAAGTGGAAAGAATGCCAACTAGAATCTATACTATTTATGACAAATTTATCTTTAGTTTGCTAAATCAAACTCGTTCAATAGAATCGTTTTTAGCGGTGAATTGAAGTGACGGAGCAAAGCTTATTATAATTGAACGGTTCTGTGATAAAAATAATACAAGATGGCTGCTTTCTTCCTCATGTACTATGATTTAGCCATGCAACGTGAAACCGACCCGCTAAACGATTCAACCCTGAGGCTAAATACAGACTTTTACAAAGTATCAGAACGGCAATATATTTTTAAGTAAGTAAATTCAGAAAGAAGCTATTTTACACAGACTCTAGGACTAAACTATGGTTATACTTTTGATGAATTAAGAAATAGATAAGCTGCAACTATAACTATAACTAGAAGTTTTGAAACAGTTCTGTCATTTTTTTAAAGTGAACTAAAAATTGTATACATTTGTTACAGTTGTAATTTAGTAAAGGGTCTAACTTTTTTGATTCTGTTTGCCGGAATATATTACTAAAATCTAATCAAATAAATTTGTATTAACCAATGTCCTGAAATAGATAAAACTAAACAAAAATACATAAATTAGTGCGGTTGTGGGAACCCCTTCAGAAACGAAATTCATCACGTATTTTCTTCAATTCTTTTACCAGCCGGGCAACATACACACATAATTTTAATGTTTCAATTGACGTTTATTATTAGATTGCTTTTTATACAAATATTTACTGTTTCCATACGTTTAATAACATCAAAGCTAAGATGAACACAGTCCATTCATTGTAAATACATTCAATAAACATAAAATGTTGGTTCATCCGTCTAGGACTAACCTAAAATGATTGTGTGTATGTTAAATTAATTTCGCCCGTCTTAACGGCAACATACATAAAATAATTTTATTTTTGGCTTAGACTTAAAATAACTTTCTATGCCTAACCTAAAATTTCAGCGCTTGACGATAATATCTAAACTATGCCGGACGGAACCGATCGTCTCTTAATTTAAATTGATGAACCAAAACACGTAATGTTTCTTGAATGTATTTACATTCATTGAAATAGCAACCAATTTGGTAAAACTGTTTGAAGTGAAAACTTCTATAGCGACGTTGGGTATTTTTTGCAGGGAGTTAAATCGCCCTTTCGCGTCACATGTAACGCAACATTTTCGCTTATACCGGTGTATTGATTATGTATACCCTCTTGTACATATATATATATATATATATATATACTTGTGTATAGTATATATGAAGGAAAGGAAAGATGACAATGCGAAATTAATTTGGGTGTAGTAAGTGAGCACTGATCATAATCCCCAGAACACGTTTTCTTGTGTTATTAAAAACTTTATATACAGGTGATTCACGACGATATACAGAAATTTCGGGGCTCATTAATTTTGTTGGGTGTAGTAAGTGAGCACTGATCATGGTCCCTAGACTAAAATATAATAAAATAAATAATAGTTTAAAAACTAAAATATACGCTTTAAAACCAAACCGAACTAAAAATTTGAAAATAATTGTAATTATTTTATTTGTTTATTAACCAGGAAATAAAATGTTAGTAAAATCCAGTAGTTAATCAATATTCATTTTACACGCTGTAAAATTCGCATAAAAGTTTTCACTTCTATTGTGTGGTCATATGCACACCCAATTTTTTTTCGTTACTCCTGTTTTATAATTTGTCATTGCCATAGCAACCAATTAATAACACTTTTTTTCGTTACGCATTAAATTTTATGTTTTCTAACTCCTACCGTATCCCGCGTTAAGGAACTTCATTCCAAAATGAATTTTTAAATATACAAAAGAGGTCAAGAACTTCATCTTCTACCTTAATCACAGATTAAAATTAAATTAAATATTTCTGCACCTTGATTGTAACGGTAAACAGCACTTTGATTTTATCTGAAACTAACTTAACAGATTCTTACATTGAAACATTTTCTCTAATCTCCCGCGGGACTTTCACAGGACCTGGTCTACAAGCGATAACTACTTAAATAGATGGTTTAATTTTGTGCCTTCGTTTTAAAAATATAAAACCGTTCTGATACTTTATGAAGGCTATGCATGTCCCCCTCGGACAACAGCTGTACATATAAAATAAGTGAAATAAATATAACTAGGGTGTATGGTACAAACAAAAGTGTTTGCTTCTTCTGTGTATTTCAAAGGATAACAGATTTATGACTAAAAATTAACGTATTTTCAGTTTATTGTAATTAACACTTTCGTTACGAATTTTTTTAATCATGATAATGGTTTTTGAGATATTAAATTTGACAAAGTTTTTGGGCTGGGTGCTTGGAAAAAAGATCATATTTTATAGTAGTTTTACTTTCTCACTATTCTATAGTATAAAGTATAGTGATTGCAAAAAAAAAACGATGTTGAGATTTTTGTGGAAATATCCGTTTTGGGTCCCCCTGAGTAAAAAAAGTTTTTTTTTACAAAATGTCTGTCTGTATGTCTGTCTGTCAGTATGTACACAAAGTTAGAGACAAAACTATTCGAACGATTTTAAACAAATTTGCACCAAACATTTCAATTAGGCCTCTATAGATGCACGAAAAAAGGTTTTGAAAATTTTGAAAAAGAACCCTATTGTTTATCAAAAAACCTATAAAAAATAACTTATAGTTTTTTTATAAATAACTCTGATGATTTTGATAAAATTTGGCTTATTTGTATCCCTTAATGTACCCTACCATTTGCAAAAAAACACCATCTTTCTAAAAATTCTCGTTTAGCTAATAATAAAAAAAGATTTTTTTTGGGGTTTTTGGCCAAAAAGGGGGTTGTTTTTAAAAATTTGTCAAAACCTTTTTTTGTGCATCTATACAGGCCTAATTGACATGTTTGGTGCAAACATTTTCGAAATCGATCTAATAGTTGTCTCTCTAGCTTTGTATACATCACAAATCTATGGTATACATCTGTTCATTAATTTAAATATGTTTGTGAGAAAGTACGTGCCAGTTTCTGGTACCGTTTATTTCTTTTAGTTGTAAAACTCATTTTACAATTTTAACTTAGTTTTTTTCTACATCCATGATTGTGGTAAAAATATATAGCCTAAGTTGAAAAACAAAATGGCTGCTACGCGGAAAACTAGAGACTTGCAAACATTTTACATGTCCTAGAAACAATGAATTATGGTAGAGATTTCTAAAACAACCTGTATTTAAAGTTATGCATTGCATAGTTCGTTCAAAGTTTGCGAATGGTTTCACGAAGAACAGTTTTATAGTGGTTATTTTTGATAAGTCATCGCAATGCAGTGTTTTAGTAAGGTTACAACAAACATATCATTTCCTATTTGTTTCTTATCTTGTTCTAGGTGAACATCCCGCCGCAATGCACCACGGGCATGGAAGTTATCTCTTCTGTCCCCCTATAGTCAGTGCCTTGCTGTTTCCCATGTTCGTACAAATATTGTGCAATGTTTTATAGTAACAGTTTAGTTATGAGTAAGTAATGGAAGCGATTAATATGATTTGGTGTTGGAAGATTTTTTTGGAAACAAACTTTGCCTTTGTAAAAACAGTGTGTAGTGACTTCATAGGCTAGGTTAGTTTTGTAAGTACAGTATCAAAGATATGCAATTGTTACATGTATATATATATACAACTGGTTGAATTAATTTTATCCTGATTTTCAAATTCGTGCAACTTATATAATATATAGAAATGCATAACTTTATTCCATGAGCTACGGAGTTTTTCAAAAGTAAGTGTTAACGTAAACTAATTGGTTTAATCTTAACACAAAATCCTTACATTGATATTTGTTGTTTAGTAATCAGTTTATTTGTTGTTTAGTAATCAGTTTGGTCAGTACTTTGTAAATTTTAAACTAATGAAAAGATGGAACACTTTTTCGAGACTTTGGCTCGTCCTCCACTCTGTACTTTAAAAATGTTGATCCAAAAACGTGACCCCGATGCGCTACGACTTTTAAACTGACAAAATTGGTTTTCCCTTACCCAAAAACATTATAACGATACCCCTCACTGTATGTTCATAATTTTGACCCAATAATTTCAAAAAGACCTACAAAACGAGACCCTTATGCGCTACGAGTCACGCTATAAAGCTCAAAAGCTTTTCAAAGATTTTAGTACCACCAGAAATTTTCTACGACGTCTGTGAGTGCTTATATCGTGTTTACAGGAAAACAGACACACAGACAAAATTATCACATGATTTCAATACTTCGGCATTCTAATGCGAGCCGAAGTAAAAGAAGTTAAAAGAAAAAACAATATGAACCACGGGAAAAGTTACTTATATATGGTTCGTAATAACGTGATAACCGAAATTAAATTTTGTGGAGCACACTAACTATCAGATAAAACCGTGTATGATGATTATTTTACTCATTTAATATTCTGCCTTGTTTGACTTTCTCTGTTTCAAAAAATATTCAATTATACAAAATACAAAATTATTGTAAAAACATAACTATTAATGAATTATAATTTCTACGTAAAGCTTACTTCGTAAGCTTACCAAAAATATTGTGTACACTACAGTAACAAGAATTGAGGTTACAACTCACAGTCATACAATGTTGGCTAGACAGTTGCAAACAAAACAGCTGGCCTCCAACATAACAAATCAAATTATATTGTAGAAAACCTACAGCAATAAAAAAATCATTGGGAAGTTGTAGTGTTAAAATATGTCTTAAAGAAAACCACTATTATTAACACGTTCACTGCTACGCAAATTTCGTATTTCCTATGCCAGGAGCTGATCTTTTATTTTTTATATTTATAGCCTAAATGAGTAGAAATTACTTTATTTTTTATTTTTGAACCTTTCTACGTAATAATCACTAATATTTTAAAGCGGACGCACATGTGCGTCCATAGCACATTGGCTTAAAATTGGTGTGCGAAACACGCAATGTCTATGTATTGAAAATTCTCCCGATAAGAGAGTTGGCGTGGGAAGCACACAATGTATTGTATATTGAAAATACTCCCAATATTGTGGTTTGGCGTGCAATGCACTGTACGTCGGCCGCATTTAATAGTGTTCAGTGTCAAGCTCACAAGTACCTCCTTAGCAGTGAACGTGTTAAAATGCTCACCGTGCTGGAAGGGGAACATTTTGGAAACCGCGTAATTTTAAGACAGTGAACAGCGTCTTTAAACCCGAAGGACGCCTTAACTGAATGATAAAAGTTATCGTTTAAAAACATCAACCATTAAATAAGTAAAATTCATGTGCGTTGGAAAAGTTGATGCTTTTCTTATACAGATTGGCAGTCATATTGAACGCTTATGTTACGTCACAAGTAGGGCTTGTTCTTGTAAATAGTGCATTTTTAGTCAAAATGCAAATTATAAAAACAAATTATTTTCTAAGGTAAATAACAATTGTCCCTTACTTTTGAAAGAAACTTTATATCTATTTATTAACGACCACCAATTCCCAACCTAACCTACCATTCTTTGTTACAAATAAACAAAACAAAGTTATTATGAAGAAGACTCGTTAATGACACAGTGAGGTCAAACTATGGTCGTCAATATACAGGTCGCCTAAATCGCCAACGCAAGTTAATGTTATAATAATTCTTAAAAACAAAGTTGTGTAAGAGCTCCTAATCTTAAGTTTCGAGTTTGAAATTATAAATTATCTTTTAGGGGTAATTACTTTAAATTTTTCATTAGAATTACAAAAAAAAAGACAATTATGAGGTACCAACAAATAGCCTGTTTAAGTTTTAAATATAATAACTAAATAATACAAAACATGAGTATGCCTGAAGTTGTAAAGGACTATTACTAATTATAAAAAAATTCAATAATTCACAACTGAATTCATGGAGACATAAAAAACTTGTAACTTCAGAGAAGTCGACAACGAAGGTAAAACTGATTACAAGAACACACTTACAAACCTTTTACATATATGCTTTTACGAGAACAATATTAAACCAAAACACTAACATTGTTGTTTAGAGCAATTAGTTACATACTGTCTGTAAAACTACATCTGTTTTAAATTAGTTTTATTATAAAATAAATACTTATGATAACGCATTGTCAGCATTTATACAAAAAGATATAGTAATATTTGTTCTAAATGTATAACACATAATCTCAAACGAACATATTCTCATGTGTCTTATTTATTTTTCTATCGCATCCCCCTTCTATCAGAGAAATGATTATTATGATAATACAGTTATTTATATTTACTCAATATAAAGACAATATTTAAATTACATAACATTTAATACATTAATAATTAAAATTATAATTTAAATTCCAAATTATAAAATACTAGGGGAGACCCCTGCGTGCTCCGCACGCCAACCCCTAATGGTTAAAAGAACCAGTAAGACTCAGGTCTACACGTTAAAACCCTAACCTAAAAGCTAGAAATACAAAAATCATTGCTTCAAATTTTGAAATCAGCTGTTAATGGAAACATTGGAGCTAACAGCTATATTATCTGTTATTTAATTCAATTGGTTGCTATGGTAATAAATGTAAATACATGTGTTGGTTTATCATTCTAGGCCTAACCTAAGAATTTTTTCCGACAAAATTTACAAATATTGAAATAAAAAAGGTTTTTTTCGAAATGAATTATAGCCTATGTTACTCAGGGATAGTGTAGCTTTTTATTAGTAAAACTATGTTTTCAATCGGTTCAGTCGTGCCAGAGATTACCCCCTACATACAAACAAACAAATAAACAAACAAACAAACAAAAAAACAAACTTTACCTCTTTATAATATTAGTATAGATAACACTTCTATACAGAAATGATAATATAAAAAAATAATAACATAAATAAATGTAAAACATGAAACTGTAAAATATCACGTCTAAATGCACCAAGTTAAACTATAAAATTACTTAGATGCATGTAGCAAGTGGAGTTACAAAATAGCATAACTAAATTCGTCACGTAAACTATAAAATTACATATTATACAATTTCAGCACGAGAAACTATATTTTTTTTTAAAGGCGAAAATCCTGGGTGGTTATCATCGCCTGTGAGAAACTATAAAATAACGTATCTATTTTCAGAACCTGAAATTGTAAAATAACATAAATGCAAAAGTAGCTCGTAAAATTATAAAATACATTATATATCTAAATGCACCCAGATAAACTATATAATTTTAAAGCATCACCCAAAACTATAAAATAACGGACCTAAATACAGCCTTGAAACTAAAAAAATAACATACCTAAATCCAGAACGTGACATTATGAAATAAAATACCTAAACGCAGCACTTAAAACTATAAAATAACATATTTAAAAGCAGGACTTGAAACTATAAATCACATGTCTAAAATCAGCACGTGAAACTATAAAATAACATATAAAAATTCAGTATGTTGTCATAAGAGAATGGATTAACATTCAGTATCAAATATTAACTTAATTTCCAATGAAACACTTTACAAAGAAAACTTACTATCAGTATAATCAATAATAAGGCTTTGTCAGTTTTAACAATATCATAATATAAACTTCACATATTCAAAAAGAAAAAAAAATTAAAGGAAATGGAGAAAATATTATTCTTTGAAAGCACTTTTGTTTTCAGATGCCAATCATAAACAACTTGAAAAGTTGAGAGCAAAATTAAAGAGAAAGACACTATTCAAAAATAACGAAAACTGTAACTGATAATTATGACAGACATCAAAACTAGTTTGACAACTGATCAAATTTTGTTCATGTTATTATTTATAAAGAACTGCTCACAAACCGTATAATTTATTATCATATTATGAATTGAATTTGATTTACCTTTTCCTTAAGAATCGCCTAAACAAAACGTAATACAATATTCATTTTTCTAAACGCCAGCGACCTACATAAATACTTTGCTTCATGGAATGCTTAATTTATTTTACAATTCATCGTTGTTTTTCCAGCTGCAAGGTTGCATCGTTTTATTTCTTTTCGAATTACATTTGTATACGTTATGGCATTACAGCTTTGTCTTGTGTTTCAAAGACAAGTTAATACGTATTATTACCAAAAGTTTTGATACCTTATTATTTAAAAGTAATATTTTCCACCACACATAATACACTACACATTATATGTCTATAATATATTTAATTTATGGTTGCAATATACACATCTTTAATAGTACCTTCTCAACCCCTAAAAGCAGACTGGGGAACTTTTGTTTCTTTACACACATACAATTACAATCAATATGTGTATTTCTTTTTCTTCTACTTAAATTACACAATGAACTTTGCAACAAAAAATTTTAAATAAAAATTATAGTTACCTCAGAGGCTAGACTGTTTTGGGGTTACCATAGATTATTTTTGGATCTAACCACATAGTTAATGTGTGAATCAATAGTATGTACTGCTTCTTGACGAGGGGCATGTACTTTAAACAGAAACGCAATTTAAAGTAGTTATTAAAATATATGACTTATTTTATATTTGTTTAACTATAAATTACTATATACAAACATACACGTATAAAAATATTGTTAATCTATGTTTTTAAATTTAATAAGTTCCCTTTTAAGAAATGTATTTTGAGTTCAGTGACGAGAACCAATCGTTAACTAGCTACGATTATATTGTAACTATCGGGGGAAAGCTAGTTTCATTGGAAAGACACATGAGTTATGAAAGTGGACTTACTAGGTCTTCTCCCTCAATTTGGTCTTTATTCACTTAAAATGTGTGCAGCCTTGACAATAAATATCAAATCTGTCCGAAACGTCGGGTATTAATTGTGTACAGACCAAATTGACAGGTCTCAAAATAACATAAAGAGTGATAGTTATTATTTTTGAAATAGTGAAATCTCGCTATTTTGTTGAGACACTAATATTTTATTGTTAAGTTGAGTGTATTTTTGTACATAAACTATATCATTGTAAATTGTGAAGCATATTTTTGTAAATAAATTTTAAAGTTTAGTGTTAGGTAATAGGTATGACCGTTATTATTATAGAAAGAGTTTGAATTGTACTACTATTTCTGAGACTGTTGGTAAGTATAAGTGAAACCTCTTTTATTGATTTTTCTTTTGGATGTTGGTAGTTTGTTTTAGTGTTTTTTTCTTTTCATTTATTATTTTTAATGGTTTGTTTTTTCCATTTTCTGTGTTCATATTTTTGTTGCTTTTGTTTGATTTCGTTTGATTTTCATTTATTCCTCGGTTAAAATATTGGTCCGTTTTCGTATGGTATACTTTAATTTTGTTTTTTATGTCTCGTATTGTCTACAGTATTTTTCTGTCTAGTTCGTTACGTTTTTTTTTGCTTCTTGCTTTTTTGGCATTTTTATTTTTGGTGTATTGTTTTTTATTGTCTCATTTTGTATGTATATTTTTCTTTTTTATTTGTCTATTTGTATTATTTATTTTGTTTGTTTGTTGATTTTACTATAGTCAAATATAATTATAGTGCAACGTTTAACTACAGTGTACTTTGACGCTCTTCTGTTATTATTTAACCTTGTATGTGAATTAATATAAACCTGATCCTATCATATCTGTAAAGATGGCTACTAAATACAGGTTTTATTTGAACAATTTAAATGTAAATAAAACGAATTTTAGTCAAATGTTTCCAAGTCCTTGTCATATAACTGTATGATAATATGTCAATAAAATTTTTATGAATTATGTTGATAAGATTGTAATAATTTTCTAAACCTTGAAATTGACCCATTTACTATTAATAATTAGTTTTACTCGTATTTTTCATTTCTGTTTAGGACTAAAATTGTTTTATTTTCTGCCAGGTGCACTTATAACCCTGGTTTAAGCTTCCGCAAGAGTTCGATTGGCATTATGTTTCTATCGTATTTGCAGTAAAGCGTCTTAGTCTTCCTTTATTCCTTTAAAGGTGATTAGCTACTATACTGAACAAACGTAGGTGACCTGACTGGAGAAGAGGTAAATAGTTCGTAGCATAAACGTATGGACATAAAACATTTACACGATTCACTGTTTTCCTTGAAGAGGAGATTTATACTATTTATGTTGGTTCTCGTCTATACTTTGTGCCAGTATAACCAATGAAGACGGCAATGTAGCGCACAGCGCCTGCAAACAAGTTCAAACCTATGCAACCCTTGAATATAATAAATTGAAGAACTGAATGCACATAATAGAGGTTTGATGATGAGGTCGTTCCACAGGATCAATAGCATTTATTTTTTATAACGGTTTATAACACAGGCGTAGATTATTAAATTATACAGGAGAGTAAAGTTTCTCAAACTCATTATTACCGAACAATGTAAGAAATTCTGTAAAGTATTTGAGTTAGGCTATTCCAAATTTTAGCTGTAGTTCTAACGAAACAGTAATAGCGATCTAACTAAAAAAAATAGTGTGTGATGGATTTTCGAGCAATATTTTGTGGAAGTGCTAACAAACTCCAAATACTCTTAAGGGAAAGGTATAGTTCTGTTAGTGTGTACCTTCATTTTGATTGTGAATAGTTAAAAAAACATAAACAATATTTATTTTTGCCTTACAATGGAACAGATTTTAACTGCTTGCCCAATTCTTTGGTACACAAATATTTCCAAGTCAATAAAACTTAGAAACTATAATTGAGAGAAATTTAGTGGTGTCGTTTAAACTAAAACTTCAATACCTCAATTTGCAAACCTATACGTCTAGTATTGATTTCTCGTTTAACATTTCATTTCTTTATCTTAAGTAGGTTTTGAGTCTTGGTGGGAAATGAATCTTGTGGTAGTTGCAACACTTCAATTATTTTCTTTTATCACCTACAAAAATACAAATGTCACATACAAGGAAATGTCTGTTTCACTTAACTTTCTTTATTCTGATACTGTTTAGGTAAAATATTACAGGTTGAAGGCCAAAATAACTCAATTACCTGTAATAAGCTGAAGTGGAAACTACTGTATAAATTGCAAACATATTATTGTACACTAAGTTATTTTTACAGGAATGACGATCGATTAGGACAGAGATTTATTATTTTTATGTAGAAGAGAAACAATTTTTAAGTTATAATTTGACCAAAATGTGGTACGGTAACGCAATAACTCAAACTGGTCAAACAGGCCTAGTAAATAGTAAAGTTGGCATAATTTTAATAGTGATATACAGGGTGATTCAGTAAAGCGTAGCGGGCTATGCAGATTAAGATTCTACATGCAAAAATAAGTCGAAAATTTAAATTAACATTTTTTCGATTTCGGCTTAGTTTAGCCGTAATCCGCCATATTGTTTTTTACAAAAACTCACTGTAACTCTGGAAATAGATAAGATGGTGACTTCAAATTTGGAATAAACATTTTATATGTTACGATTAACAAGTGTACCAAACACAAAGAATTTATTTTTATAGTTTTCAAAATGGCGGCCGTTACAAATTTTTAACGTGGAATATCTTGAAAACCGTTAACTTTACAAAAAATTTACAAGAAACCAAATATTATTCTTTTTTAACGACAGACAAAATGTTTTTTTTTTTGTAGATTCAGTAGGTCAAAGGATAACCGAGTTATCAACAAAAAACATAATTTCTTGGTAATTGTCTACAACAACCAAAATTAGCCTAAAACAATTTGTGTATTATTTTTCTAGCGGGCTATCAGATTCTACATGCAAAAATAAGTCAAAAATATAGTATATCACTTTTTCGATATCGATATGGTACTTTTGACCCCCCCCCAAAACCCCTCCTAAAATTTCGAAATTTTTCATACCCTTTCTTAGTGAGCACCTATGGCCCTAGAGGAAGCTGCATAACAAATTTCATTCCAATCCGTTCGGTAATTTGGAAGAAATCGTGATTTAGTAATTTTTAACCCCCTCCCCCCAAACCCAACTAAAATTTCCAATTTTTTAAAACCCTTTTTAAGTTAATACTTATGGCCCTAGAGGAAGCTACATACTAAATTTCATTCCAATCCGTTCTGTAGTTTTTGAGAAACCGTGATGAGTGAGTGAGTGAGTGGTATTTCGCTGTTATATATATAGATATACAGATAATATATAAAGGCTACTTTGATGTTGGATATGGAATGAGTTTATTGTAACATCTGGTTTCGTGTAGCAATAGAGTAGGATAATAATAAATCTAGACGTAAGTAATAGTATTGTCGCATTCACGAGTGTGTGTCAACACTACCCCCCTCCATACTCCAATCCAAGTTCATTTCTTCTAATCAATCGTAATAACAGTCAATATATTAGAGGTTGTAACAATCTGTTTACATTTGTATCTGAGCGGAGACGGTAAGCGAGCGGCGAAGAAGCGATACGCCTCTAGTGTTGGTGACCGAAGGGCGCAGTGGGCCCAGCCCTATAGTACGTATAAATGGGGAAAAATGGTATAACTTATAGGGTAAGGACATTTTTGAAATTGTTTATAAATGTTGACCATTTTGAATAGTGTATCCCCTTAAATAAAGCTCGAACTATACTTTTTTTGACAATAACAAAATTTGTGATTTATTAGTTGGTCTATTGAAATTTGTAACATGTTTTTTAAATATTTTAAATAGGGATAATTCAATGCAAAATTTAGGGCTCTCAATGTGTAGTGTATTGAATTTAAAATCGGTTATTTTAAAACTACAACGACGCCTTGGTAATCAATATAAAATAGTGCAATCTCTCATCAACCCTTGCACAAGGTATGTATTGCATGTCTCACGGTATCTTAGCTTGGTCTTCACTTAATTATTCCACTGTTTTCTCATCGTACACTTTATTCCGTGCTAACACAAGTTATACACGGAGCATGATGACCTTCGTAACACATCCTCTAACTATAAGAAAACATTACTATAAAACTTTAACTCATTTCGTACAAGTAACTTTGTGCATTTTAGTCATAACACAGATACAAGCATTACAAAGTACCTGTTACAATACTTATAGGAACAACATAGATGCGGATTGTCTGAATCTCTTTGTAAACAAATAGTACTCTTTTTGCATAAATATTGCTTCTGTAAAAGAATGTACATATTTAAAATGTTTAATAACTTAATTTTGAAGATCCAAAATAATATATTGAAAATTGAGAATTAATATCGCATAAATAATAGCTATATTCTGCCACGCTTCGCTTCGCTGTGGCACATTAAGGTTGCATGAATGAGAAATGAGGAACAAAAGAAAGCATATATGTTTCATAGATGTTTTTGCAATACTTGTGGGTATACAATATTTTTATTGTAAATATTATTTTTATAATAAATACAAGTATTTACTATTTCCATACGTTTAATTTTAAAATGAATGCGGTCGTAGGACCCCCGTCAGGAATGAAGTTCATCACACCTTTTCTTCAAAACCTAATGTAATTTAATATGGATATTTTGATTATATATATTTATGAATTATCGTGACTTGATGAAAAATCGTTATGTCCCCTCTATGCGACTTTCTCTTTCTATCTATTCCTCTCTGTAACTCGTATATTTTTTATTTTCAATGTAAATAATGCAGAGTAAGGAAAAACTCATACAGTTTCATATAATACTTTTAGTTTTATCAGATAATATTTTTAGGTTATACCTAGACTTAAAATTACTTTATAGGACTAACCTAAAATAACTGTGTGTATGTTGGCGTTCAGGCTGGTAAAATACACTAAACATCTACACAATAAAATTAGGTTAGGCCTAGACTGATGAACTAACTTTTTATTTTTATTGAATGTATTTACACCTTCATTATAATAAAATTAAACGTATGGAAAAAGTAAATTTGTATTACTTTCTATTTCTTGTTAATTAATTGTTAATTCTAGCGCTTGGCGATAATATCAGAACTACGCCAGATGGAACCGATCGAATGTAGATTGATGAACCAAAACACATGTGTCTTGAATGTATTTACATTCAGTGTCATAGCAACAAATTTTGTAACGCTTTTTCGTTACATGTATTTTGTATTTGTCGTTGCCATATCAAACAATTCAATTTTCATTACGTGTATTTGGTACTTGTCGTTCCCATATCAATCAATTCATATTTTTGTATATATGAAAATATTCGATTGTTTATCCCCACTTTTACCCTCCCCCCCATATCGCCTTGTGTCGGGGGTTTAAAATAGATACAAACATTCGTTGAAGCGTGTCAAAAATTGAGACCAATCGATGCAGACCTTTTTGAGTTTTTGAAGCGTACACAAACCAACTTAACATTTGTATATACTATACTAGCTGACCCGTACGGCGTTGCCCGTAGTGGTTGGTATTTTCAGTCTTTTTAACGTAATTGTATTCTTTTTAAGTGTTCAGTCAGTGAGTGGTATTTGGCTTATATATATATATAGACCTTAAATAATAAAAGCACTATTGTCATAATAATAAAAGATCTGACATTATGATTGTAGTAACTTTGATCACCCAAACCCCTCCTAAAATTTCGAAATCTTTCTTACCCTTTCTTAGTGAGTACCTATGGCCCTAGAGGAAGCTACATACCAAATTTCATTCCAATCCGTTCGGTAGTTTTGAAGAAATAGTGATTTAATAACTTTGATCCCCCTAAACCCCCCCTAAAATGTCGAATTTTTTAAACCCTTTTTTTAGGCCCTAGAGGAAGCTACATACCACATTTCATTTCAATCCATTTGGAAGTTTTGACATTATTATGAAAGTAAAAATAATTTAATATCGTACAAAAAAGGTTTAATATATTTTGACGTACAACGAACCTTTAAGCAAATTTCCGTTTAGCCTATATGTAGAGACTATGCGATTTGTCTGCATACAAACAGCTGTTCGAAATTAATGTTTTTGTTATTCGTCGTGGATTAATTCTATTTTTCACCAACAATTGTTTCAGCAATTGTTCAGCGAAAATTTGGAAATTCAGCTTTAGTGTAACATTAAAACTGTACCGCAACCGTAAAAACCCTCTCAATTTATTATATTGTAAGAGTACGATTCTATAGAAGTCGATCATACACGTTTAACGGGTAGGCTACTTAAAATTTATTTAGGATAGTGACTAACCGATTAATACAAACGTTTTCAGTCTCTAACTCAAATTATGTAGCACAAGTTCTGTATCAAAATCTTAAGGGCAAACGACTTACCTTTAAAAGTTAAAAATTATTTAATTTTAAATGCAAATTATTAAAAGGAGTTTGACTTGGGAAGGCATGCAACCGAGCAGGTTATCGTATCTATTTACACAGATCTATCTAATCTTTCCTACTTTGCCTGATATTTAGCGACTGAAATGCTTGCCTATTTAATTGTCCGATATGTATTTGAGTCCCAACATAAAAGATTGTTTTGGGAGCTAGTATAGAAAACCAAAAATACTTAATAGTTTGGGTATTATTAGCGAATTTCCATATAAAAATTGAGCTATTGCAGACCTAAGGCCTACCAGACCTAAATTGGTAAGACTTAAGGTCGAGAGTAGTAAATGAGCACCGATCATGTTCCCAAGAACACGTTTTGGGGTGTCGTTAAAAATTATATATATATGTGTTCGCACACTAGTGGCCGCATTTTAAGTGGGATTTAGTCCAAATTTGGTTCACACGTTGGTTGTCTGCGTCGCTCAGACGAGATTGTTTGCCAAAAAAAATCCAACAACCGGAAGTAAGATTTTTGAAATGTTTCGTACTATAATGAAACATTTTTAGAGTTTTATCTAATAAATTATATATGTGATATTATTTTAGAAATTTTGTTTTTTTTACACGATATTATAGCTCGGATGTTCCCTCAAAATCGATCAAAACGTGAAATACCATAAAAGTACCCGGTTCCCATAAAAGTACGTGGTGGATTTGATCGTGAGAGCATCTTCGAATCCGAGGCCGACAGCTGAGTTTGTACTCTGTGAGCGAAGCGAAGCTCATAACCCGAGGCCGAAAGGTTGAGATATAAACTCGCAAAGCGAGTTTTTCCGCTGTGATTGGAACGAAGGAGCGCGTGAGTCGAAGCTGGAGGATTATTCGCAAACAAATTCTACTAATAGATTTCGTACACACATGCCGTCGTGAGTAGAACAATTTCCCAAATGGTTGAAATCCTAAAATATATAAACATAATTTTGAACATTTGCTCAACTCACGTCAGCGGATCAGCTGCGTGGTCGAATTATTATGTTTTAAATGTATTAGTTAAACTTCTAGAATTAAGTAACGAACAGTTCCTTGAATGTTAGTTTGTGTGTTTTGTTTCAGCTACAAATAGTCTACATTCGATCAGATGATATCAGTTTCCAATGTTTATAAAAAGACACAAGTTTGATGTAGCTTGTTTCAAGTAAATATCCTACTTAGATTTAATAGAAATCTGTAAAGAGTAACAACTTAGCTATTTTTGTAGTCAGATTTTTTATAATCTAAAATAATAAAAGGAAATTTGCGTTTTATTTGTGTGTGCTGCTCAACCAGATTTACGGCAAACAGAGATGGGAATGTTTTAATCAAAATTCACCTAAAAATGTAATTTGAATTTTCGAGTACGTTTGAGAGTTTTTGGCGAATACTGGGAGGAAAACGTTACTTTTAGCTTTTACCGACGCGACGGCGACGTACAGTAACCCTAAATAACAAAACATTAAACGATCTGGATGAAACTCACTATAAAGACGGGTTTCTAGCCGAGGGACGTAAATCTGGCATACTTTTTACCCGTTATCAATTCCACTTACTGATATGAGGGCGAGGCCTAGAGTACTTGCTAGTGTATACTATTAATTATTTCAAAAAGGTTGGTTATTAATTAATGTACAGAACAAGAAGACCGGTTGAATTGCTTTTACAATATATGTATACGGTTCAGTTTTAAATAATACAACAGCCTAAAACCGAGACTCTTTTGTTATTGCAGAAAGTAATATTTTACTGCGACATCTGTGTGTTGCTGCAGTAATCCAATGCGGTAAAGTCTACGGCAGTATATAGAAATATATAGGCCTACTGTAGCCTACTTTAGGTTAAACCTAGTCTACGGTGATTTTAACTCAACAACAACTTTTATCTTTTTGATGAAACTCTTACAAATATAACATGTATTGCTGTTTCCATGATATGGAGTATGTGTTATCATGATTTTAGATACATTATGAAGAAAGTATCATAGTGTGACTTTCTACTTAGTTTTTTTTTTATATCATACATAAACCTTAAACTGCAGTCAACTTAGAAGCTTATATAAACATATACAAATTCATAGTATGTTTAGGAGGCTTAATATCAAATACGGTCTAAGTGGTTTAATCTATATATATAAAAGCGAAATACCACTCACTCACTCATCACGATTTCTTAAAAACTACAGAACGGATTGAAATAAAATTTGGTATGTAACTTCCTCTAGGGCCATAAGTGCTCACTAAGAAAGGGTTTGAAAAAATTCGAAATTTTAGGGGGGGTTGGGGGGATCAAAGTTATTAAAAAACGATTTCTTCAAAACTACCGAACGGATTAGAATGAAATTTGGTATGTAGCTTCCACTAGGACCATAGGTGTTCACTAAGAAAGAATTTGAAACATTTCGAAATTTTAGGGGGGGTTTGGGGGGATCAAATTTATTAAAAAAAGATTTCTTCAAAACTATCGAACGGATTGAAATGAAATGTGGTATGTAGCTTCCACTAGGGCCATAAGTGTTCTCTAAAAAAGGGTTTTACAGACTTGGAAAGTTTTAGGGGGGTGGGGGGGGGGGGGGTAAAAATAACTAAATTATGATTTCTCCAAAATTACCTAACAGATTATAATTAAATTTGGTATGTAGCTTCCTCTAGGGCCATAGGCACTTGGCAAGAAAGGGTTTACAAAAATTCGACATTTTAAGGGGGCGGTTTGGGGGATAAAAGTTATTAAATCACGATTTCTTAAAAACTACCGAACGGATTGGAATAAAATTTGGTATGTAGCTTCCTTTATGGCCAAGGGTAAGAAACATTTAGAAATTTTAGGAGGGGTTTGGGGGACAAAGTTACTACAATCATAATGTCAGATCTTTTATTATTATGACAATAGTGCTTTTATTATTTAAGATCTATATGTATAAAAGCCAAATACCACTCACTGACTGAACACTTAAAAAGAATACAGTTACGTTAAAAAGACTGAAAATACCAACCACCACGGGCAACGCCGTACGGGTCAGCTAGTATCATACATAAACCCTAAACTACAGTTAACTCAAAAGCTTATATAAACATATACAAATTCGTAGTTTGTTTAGGAGGCTTAATATCATATACGGTCTAAGTGGTTTAAACCTTATATAAAATTGTCTAAAACCTTATGAAACAATTGTTGATACGACTGACCCTCTATGCAAGGGGTGGCCAGAATGAGGTGGGAGAACAAAAATTAATTTTTCTCTCAGTAAACTCAATATTAAGTCCGTTTAAAATTGTTATAAATCATTTTCTTACTAAAACATATTTTAAAATTTAAAAATTACTTATTTGTTTTGTCTGTAACTATTGCGGATAGCTTCAACTCTTTATAGCAAGGAGAGAAAAAATATCAACAATGCACAACACAGTAGGCACATTATAAAAACCTTTTAAAATTACTGTAAAAATTCCAATTCATCTAAACACATTTCTAAAACAATTTTTGATACGATTTATCCTCAATAAAAAAATATTCCAATATTTAGGTTCAATATCGAGTCAGTTCAAATTGTTCTAAATATTACAAAAATAGTTTGTCTGCATTTTTTTTATATTTTATTTGCAAACTATAGCGCATGGAGCGAATTAATGTTTGTAACGTTTAGTGAAACAAAATATGAAATATGAAAACTAACGGCACCTGAAGGGATTACAATATTTTAAATGGTGGCTTAATAATTTTAACGCTGGCGCTGGGTAAACCAAAACATAAAATAAAAGAAATGTTGGACATGTATTTACCAAACATCTGTGCTAGATTCTCTATTTACTACCAGATAAAGTTGCACATATGTCTGTGTTACTCTTTGCTGTCTGTGTTGGAAAATCTATGGAATTTATTTGTAATCGATCCATCCCAGTATCTAGTAGTATAGTTTTCTATTTATCAATTGCTTGTCTTGACAGAGGAACCACTCTTGTGTACTATCTTTGAAAATAACCTATCGCTTTATATTAATTTTTCAGAAGCAATAGCCCAAGAATGAAATTCCACTTTTTGCTCAATGGAAAAATGCATTTTTCGACTTTAGTTCTGGCATATAAACTGATTAAATACAACTATCGAAATCTTGAATTGTTGTGCGTTTACAAAACAACAGCTGATCAATATTCGACACAAGGCTATGCGTATTTTAATTGCATTGCTTGTAGGAGGAAGGGTATATTTATATTTTTTTCTTACTTCGCCATTCTGTTTTGATTGGCCATTCGGAAGTGAAACTCGTGGGTACATTTTTTACAGCGTAAATAACATAACTCAAAAGTGTCAAGTTTTAATAGTGTTCCATATATGAAGGTAATGTAATGTCTGCATCTGGTGGATTTCTCCTTAAGGAAGTGTTGAGAATTATCTCGCCAACTATTGTTTGAGGTGAAAATGTTGAAGGGTAAATATAGACACAAAACTACCAGAGTTGAGGACAGAAATAATTGATATTATGGATCTAAGTACATCTTGTATGTTCTGGACATGAGACGAAAGGAATTTTTTTTTCCATGCTTCTTTTATTTTTACTAAACAAAATTAAAAAAAATAAATTTGTGCGGTCATGGGACCCCCGTCAGGAACTGATGTTATCACGCATTTTCTTCAATTCTTTTACCAGCCTTAACGGCAACATACACACATAATTTTAATCTTTCAATTGCCGTTTATTATTATATTACATTTTATACAAATATTTACTGTTTCCAAACGTTTTGTGTTATTGTAATAAAGGTGTAGAATTAATTGTAACATCAAAGCTGAGATGGAAAACACAGTTAAATGTCCATTCATAGTAAATACAATCAGTAAACATAAAATGTTGGGTCTTCAGTCTAGGCCTAACCTAAAATTATTGTGTGTATATTTCATATATTTTACATGCCTTAACGGCAACATACATACAACAATTTTACGTTAGGCCTAGATTTAAAATTACTTCTAGGCCTAGCCTAAAATTATTGTATGTATGTTGCCGTTAAGGCAGGTAAAATTAATTAAATATAAATACAATAATTTATGGTTAGGCATAGACTGGCGAACGAACATTTTATAGTTATTGAATGTATTTGTTGATTGACGATAATATCCGAACTTCGCCGGACGGAACCGATCGTCTCTCAATTTAAATTAGGCTATTTATAACCAAAACACATGTTTCTTGAATGTATTTAGATTCATTGCCATAGCAACCAATTTTTTAACGCTTTTTCGTTACTCGTATTTTATATTTGTCGTTGCCATAGCAACCAATTAATAAAACTTTTTTTCGTTACGCATTACATTTTCTATTAACTGCCGCAACCCGCGTTAATGATCTTCTTTCCAAAAATATATTTTTTACATTTAAAAAGACAATTTTGTTTTGACTCATTTTTTTCCAAAGCTAACGGTTTTTGAGATGTTCGACGGTAAAAAGTTTATATAACCACTATTTGAAAACCATTGTAGGACATCTGTTGTTATTTTTCTCAAATTGAGTCGTTATTATAACAATACAAATTTAACTCAATATATTTTACCTTTAAACAGATATAATAATTGTTGGGTTAGAAAAAAAAACAAACAAGATGGTATTGGCTGGATAGAAATCTACGCTATTTAGACATATTCAAAGAACTGTTTTTCATTTCTGCCTTTGTAAACATGTTCCTAATTCGCGATACGTTTTTTAAACACACCGCTACTTTATTTGTTAACAATCAATTTATTCTCAGCAACTGAGCGCCAAGGAGTTTCCATACTTAGTAGCCAAGATGGATGTCATCTTAATGTCTAGATAATGTAAAACAGTGAATGCATTTCCTACTGATACATAATACATAGCCAAATAAAAGGCACATCACAACTGTAGAGTAGTTTTAACAGAATCTTGTATAAATACATCTAGAATCCAGACGTAGCATCGAGAGGTTTTAAGTTTACAGCGTCGTAAAAAAAGACAATCTGACGTTAAAATGAAATCTGTCTTGTTTTATTAACGGGGACTTGTTGAAGGCTTTTACAGCTCTTATACTGATAAACTGAACCGTAAACTTGTATTGAAGTAAACTGTAAAATATTAGTGTCAAGGATATACCAGTATAGTAACATAATATGTTACATAAAACCTCAGACAACTTTATAGATACAGATATAACTTTATGTTTCATTTAATACAAAACTGTATTGTAATTATATTTATTTGAAATTGTTTCGAAAAGAAATTGTTTAAAGAGATTCAAACAATTAGATTTTTTTAAAGCAAAGTATAGTGTTTACAGGAAATCTAGCAGTTTTATTTTATTTTTTTAAATTCCATAGAAAATAGTTTATTGGTTTTCTTAAGTCTTACTTTAGATGTATTTTACACTAGCAATTAGAGATGGGAATTACCGTTACATTGTGGTAATAGTCTCCAACGTTCCACGGCGTCTTGGTAATAGGTTGAAATAACATATTAAATTTGTAACGTATTAATAGGTGGTGGGAAACTGCCGAGGTGTTATTTGATATAGCGTTGCAGACGAAATTACTAAAACTATTAATTTGATAATATGATGTTGCGTTGCGGGGAAGCAGTTTTAGCAAGGTGTATTATTTATTAATTTAGTATTTCGTTACAGACGAAATTACTTTATGAAATGATACCGATATTCTCAAGTAATATTGTCTACAGCGTTACTTGAATATTCCAAGAAACGCCTTTATAACAAAATACATTAAAACAAACATTTTCCGAATGATTAGATACCTGTAAATAAATAAATATATAATATAAAAGTAATAAGATTTAAACTTAGAGTAATTATTGATAACTCAAAATTTAAAAACGTAAAATTTTAAATACTCAGCTTCAAATTAAAATAAACATTAAAAATATATTATTCATTTAATGTAAGGGTTCCAAGCGTTATTTTATGTTAAAAAGTTACCGAGATTCTCAAGTAATTTCTTCTGCTGCTTTGTTAAATGTTTCAAAGAAAATCTTTACTCACAAAATGCAATTAAAATTTTCAAAATAATTAGATTTCAATAAATATATAATATACAAATTATGAGAAATCAAGTGTAAACCTAGGGTAATTATTGATGACAAAAATTTGAAAAAACATAATTTTACGTTTAACTTTTAGACTAAATTAAATTGCACAGTGTCAATAATAATTGTTTAAATTCAACTATTCCTTAAGACATTTAATATTTTATGTCAGCAGTAATTATTATGGTAATGTGCATATCTGCATATAAGCTATTATGTGTAATGAATTCTGGGATTAAATAAATACAGACATCGGGAAGGGCAAGAAATATTTCCTGGAATCTCACACCAAACATCCTGTTTATTTGGGTTTAATGATGTGTAGCTTGTATCTGTGTGTAAGTTGATGCATCTGTTAATATTGTAACGTTTTAACGCAAGCGCAGAAAGTAATCTGCTGGCCGTTTTCTCAAATGGTATTATTTTTGTCAAGGTATTATTTTGGTTAAGGTGTTATTTTTGTCAAGGTATTATTTTGTAATGTAACGTTGAAGATATGATTACTTGGAATTAACATCTCTCTGGAACGTTCGTCAGTCTCCTTCACTGCGTTATCGCTTGACGTTACACAAATAATAGGGTGTCCTACGTAACGTATTAACGTGGTAATAGTCTGCAACGCATTAATAGTATTATTTTTCCTGTTACGTTAAGGGGCTCCGGAGCACCTAAACATTTTTTATATTTTTTTTATTGCTTATTATTGCCCTTTTATTTAGCTTTAAAACAAGCCTAAATTTATTATTATATCTCAACTCTAAGTGGCTAAAAATACGTTTTTTGGTTCGTATGTCACATGAAAATAAGACAAATTTTGTATCATATTCTTAATAGTTAGATATGATTTATCCAATTTGAAAATAATTAAAATTGCCGAATATGGTGGGCATTTTCATTTTGGTAGGGATATTTAGCTTTTAATGTAGTGAAAACCTGATTATACAGTCTTTGATGATACTCAGATGATGTCAACCCTGCATATGGGGCTGGTATGTATTAAAATATGTAAGTAAAACTTTTAAAATGTTTTCCGGAAATCATATATTTTATTCACAAAAGGAACATTTTATCAAAATCTATCAAACATATTGATCTGAATTTTTCAGAGGTTGTTTCATGGAGTATGCTACAGGTTTTAACGAGAGCATTTTGAAATATAAGTGATCATTTCTAAGTTATGACAAATAATGGCAAAATGAATTCAATATTGCTTGTATTGCAAAATCCTCATGTCACATTTTGTATTTAAGTAGTACTAGCGCACTGATAAAATTTTCCTAATTTTGATCCAGTAGTTTCTGAGAAAATGTTCCTTAAATATTGTACGTTTAACATTTCCGAGATAGGGCGCTCCGGAGCCTCTTAAATAACGCCCACCTCTACTAGCAATCTTAGCTATGACCGTTTGGCAGTGATTAAATAATACAAGAGGGAGATAATGCCTTAAGAGTTATTTCAATTACTTCCATTTAATGAGTTAAATTTGTTTAACTAATTTAAAACAGTAGCCTACTGGGTGTTTCAAAAAGTTCGTTACAACTTGAAAAACTCATATTAATTTATTCAGAGAACCTACAGAGGTGATTTTAGTGTCAATTTGTAGGGAAAAGCATCAAGTTTTGACTCGCGTAGTTCACTAGTGCCGAATCGCACCGTCACGAGCGCTAGCGGCAGTTGCGTCAAAGATGGCTGCCTTCACTGGATTCGAGGGTCAGACCAAGCACATCTGACGAAGTCTCACGAGCAATTGAGACACAATTTTCGACCCGGTGTGCATCTCGCGAGCTGCAAGTCCCACATACGTTTGGCGAGTGTTGAAAAAAACGTTTGCAACATTTAAAACCGTAAGAATTTAAGATTTCATAAGAAATAGGCTAAATGACACTGATAATATTGCCCGTAAAAACTTCTGTGCGGATATGTTAAGTCGAGTTGATGAGGATGAACATAATCTTTTCTGATCGACTTTTCACTCAAGTGGTAAGGTTATCACACATAACTGTAGGATTTGGGGCAGTGAAAATCCACAAAAAATATTGCAACATGTTCGTGGTAGCCCTAAACTTAAAGTTTTTTGTGCATTGAGTAAGAACAAAATTTACATCCTCTTTCTTTTCCAAGAGAGATCTATCAACGGGATAGTGTACCTGGACATGTTACAACAATTTTTGATACCACAGATCAATGATCATGACGAAGAATGGGCTGGAGGCTAAGGTGCAAACAAATTCTACAAATGAATTTCGTACACGTAGACAGCTAGTCAGCTCCTTAGTGAGTAGATCAATTTCCCAAATAGTTAGTTTGAAACCATAAAACATGTAGGCCTAGACTTAATTTTGGAAATACGGTCAACTCACGTCAGCGGTTCAGCTGCTTGATCGAATTATTTTGTCTATTTATTAGGCGCACCATTTTGTTAGACGTTTAAAATTCGGTTATAATGTTAGTTTTTTTGTCACGAAACCTCGCTGGTTACAACGTTAGAAACAGGATTGGATAGACAGATTACAGGTACATTTTATACATACAATCTGTGTAAATAAACTGTTACTAGAGTTATTTCTTTACTTCAAAACTTTTGTTTTAAGTATGTTAGGAGATGATAAACAAATAAATTTTCTTCGAAACAAAACAAGGCTTTAAATTTTCACTGACTTATCATTTGTTAAACATTATTAATGCGCCTTTCTTAGTTTGGTAAAAATATTTAGGATGATAGAAACACCTTCGATTTACAAATATTAATCCTTAACAATGTTATATAAAATATTTAAATTGTATGCACTCTCAAACCCTCTTTTAAATAAGGGTTGCTTTTGTCAAAACATTTATTATCCTCCGCCCTCACGGAACAGAAGTGGCGACATTTGCTGCCGAATACATTACTTCAACATCAATGGGCGCGTTGAATGTTTCTGTTATGTAAATACTGTTTTATTTTACGACTTGATAAAGGATATTTTGTTCCTCTTGAGAAACCAGGCTTTGTAAATATTATCTTCTCGAGAAATTTCACACATGTCTTAAAAATATATTGCGCTTCGCTCGTCTACCCCGCACTCGAGTAAATTTAATAATTAAATGTAGCAAATATTTTAGGTATACCGTAGTCCGAATAGACAACCATTTCACACAGAATAAAACCTGCACATGGTTTAGTTTAATAATTTGTAAACATATCTTTGGCGAATGGGTATTAGTAAAAAGAACCCTTTTGTGGATATTGTGTAAAGTTTTTGTTTCATAAGCAATCCTAGCAATGACCTAATTTGTAATCCGCTTACATTCTATAAGAGTCTTTCACTGACAAGGATAATTAGCAACAAGAACACATGGTTGATTGGCAAATAGTCATTTGATTTAAATTAAAATCAAAACAGTGATACTTATCAAAACAGCTGTTTAAATACTAGCATAAATAGTACATATTTTGTGTAGAAATGTTTGTTATTTGTAGAAACATTATACAAATATTTTGTTATCCTTTTTTATTCAATAACTATAGTGTTTATGTAATCCAAACCTTTATTAAAAAAATTTAATAAAATATGCGTGTGTACGGAGAATAATAGGGAATTAAACAGCTATGCTCGAAAGGATGTTCCCTAGTATTACTTCACATTTTAAAATTGTAAGTACATTTTATATTCAGACTACAGTTTATGCTAATGTTTATAACTTCTTTACAGGTAAAACAAACGGTACCAGAAACTGGCACATACTTTCTCACAAACATAACTTATTTAAATTATTCAGATTCACTGTGACTTCATAATTGTATTAAAGTAGGAGAGGAGATACGTTAAAGTAGGAGAGTAACTAATAAACATTAATATTAGTAGGTAAAGAGAAAACTGTTCGATCAATTTCGAACAAATTTTTATCAAACATGTCAATTAGCCATGTATAGATGCACGAAAAAAGGTTTTGAAAATTGTTGAAAAACAACCCTCTTTTGGCCAAAAAAACCCCAAAATCACTTATTATTATTATTAGCTAAACGAAAATGTTTAGAAATATGCCTATGCAGTTTTTTTTTTCATATGGTAAGGTACATTAAGGGCTATAAGCTACAAATAAACCAAATTTTATGAAAATTGTTAGAGCTTTTTTTTTACTAAAAAAATAATAACTGATGTTTTGGGTTTTTTTGGCAAAAAAGGTGATTGTTTTTCAAAAATTTTCAAAACCTTTTTTCGTTCATCTATACAGGTCTAACTGACATGTTTGGTGCAAATTTGTTCGAATTCGATCGACTAGTTTTATCTCTAGCTTTCTATACATACAGACAGACAGACCATTCGTAAAAACCTCTTTTTTGGACTCAGGGGGTCCCAAAACGGATATTTCCACAAAAACCTCAACATTGATTTTTTTTGCGATCACTACACTTTCTGTAACTATAGTATAGTGAGAAAGTAAAATCTTAAATTGCCTTTGATTATTTCTTATTGCAGTTGACCTTTTCTTATGTTGAAGTAATTCTGCTTATAAATCATTAACGTAATTAAAAAAATTTGAAAAAGCAAAAGGTTATAGTTAGTTATACTCTGTTGTTAATTGTTCTATAACATCTTAAAACTATTTTACATTGGGGATTTATGTCTCCCAGTTTCGTTCATAGAATATTAAGGATAAATGCGTTAAAACCCATACACGATATGCGACAAAACAAACAGAACTGGAGTTAGAGAAGCTGTATTTGGTTTTAAGAACAGCTGATTATGTTGTTGATTGTTGCCAGGCCACGTTATTACTGTCTTGTTTACTGAAGTTATTTAACGATGTAATGGTTATTACACTGCAGGGAAAGTAAAAAGAGGTAATTATTTCCCTTATACGGAACAGGTCATTCAGGGGATCCTAGTTTGATATGAACTGCTGTAGAGTTTCAAGATCGATTTTGCAATCAGCAGCTAAGTAATGCCGTAATGATACGTTTTGTTAAGGGTGTGTAGACCTTCCAAAAACGGAACTACCAATGAAAACCAAGATAGACTATAGTTTTCGTGATGCCTTCGCTGGAAATGTTTGGTAATTAACATACTAATAAGTCTTTGAGAATAACGAGTTAAAAAATGTGTGGATTCCCGTATAGAACACAAAATGTTCAACTTTTAAATGTAATTGGCAAAAAAGACAGATTAGTTTATAAACCCAATATTAGCAATAAACAATGAAAACCCTGGGTTTTCACAAAAAAAACATGGTTTTCAGATTAAAGTCATGTACACCTGAACGATTTCATCAACAAGCAAGATACAAAGTCCTGAAGCTGCCGAAGAGAAGCCACAGTATGGTGTGCTGTGTAGGCTATCAGTTTTTTTTTTGGTTTAACGTCCTGCTGTTTTGCTAATGAAGACGGGACTTACAGTTTTACGTGGAATCCGAACCACAGCCAACGATGTCTGTTAAGAAACCATTTAGAAAATTATTCGGGGTCAATGGGAATTGAACCCGGAACTTTTCCATTGAAGGTTGCCATGACGATTGATAAAGCATTGACGCCTTAACAACCACGGCTATCGTGGCTTTGCTGCTACTTTCCGCTCGCAGCGGTAAAAAACTTGCTTCGAATCATACCGTGTCCTTATTTAGTTGGAGGTGGTAAAAGGAATGATGTCCAGGTACGTTACAGAGAGAACACCTTTCAACCTTTTGCATCATATATGAACAAGTTTTGTCGTGCGAGCAATCTGGTTCTTGGTTCATAGGCCGCCTTCACACGAAGCCACTTATGCGCCACGCAGCTCTTCTCTTAGAGCGACTAAAAAAGTCTACCATTTAAAACTTTCTTGTAAACGTGTGAAACCTATCATTTAAAACTATGTTCGACAGCAGCAGCTCTTCTTTTAATCGCCGAGATCTGTGGCGAAGGCAAACTCCGTAACAGGCAGTGGCGCTTCTAATTTAGTGTCTGTGGCGCTGTGTGAAACCTTAAATTTATTAGCGAATTTCCATAGCAAAAATAAGCTATTGCAGTGGCCCTTATGGTAAGACCTAAGGTCGGGAGTACATATATATATATTTATGTAGTGTGCGCACTCTAACGGACGAATTTTACTTCCGATTTGTTCCAAATTTGTTAGACACGTTGTTTTTCTAGGTCACTTGGACGAGTTCGTTAAAAAAAAAAATCGACCGGAAGTAGACCAAATTTTTGACAGTAAGTAAAATTTTTTTGAGATTTTTCATACTATAAATACACTTTTTTGAAGTTTTCATTAAACAAATTGACATATGAAATAATTATTCACATTTTGTTTTTTTACGCGTCTTTATAGCCCATCTGGTTCCCAAAAAAACAATCAAAACGTAAAATACAGTAAAAATACCCGAATTAAATCTACGGCTTTTACTTTGGTGACCGATGGCAATATATTTGGTACATGCTGGCAGCAGCTACGTGAGTTGATCAATTTCTCAAATAGTTGTTTGAAACCCAAAAACATATACAAATTTAATTTTGGAAATTCGCTCAACTCACTTCAGCGGTTCAGCTACGCGGTCGAATTATTTCTAGCTTTAGTCGACGGAAGCGCTTCTCAGTGGTGCTGCTAAGTGGTTTCGTGTAAAGGAGCCCTTAGTCGTTCCATCAGTCACACCCCTATAGTGAAAGTTTGGCTACCGCTTCATTTCCCGAGGTACAAACTTCTTACCCCCCCCCCCCTCCACCCCACTCCCCTTTCACTACCTGACGCTCATGTGTAGGAAATAATGAAGGAAAGTACCTTCTGAAAAGATCAAACAACTACCATTGCGCAGGTTTGAGAAGAAATAATAAGATACGTTAGAAGTAAGCAACAACCCCTTTTCACAAACAAGTTCGGAGATCTTCTACATAGTTACGAGAGTTGCCTAAATCATAATGGAGGACGTATGTAACAAAGTTCTTAACTTCCTACTATGTTTCAGTGTTGTTTATTTTGACACTAGACTTGCTGTAATTTAAGATTAACTTACAAACACTACATTATTACACTTTAAAATATTTTAGTCATCCAACCATCTTTTCTATGTTAGCTTTATCAATCCACATAACATCCATATTGACGTTTACAGAGAGTGTTCTTCTGAAAATTTTGTAATCTGAAAATCTATGTTTGTTATCATTCCGGTAATAACATATAGGCTATTAACAATGTTCCTTAAACATTTATTTTAGAAGACAAAAGTTTTATTAATTTTAGTCTTAGCTGAACAGCCCCAGAAATGAATCCCATAAAGTCTGAAGTACTTTCTCTTGTGCACAGTAAAATGTGATTTCGTTCTAATATTTAATACTATGTAAATTGCCTACCATATTTAGGTGAGGGTTTTTCTTTTCTCAACAATTAAAATTGTTTTATGTTGAAATATTGTGGCTATGTGTTCATGTTGAAATTTTTTTGAAAATGTTTATCATTAGCAATGTTTGATAAAATGTTGAGTTGTAAGAACAAAACGGTTTATTGTTTTATATTAATTTTTTTTAAATTAATTTTGTTTACGCTTAAGGCTGCCATCTCGAATCGGACTCAGATATTTTTTTCTCAAAATGTTTACTTTTAAAATACTTTTTAAATTATGTAAATTTCTACTTATGTTTATGTTTGAAAATTCTTTACAAACGACATCTAACCCTTCAATATGGAAGCAAGGGGATATGAACAATATAATTTAAACAATTTCTTTAGGTGCTGAATTGTTGCATTTTTGTTCAAACCAAAATTATCTAAACTAATTTGTTTTCTCTTTATATTGTATGTACTGCACAGGTAGTCTGTTACAGCTTATATTCAGCGGGTGTTTCTAATTGTATGTTCTTTGTATATGCAAAGGGGGCATTTACAGATTTATTGTACAAGATGTATTTGATTTCAGGGAATAGAAAGCAAACAATATATCAGTTTTAGTGTTTTGAAACATTTTACGAACTTTCCAATAATATATGGACTAATTAGAATGAAGCGTATAATTAAATTGCCATTACACAGATTGTCAAAGTTAATATTTACTAATTATATGCTTTAATTATAATAAATCAATGATTGTACATTAAAAACAAATCCGTTTATTTTGCTCTTAAACATAATTGGTTTTAATCGAACAAAGAGTGTTTTTTTCAATTAGATTTAATTGGTAGAAAGATTTATTTAATTAATATTTATAACGATTATATTTAATTATCAGTTTTAATAGCTTCATTATTATCTATAACTAAACAATCTTTTATTATTTCTAATAATTGCCTTACTGAACTGGTTAATTTTACTATAAATTAACTTTTTTGTATACTTACAGCTCTCAGTCCTTTGTTTTTCTTTTTTATTTGCTGATGACGTGCGTTTCACCTTTTTTTATTCAGGCATTATCAAACCTATATTGCATTAGTTTTTTACCTTCGTTGGTGCACGTCAAGTTTATAAAATGAAACACTTACAGGAAAACATTCACAAACAACATGTAACACACAACACACCACAACACTTAATAGAGACATTACATTTGATTTATAATAATTACGCGAGCTGAAGTTACGTGTGTCCGCGATCGTTTTTTGCAGGCTACTGATTTTTCTTATCCAGTGTGCTCGCTAGGAGTTGGAAGGGGTCCATCTGAATGATTTTGTCAAATATATTGTTGGTTTGGAATACAGTTTTTTCATTTAATAATATTTTTGGGTCTATTTTTGTGTGTTTATAAATTTGGAATTCCTCCAAAACGTTCATAATAGGGCCTTGCGAGCATTTATGTAATATTTGCAGGTTTTTGTCTATATTGGTGTAACTGTGGCCCCTCCAACGTAATCTAGCGAACACACTGGACTGATGTAAGTGCTTCATTTTATAAACTTGACTTGCATCAACGAGTGTAAAACACTAATGAAATAAAGGTTTGATAATGCCTGAATAAAAAAAGGCGAAACGTACGTCACCAGCAAATAACAAAGAAAAATAAAGGACTGAGAGCTGTAAGTATACAAACAAGTAAATTTATAATAATCTTTTATTAGAGAAAATTTTTACTTTATAAAAATAAATGTTTCTATATATTTAATACAATTTTCTAAAATTTTGTACAGTTGCCACAACCTTTCTACTGAGGCAAAACGGCATTTGACTTCAACTGTTGGTATTCATGCCGAGATACTTCATCAAGCATTCCATTTCTCAAACAATTCCTGAGTAAGATAAGCCCTTAAATTATCAGCTCCATGTATTTGGTATCTGATAAAATTTACATTTTCTGAAGACAGTCCGTCTCCGTATTACACTCGAGCGATTTATATGATTACTTTTTCAATGACAGCTCTTTACCTAAGATGAGCCGTCAATACTTTTCCCAATAATAGTAATATTTTTTTGTTTAACATCGTTACCACTTCGCTATTTTCTATGACATTTATATTATGTTAATTCGCAAGAAGATCACTTGTTTTATTGATGGGTACTCAGCAGATTTTATTAAAAAGCAAGAAAGAATGTTCTTTGCATACTAAAACCAACATAATATTATGATGTCCGATTTAAATATTTTTAGAAATATAAAATAACAATAAATAAGTTTGCTATGTATTTTAACGATATTATTTAAACAAATATTTTGTTTTAAAATTAAGAAATCATGTACATAGGAATTATTAGAAACAGTTATATTATATAATTTAAAAAACTAATTCCAGCAGAACTGAAACAAATTTTCAAAAAAATAAATGAATAGACTATATATTATGTTTTAAATATTTATTTTATTCTTTTCACATCTGCAGAATAAAAAAAATAAGAACTTAATTTCACAATAAAGTATACATAAAATAACAAACTATAATACAAAATAATTCATAAATCATTTTCATTTCAGTTCATTTATTTGTAAGTTGAGATACACTTAGGGTCCAATTACATAGACAGCGACGCGACATCCAAACACATAACAGGGCGATGCGACGCGGAGCGACTTGGAACTACAACCAACAGGAACAGAGCAGCCAGTTTGCACAATGGCGCTGTCTAAAGTAGACCGTACTGTACTTCTGTGCGATAACCACTTATTTAAAATAAATACTTTGCAGTGGGGTGTTAAGAGGGAATGGATAAATGATTTATGTCAAGGGAGGGAAGTTTACGGAGAGTATCACCATTTTATTTCCCGTATTAAGGAAGAACGATACTTTTGTACATTTGAAAACAAATACAAAACATTTTTACTACTTTTTATGTAGGCCTTAAGTTGAACTTTTACCTTTCGTAACTGAACATTTTTGTTTCTTGAGCTAATAACTTTGTAAACTTTACATCTATCATTTTTTTTACCGACATATATATAAATTATTCGAACCTTTCTCTACAAAAAAGCAACGCAACAGTTTTGGATAGGGGTTCATTTACTATTTTTGACGAATTTAAAAAAAAAATGCTTGCAAACGCCAAAAAATCCATTTCCGCAGCTACAATAGTCCACATCTTGTCTACCACTCATCTGTTCCTGTGATATATGTGTTTTGATTCCCAAATCGGTTGTCTTGAAAACACCTCATTAATTAACAACTCATCATCCATCTCGGCTACTGAACATACACTACTATCGCTTCTGGTCGCTTGAAAAAATCAAACTGATCTGTTTCAATAGTTGTCACGTCTCTTCGCGTCGCGTCGCACCCTGTGTGTTTTATGCCATATGTTAATACGTGTTTGATAGTATCGCGTCGCGCCGCGTCGCATCGCATCGCTGCCTGTGTATTTGTACCCTTTCATGTACAGGCTAAGTCACATTAACAACATTCCCAATAGTCTCAAAAGAGGAAACACGAATATTGTGGTTTGCAGAAATTCTTTATAAAAATACATAAACAATTTTTTTCAATTGAAGTAAATAATGCAAATAAA
The DNA here is from genome assembly GCA_018207615.1 of Philaenus spumarius. Lineage (NCBI taxonomy): Eukaryota > Metazoa > Arthropoda > Insecta > Hemiptera > Aphrophoridae > Philaenus > Philaenus spumarius. The sequence continues at coordinate 157,481 of JAGFPH010001307.1, read as the reverse complement.
GCCCCACCCAAACAACTGAAACATTTCCACTGATTTCAATTTAAGTATAGACAGAAGGCCTCTTTGAAGTTTTATGAAAACTAAATGAAGCAATGAAGCAATCAGAATGGCACAGAGGCACACATTTTTTGTTAAAACGAATTTAAATTTATTGCCTCTTATAAAATGAGTTCTTTTGTTCGGAGTATTAAAACAAATTTCTAAAAGAAACTTTACTTTATAAGATTCATAATTAATTGTAAACCCTCACATTGTTTTAGCGCGTTTATTACACTGATACAAACATATATAAGAGAAGCTTTGAATGGGATGGTTTCAACAATCAGATATCGTCGTAAGCGTGTGCAAAGGAAACGCCAAATCAGATAACGGCCTTCATATATTAGCAACCTGTTTCTGTACTGAGGTGGCAAACTTTTCCATCTGATAACTGGTTTCCCTTGCTACGCTCACTCGCCCACTTTGAACATGCACTAAAACTATAAGCTTACCTAATTGCAACTCACAGATAACTATAGTAGTATCTGTAAAATATTCACGACAACCCACTGATTGACTCGTTCATTACTAAATCTCCTTAACCACATTGAGTATACATCTAAAATTATCCTATTACTTTAAATGAGCAATTCTTGTATCTATCTTTGTTTCAATCTTTGCATCTATCTTTGTATCTGTCAAGCGGGATCTCGAAATCGGCTCTAACGAATTCAAAGACATTTTGTATTTAGGTATAGTTTTGATTTTTAAGTACACCAATATAGTTGTATTTCGTGTAAAAACGAAATTTTTTTAGAAAAAATCTAATTTAAAAGTTGAAAAATGTTAACATAGGGCCTTATGAGTTGCCATGTTGGTTACAAAATACCGGTAACAACGAAATGGTAAATAAAGCCATCAAAACAGCTGTTTATAAACAAGTGAATGTATACTGTTTTATCAGCTGTCCATTGGATAGTTTTTTATTACTGTTAAAAGCAAGCTAATTTATACTGTTTTAGCACGTTGGAAGTAGAATAAATTGGGCCTGATTTAACAATTTATTTTGTCAATAAAAAGTAAACTTGGCAAAGATGGTGTTCAGTATCGAAACCTTTATTTAATATTGACTTTGCCAGTTCAAACAGAATAATTATCAAAACATCCCCTCTCTCGAGTTCCGTTGTATTGTACAGTGGTAGATGGCTTCTTGCTTTGACCGCACGCAGATCATATCAAATAGTTACAAAGTTTTAGTTACTTTTTTTGTTAAGTTTTTATTATTTCGACTGTCCAGTTATACAGTCTTCAATTCATTAAATAAGAACATTGTCAGTGAATCATCACAAATTCGTTCTTTATTAAATACCGCAAAACCATACAGAGTCTATGGTAGGTTTTTCATACCGTAACGTGTCTTTACCACGTGAACTCTTAATTGTATATAATTTTTGTCATGTTTGGTAATAAGTGTGAACTATAAACTGTATTATTATGTGTTTGTGATTTATTTTTTACTTTATTGTGCGTCTCGAACAGCTGTTCACGCGTGTGTTGTGTATTTCAAGATAAAAACTGCAAGGACTGCACGTCGCCATATTCAAGGTACTGTAACATTAAATAATTAATTATTACATAAACATGACAACCAACCTAATTATAAATGGTTTATTATAAATGCTAATTATTCAACTTGTGTTACCATCAATCTGAATCAATCATACTTCAAACACTGGTTTCTGTGTAATAAGCCCTTTCAAGCAATTATAATTTTCTTTTACCAATTCCAATTTGAACAAATAGATTAGAAAACCATTCGCTGTTGCCACGGTGTTAAATCAATCGCATTACCCATCAGATGAATACATTCGAATAGTCAATTTTGTAATATAGGCCTGGCTAATTTCTGAAACATAGTATTGAGGTTATGTTAATCCTGCAATAATTTTTACTATATTTAGGCCTGGTTTCAAAACTTTAGTTGACAGAAGATAGTAGAACTAGGACTAAAATGGTAATGAAAGCCTCTTACGTTTCTAAATCATGTATTTGAGGTTATATTTAATCTTGTAATTACTGTTAATATATTTAAGCCTGGTTTCATAATTTTACAAACCTATGTACAAACGAGTCAAAGATTAACGAGATTCTTCAGCGAATTTTCCAACTTCGAGCGAAGCGAAGCGCCCAGAGGCAGAGCCCCTAGTATTATATATAATACCAGTATAAACTATTATTGAAGCGTAAAACTTATTGCAAAGGAATGACAGACTTTAGTTTCATTTCACTTTTTACTTTCAATAGAAGCAATACAACTTTATAATCAGGCATTCCTTTCTAAAGAGAGAAATAATTCAGAAATTCCACTTTATTTGATGGAACACAGAATATTCGATTGGTATTCAAAGGACTCTATCGACCATTGTGTAATTTGATTCTGAACGGAACTTTTACTAAATCAAATATTTTGTATAAAATGTATATTACAACTCTGAAAACAATTTGTTCCCTGAACCAATGCTGTCGCTTCTCAAAACAAAAACCCAGCTGTCATTTGTGACAAACTTGTGTTAAAGTACCTAATAAAATTATCCAAACCTATTTACTGTAAATTACTAATGTGTGCAAATAAAATGCATTACAATAAAAACAAATGAGAATTATTATTATTAAATCGCCTGGTCATATTAATTTTAATTTTTAAACTGCCCGATGCTACATTGATCATTTTGTTCTCTATTATTAATCACTTGAGGCCAAAACTTGCCAGGTTGAAATCTTTAATAAGATAAATGCTTAGAATGAATTCAATAGTTGAATCCCATCCGGCTTTAAATTATATAGGCCTAGACTAAGAAAAATATGCCGGGCTAATGAGACCTGGAAAATTACCGTTAGATCTATTCTACTGCCAAAGGACTTGATCATATTGTCGATCTCACTAATTTTATGGACCACCAACCTTTTGGCTACCTATGCATTCATATTCAAGTTTTAATGGGATATTGTAGGTACTGTCTAGGTTTATTGATAGTTACGCCTATATGCAGGAATAATAGTTTATATTAGTTAATACCGTAGCCGTTAGAGTTCAGCACCTACTTTGTCAAAACATGTGACTTTACTTTGTTATTATTCTTTTCTTTATGCCTATGTTTACTGAACAGACATTATAATACATTTTATTAAAATTTGCTGACGCCTAGTCCCCACGTCATAACGTTCGGTCACTACTACAAAAACCAAAATACCTATATAAAATGTTGTGTTAACTTACTATGTCTTACTTTGTAACTGAAATTATTACTGAAATCTGTGCATTTATTAGCAAGAAAATTGTCTAATCATTTATTGTAAGAATGAGCTGTATCTCTATTCTATCCATTCAGTGCATTTAGGATAAAAGCTATAAGATAATTTGCAAATTATACTAGATGGTGGATAACGCCAAGAAATGTTAAAATGGTTAAATGGTATTACGTATTAAATAACAATCAGTAATACCATTGGAAATTGGTTTAACAAACATTTAATTTAAATGTTAAATTTAAACTCCCTAATTTCACACGAGGAGATATGCAACATGCTGTAAAAACACAGTAGGCCTACAAATTGAGAAGGAGTTGCCGTTTGCTATTAACTCAGATAGAATAAGCTTATTAGCACTTACGTTTTAACAAATTTCTTTTTGAATTTCTAACGAACAGTTATTTTTATTGAATGTGTAATTTTTAGTTAAATTTTACACATAAAGTTACCTATGTTTATTATGTTATTTTTGTATAAATTAGGTGGTTAGCCTAAAAAATTAGAGGATAGAAATTAAAATTTTTATTACAGCTTTGTGAGTGTTTGTTTTCTTTTTACAACGACAATAATTATTCAAAAAGCAAGAATAAAAATGCTTACAAAAAACATAAATAGTTAATGCAAATTAAATGTTTAGCATGGATTTAGACAAATAGCTGTCCTAATGTTAACCGGAAAACCCCATAATAAATTAATTAATTAAGAAATTTTGTCGACCACGAATACAAATTTCTATAGCCTAAAACTTTCCATATCTTCATCAAATATTTGATTCGGTTAGTAAGTCGTTTCTGATATATTAGCATTACAAAACCATCTTCCGTGTTAAATATAATAGGCTAAATATTAAAAACAACTACCTATTAAAAGTCCTAGTAACAATAAAACATATTAACAATAACCAAAAATACTAAGTATAGTACCAAATGCAAGTATACAAACTATACCTTATTTTTGTGCAACAGAATATTGTTGTAGGCCTAACCTCAAAATACTTAAAATTCGGGTTTCACAATGAAATACACTTTTAATTACAAACCCAAGTTATAAACTTAAAACACAATCACTGCACTGTGTATATTTGTACATTGAGTTGTTTCAATACATCATCTGTTTGTATAACCTTGAAAAATTTTGAGTTATACCGTCTTACATCTCCGACATTTTAAAAAAGGTCGAACAAAACATAGAATAATTAAAATAACAATGTTTGTTAATAAAGGCTATTTAAGTTGTCCAAAAAACTGACTGGTCTGTATACATATTTCAAAGCCTAAAACTGTGGTCAGTATTATTTGGCAAACAATAAGAATAGATGATTTATTGCCAACTATATGTTTATCAGCTGTTTCATTAGTAAGTAGGTCATTGCCTCCAATGCTACGTCGTTGTGTAAAACAGCTGGTTATATTATGTCGGGAGAGTACTACATTATTAATTTATTTGTTCCTTATTTTCATTTTCGCATGAAAACATGATCTGTTAACCTATTTGATCTAACAAAAGCAGGCTCATGCATGTTTCGCACGCAGGCCACATTGCTTGCGCCCTTCTAATAGAGGGAATTACCATATATCTTATCTTCTAAAGCGAGAGATAATTGTTTGTCTGCTAAATGGATCTGGAATCTCCGTCTAAGGATTTTTGATTTTTTGATTTTATATTAGGCTTTTGGCCACGAGAAATCGATTGGAAATGGTCACCAGTCTGGGAAAATTCGTTTTCTACGTCTTTTTATTAAATTAAAAAGTGAAATTTGTCCATTTTAAACAATACAAAGCACAGCTGATGCAAATGTTTTCAATGCCATTACAATAATCATCTGCTTTCTTTTAAACTGTATATTTTATTGGAGGTAAGCCTAATGTTGTATCTATTTATAGTTACCATGGCAACGAATACATAATAAACATACCCTTTATTTAGTTGTTTAATGTTATAGGCCTAACCGAAATGATGTTCACGGAAATTTGCAATAATAGTAGTTATTGACGTGAGCGAACTAGGCCCTAGGAATAAATCGATATTGAAATAATACTTTAATTTAGGCCTGACTTATTTCTGAGGCATAACGTTGAGATTGTGGTTAATCCTTTAAACTGTATTTTTATTACAGGTAAGCCTAATGTTGTATATACCCTTTATTTAGTTGTTTAATGTTATAGGCCTAACCTCAAAACTCAATAATCCAATATTTATTATTGAAATCATAGCCCTGCTTATAATCGAGCTTTAGCTCGGTCTCCTGGTACTCTATCCCAAATCCACTGACTCACTGATAACGATTTCTCAAAAACTACTAAACGGATTGGATTTAAATTTAGTATGTAGCTTCATCTAGGGCCCTAGGTGCTCGCTAAGAAAGGGTTTTAAAAAATTCGAAATTTTAAGGGGGGTTTTGGGTGGTCAAAGTAACTAAAAATCCCCATACGAAATACGTAGTATAATATATTTGTTGATGTAGTATATATTTTTTTAATATAAATTTAACTTTGATTTGCCTATCCGTGCAAAGCCGGATCGGGCCAGCTAGTAGTCTATATAAATTAATTTAGGTCGAACCTTTAAAAAATATTTTACTATTACGGTACTCACATGATAACAACCTACACGTGGCTTAGTTTAATATATTTTCAAAATATAGTCGTTTGGGTAATGCAAATTTTGGTAAAAGTAACAAAAATGTGAGTATTTCATTATCACAAAGGTTAACGTGACCTTAGACTGTAAAATATAACATAATTCATAATATTATATATAGTACTAAACCCAATATGAAAACATAAACAGGGCACATTCTCGTTTATTAAAAAAAACTGTTTAATAATAAACTGACCTCAAGCAAATATTTTACACAAAATACTTGTGATATTACATTATTTAGTAAGTTTGGTAACATTTAAAGATAATAATTTGGGTAGATCCTCTAGGTCAGATTTTTTGAGAGGGTAGATCCTCTTGAGTTTTTGTTACGATTATGTTTGTGGTGCATACGATATTGTCTACTAATCGATCAATGAAACAATATAATATGTATTTAAATTGCAATACAGTAAGTTTTCGTTTCGATTATTTCTTTAATTTTTCGGTTTGTGATATGCACGCATTTTCGCAAGATAAATACTAACGAAAATTAGAGAGAGGCCTGAGGATTTCATATCGATTATGTTGGTTCATCACCGCAAAGATGTTAGAGTTGATATAACTTGAACTTGCTTGACCGTGCCTAGCCTAACAATTGACCACCTCGACAAAGAGCTTGTTTGGTTGATTGAAGGAATGATGTTTATTGTTTAAGCTGTTCATATCAATTTATTTCAGTGTTTATAATTAATTGATATTTTTAGAATTCACCCACACTGTGAAATTAACTTAGATTTTTGTTACAACGGTCGAAACTATTTATTTACTCAAGTTTGTATGTTTATATGATAATTTGATGAATCTTTTGTGGAAGATATGTCAACCTTTTACATTTTGTAGAAGATGTCTAACCACAGAAATCTTTTTATGAAAGATGCCCTACTATACTGTCATAGAATACAGTTTATAAACAATCTTTGATCAAATTTGTGAAATTGTAAAACCCTAAACTCTTAAACGTATTAATTTCTAGTTCAGAAAATTGTATTAGAACTGTTATAGTTTATTTATAAGAATAACAACTTGTAATCAAACGAACAAAATTAGGTTCATCAAGTTTACTACCTCCAATTAGTTGTCTATCATTGAAGTTCACTTCTGATTGAAACATTACACAACTTTCAATGATCTCAATGTTCTTACAGTATTCTAATGTTAAAAACCATTAACAATGGCTATATGTAAAAACTACCTGTCTGTATACAAAATAAACAAGCCGAATTTACTAAGCAATCAACAAATAAATTTTAATATAGCAATATTTTTAACAGGAGAGACCTTGGCAACTCCCATGACACTAATTTATTTAAAAGTTGATATAAGATGAATAATAATGTCATAAAATTAGTACCATCCAAACAAAATTGGTTTCAAAACTGTAAAATGTATGTAGCCTACAATCCTTACAATTTAGACAGTGAGAAACAATCGCGAAATGGTCAAAACCTTTTACCCTCTAAAGAGAGTGACACTACAGTTTAACTCTTCAATATTATTTTCCTTTCTATAAAATTTGAAACTCTCTATATAGTTGAAGTCAACTTAAGTGAGTTTTAATACTTTTAAGGTAATACTTTTTAACTCTAAAACTGAAAGTCTATTAATAGTGTTATATTAATAAGTAACCATTGACTTACTGAACATTCTTGAATTTAATAACGATATTTGCTGTTGAAACCGGCTTGCCAGTAAACTGTCCATTCTTTTCTTAAAAGTAATCGGTGTTACTGCTGATCAGGGATATCAGGAAACTAGACGCTTATAATCGAATGGAAAATTGTATAGGAATTAAGAGGTAAAGAAAACTTGTACAAATTCAAATTATGGTTAGCAATAATGGTTAGGTCAGTTTGAGTACAACTTTTTGCCAATCCTAGCTTAACCCTTTTATATGACTTCGTAGACTCGAATCGGAGTTACTCCATTCTCGAGACCTACTTCAGTAGCCTGGCTATATTGTATAATATAAAGACGAATCCCAAACGGATGAATCCAGTACTGAATTAGGTCTCGAGAATGGAGGAACTCCGAATCGAGTCTACGAAGTCATATAAAAGGGTTAAGCTAGGATTGCCAGAAAATTGTACTCAAACTGATCGTATTTATCCTAGCAGAATTAATTTATATAATAATATTATTTAGGTTTGGACTAAAATAAAGAAAAAATATACTTCAATTGTACCAAAAAGACAAATAAACCATAATTAAAAAATCTTACATTTTACGATACAAATAGGCTAAATAGTGAAACATTTCGAATTATCTAATTAACATTCAATTATTTTCGTTCCTCTTATGAACCAATCTTATGAAGTTTATCCAAATATAGCATAATATGAAGAAACAATTATTATAACGTTGGCAAAGTATTTTAATGAAGAACAGCTTCAAAGTTAATTTTATTTAAGTCCGTGCGAAAGTTAAGGCGAGTTATTTTACGCGGATTTAAAAAATTATCATTATATATATTATTGTTTGTATATAATTGTGACCAGTTTGTATGATGAAAAATAAATTCGTATAATACTTTAGTTACTAAAAAGATATTTTAAGTTAGTTTAGTTTTATATATTTTCATGAAAATGAATGTTATTTATCGTTTAAATATCGTTTAAGTCAGGGCAAAAGGGTTTAAGTCAGAAATTGTTAAAGATACAAGAGAAGCACTCAAAGTTTTGACAAACTCACGGCTTGCATTACAGTATACGTTATACGCGAGAAGAGAAGGGGCGAGATAGGCAATACGTTAGCACGTAATCCAAGTGATGTTTTGTTCTCAGTTCTTCTCGACAAGCTATAGCTGAGTGGATAGCGTGGAATCTTCCTGATCAGAAGATACCGGGTTCGAAGCTAGACCAGGTAACTTTTCATATCTGTGGTTTGAGGGTAGGAGGGCGGAAGTAAAGCAAACGGTGGTACAATAACAATTCATTAACAATTTCTGACTTAAGCCCTTTTGCCCTAACTTCAAAGATATAATAAGTTTATAAATGTTTATGTAACATTTTTATAACTCAAAACGAATGTGTCTTAGATTGTACATTGATTTAGTTTTTTGCGTTAGTATTGAAAACATGTGGCAACGCTGATACAACTATCAGTTTATCAAGAAGACATTTCAATATGTTAATAACTCTCCTATTGAACTTTTGTAATTTCTTTTTCTTAAAAAAAATTATTAGTGAGTGCAGGGTATAGCCTACTTTTATTATATTTCAAAAGAAAAAAGAACTTTGCATTGTTTGGATGCAGAAAGTCACCCTCATCAGGATAACTACCAAATCATTAATTTGTAAAACAATATGTCTGCTACTGAATGTCACGGTATAGACACTCTTCCAATCTAAATTAATTACAGTATGTACTGTATAACTATAATTTATTCATACATATGTATGTATAATTTTATTAAAACGAATTATAACTTTTAGGAAAGATTGTCAACTGATTGTTCCATACTTGATTTGACTACTACCGTCACTGATCTCAAACGATGCAAAACATGTAATTTTATTTAGGCTAATTGCAACGCCATAAGTAATTCCCTATTGCAAATTTCACGACGAGACGGTAGGCTACGTCGAGTGGAACCTTCAAATAGCTTGCCGTTGTGTTGGTTTACTGAACGCGTCGGAAGAACGCGTTAAATCAACTGAGCTATTTGTATATTAAAACGAAACGTCTTTTCTTTTTCGAGTTTGATACAAAATTCCTCTTGACTGATTTACTTAATCCGCATTTCAAAACAAAACCTTCAATCCATAGATGTTTCATTACTTATTATTTTTTGTTATTATAATGTCTTGCGTGTCTTACCTACACAGAAAATAACGTAATTCGAATAACAATATTTGCTAATAATGAAATGGAGGTGCATTTATTGCTTAAAGATATAATCTCATAGCAAGAAGTAGGCCTGCTTTCTAATACAAAATAACAAAGCAATAAATTACAATAAATACAACAAAATATTATGTTTGTAATAAACAAAATTGAAAATGTAGCCCCCTTGTAATTAACATAGGAAATGTTTATATTTTTGGTGTAACGTTTACGGACATTTAAATCGAAGTACTGTATATGATAAAAACACACCCACACACATCCCCTGTCTGAATATAATATAGGTTACTTTGTGTCAGAAAGAAGAAAAGTTGCATTATGTTTTCCAAAATAAATCTGTAATGTTACATATACGGGTTAATCAGAACCCCCCCTCCCCCCGTGAGCAATGTATTGCGACAGAACTCTAAAATTGTGGGGGTCGTTTTTGGAAAATTCTGAAATGTAAATTTAGGTCGAGTGATACCTCATTCTAAAGGATTCTGTTCACTGATATATTAGAAAACGTTTTAACTTACCTTTCTGCTTATGCACAGGGTGTTCCAAAACGTTAAACAATTAGTTTTGTACGGTTAGTTTTATTGTTACCACATAGCATAGCCTACATAAACTAATTTTTTATCCTAGATTCATGAGAAGATACTCTTTTCAAAAATGTGCTATAGACACTTTAGAGTTTTGAAAACATTTTTACTGGATTCTCTAGGGTCGAAATAGGATAGTTTGGTTCATAGTCGTAAATAGTCGAAGGCTCATTTGGTTCAGTCATACATTGAGCATGCGTGGTCCGATTCAACCTGTATATTGCTTTATATATTTAACACTGAACAATATTTTAAGAAAAGAAATTGAATAATATTTTCTGAATCAGTCTTACACAGTGGGAAAATATAGTAAAAATATTAAGAATTAGTTTCTATAGTGAAGTGTTTAGTCTATTTACCAGAAAGACGTAATTAAGGAATATTTTTAAAATTTATTTACGTGTTTTGTTACTTTTAAACGTTCTTCACCTGTACCGAAACTAATGAAACTCACTGCATATTGCTATTTCACTCATTAAATATTTGTTATTAAACGATATAGAACAATGCACGTAAAATTGAGAGCTGCAAACGAGATGGAAAACATATTTCTCCTTATGTGTTTCGAATGAAAGGGCTTACTATATCTATGTTTAAAACATTCGATTTTTTGTTCGTATATCTGTCAAAGTCGATTTTCCTAATATCAGTTAAAGGTGTCATTTTTCCAACAAGTTCCATAATCAAAACTAAAATATATTATATTGTATTGTGAATTTTTTATGTCCTAAGTTTGGCACCTCAAAAAATAAATATTTCATGATACTACCATTTGAAACTATATAAGTATATATAAAAATTTTTTTTCATTAATTTTTTATGATGTGTAGTTTTAAATATATCCTTGAAAATGTAGCTATAAAATTCGCAATTTCCCCTATTTTGTTGCAAAAAACAATATTATATAATGTTAAGATATTTGTATACTTTACAGAAACCTACAGTGCAATCAAACATGTGTGATCAAATTTAATAAAATTATGTTTCCAATCTGGCTGGATGGTTTGTTAGACCTAGTCTTCAAATTATTTCACTGGTCTTTAGACCGCCACGAATGTATAATTTTATTCATGAGTGTTTATTTTTTGTTATACATATTAGATTTAGTAACATTATTGGGAAAGACGCAATACTGAGCCCTTGGCATGAGAGTTTATATTCTTTTTTTTTAAGTTTATTTAAAATTTTAAATCTACTATTTCCATTGCAATTGGTTTATCCATTCATCCGATAAAACAGTGTTTAACTTGGTCAAGGAATTTAATTAATTTGTAAGGCATTGGTTGGATATTCATATTACTTCACTGCATTGGGTTCAGGTCTAAATCACGTAGTATACGCCTAAACAATACAGAAGGATATGTAAGGTTAGGTTAAGCATACTAAGGTATTATTGGTAGAACATATTAATCCCCTCATTGCATCAAAGTGAGTTACATATATCCCTGCTTAATAACACTATAGGCAGATCAAAGACAGTGTAGTCATAATTATTCAATAGTCCCAAGTCTGGTAGGCTGTGAACGTAGCGAGCTATAGAATATATCAAGTCGTGTGTGAACATAACACTACTCTATGTTCATGTAATAAATACAATTTTCAGGTTTTAGAAATCTCTTTATTTCATCGAAAAAATAATTTCAGGTTTTAAAATAATTTCATTGATTGTGAAATTGTTATTGAATTATTAAAGTGTTGATTTTTTCTTTTAATCTTTGTTGTTTTTCCATGCAATTTCAGTAATGTTTTTAGCGAATTTGAATTGGAAAAATGATCTATCGCAGTGACCTTTATGGTAAGACCTAAGGTCGGGAGTAGTAAATGAGCACCAATCATGGTCCCCAGAACACGTTTTGGGGTGTCATTAAAAATTATATAAATGTATATATATATTTTTTAATTAATTTACCAACCTTCAAATGATCCTGTTATTTCCCCTCTACTGCTGCTGGGTCTTACTAGTTTTGACACATACCTCTGTCATTGTCATTGAAGACGAACATTTCAGAAGATGATCACATGACACAAAACACTACACAACACATAAAGTATAAACACGTAATATTCGCCATTAAAGGGTCGTTAAATGATTAAAATGGGACATAGCTTTCCACACAAGTACTTACGGGTCGTCTCGAACGCATACTGAACTGGAAAGAAACAGATAGACCATCATTGCACTGTATGGTTGGTTGCATAACTTGCCGGTGTATTTAAATCCAATATAATGTCGAATATAGCGTTTTATTTAAACTGTACCTGGTCATTAAGTACGTCATGTGGTTGTGTTTTTATGGCTTTGTAAATGTGGAACTGTTCTAGTGTGTCCATTTGTTTACCTTTGGCGCATTTTCTCAGAATCTCCATGTCTTTGTTTATACCATTGGTCAAATGATTTGAGTCAATCAAATGTTCAGCATACGTGGACGTTTGGGTAAATGTGGACGTTGGGTAAATGTTCTCTGTACCTATCTTTGAACGTTCTTCCCGTTTGACCAATGTAAAACATTTCACATTCGCCACAATTAAGTTTACACACACCGCTGCTTTTATAGGTGTCATCGGTCTTGTGCGACTTATGCAAAATAGATCCCAAGTTTTTGACATTTTTGTACGCTATAGAATAGTTGTGTTTGTTTAGAATGTGATCTAATGCGAATTTAAAATTCCTGCTATACTCCATTGAGACGTATTTTTTATCAGGTTTGGTGTGTTTGGTCTTGTTGCGTTTGGTTTGTTTGCGTATAATTATATACTTTATGTGTTGTGTAGTGTTTTGTGTCATGTGATCATCGTCTGAAATGTTCGTCTTCGACAATGACAGAGGTATTGTCCCAGCAGCAGTAGTAAGATTCAGCAGCAGTAGAGGGTAAATTAACAGGACCATTTGAAGGTTTGTAAATTAATTAAAACAATTTACAATAATGGTCCAGGCAGTAGGAGTCACAATAATGAATAATATATATTTACTAGGGGAGACCCCTATGTGCTCCGCACGCCAACCCCCGGTGCGTCCTTCTAAAAACATAATTATGTTATGTTTTATTTATAATAAAAGTGTAGGATTAATAATAACCTCAAAACTAAGATGGTAAATAATGTTAAATGTTCAAATCAAATTATTTCTTATATTTTATAACAGCAGTAATAATAAAGGTTAAAAGAACCAGTAAGGCTCAGGTCTACACTTAATCAAAAAAATAACAAAAAAGTTATAAATAATAACCTCAAAACTAAGATGGTAAATAATGTTAAATGTTCAAAACAAATTAGTTCGTAATTTTTATAATTTGAATAAATAATTCATTTCCTTCCTTATAAAAATCAATATTTACTTCCACAAAGCAGCTGTATTAGTTAGTTTCTTATTATAAACAGCTGTTTTGTATTAAAATGTTTTTATAACCTTCTGAATACTGTAATCATCGTTATTTACATCAACGAAATCAGCTGGATTAGTTTGTTTCTTATTATGAACAGCTGTTTTGTATAGAAATGGTTTTTAAATATTTTCCATGTTAATCTTATGGGGAAAACCCAACCTTTGAGATTAGCTTACGCCACTAAGGATAAGAATTTTTGACATCTAAAACCTTATTGCAAAACTACGAAATGAGACGAATTTTTTGAAACCTCAAACATTAAAATTGGTCCAGAAATAAGGGAGGAGTTGTGTTTACAAAAAACGGCTTCACGTATTATATATAAAGATATATAAAGATATTTAAACTTTTTTATCATTATTGCGATTATACAAAAAGCAGTCGTGTTGCATCCACAAGTAATAGTGGAGTAAATCATACTATTACTGTAGTATATGAGTTATTATAAGTGAAAATCATGGTACTCACTTAAGTTTTTTATAGGCCTATATACATCATAATACAAAGCGAATGTACCAATTTAAATCTCTACCATTGTTGAATTCGTTCAAAACCCATCATTATTGCGTCTACTGTATATAATTAACCAAACTCAAGTACTATTGCTTCTATGCAGATATATCACTAACCGAAACCAGCTACAACGGCGTTCTGCGACGTTGCCGTTTATTTTATACCAGGTTCTACCCTAACCATATCCTTTTAGCACTCTTTGATGACCAGTTTCCTTTACGATCTATAGAAGTAGACTTCGTGGTTTGGGTCTATTTCGAAAATGAGCTACGCCCCAAACATAGATATTGTTAAACAGTAGACCGTTGCTCTTTATTCACGTTTGATGACGCCTACTTTTAGCCTCAAACTTGGTGGTGTGGTTCGATTTCATTTAGCAAAGGAACTATACAAGTACATAAATTGTTATTTTAGTGTTTCAATTTGTAAACCATAGCATGTAATTCACGTTTGACGAACCTTGCGTAAATCGGCAGTATGGTAGCCTATGGTTAGGATTTATTTTGCAAAGATGCTACGCCCTAAATACATGAATTGTTACTTACCGTTTATAAATTTAAATCGAACATTCAAAGTGTTTGTTGAAAAATCCGTCAGATGATGGTTCTTTGCGAGTGGCGCTCACGCCCCGTACACATATGACAAATTAAGTGCACTCGTGTGGCGTGCGTGCCGCACAGTGTGTAAGTGTGTACGTCCTTTATGTTGTACATGAATTTTATTAAGTGATGTTACGTTGTAGGAATAGCGGAGTCCGCCAATCGTGTTTACGTTCGCTTGCGCAGTCAAATGTCTTGGAAAAGATACGTTTAATACACTCATATTATATCCTAAGTGAAACAAGATGTGAAATTAGTTTAGGTTTAAAGTGTTTCATTTTCAGTTCATATTTAATTACATTTAACTTTGTAAATTATATTTTCTGTTTTCATTTATTTTAGATCTTTAGAAATAGAATTGAACATTAAAATTAATTACGTAGGCCTATAGAGCATTTTTCACTATGTTTAAAAGCATTTAATAGTACAAAATATCGTTTTTTGCAAACATATCAGCTGGGTAAACGGTAAGTAAATTTAAGAAAATTCAGCAAAAGAATACATTTAATTGACAACAAACCTTCAAACATAACATAATATCAACCGAAGTTATACCATTTCTTCGTTATGCCAAAAATGGAAAAAATCTATGAAAATTCACTGAGATTTATATTTCTAGGCCCTATCTGTATTTTGATTTCGATTACTTAGTTCTTAATGAAATAGAATGTAAAATATCTGCAGTAAGAACTTTATGAAATTGTAGTAAGGATTATATTGTAGCTGATATTTATAAATATTTGTTTGGCATAAAACATAATGTTTACCCTTTAAAAAATTATACTGATTGAAATTAAATACTAACCAAAAATTTTTTTAAAATGATTTACAAAAAACTAAAAAATATAATTTCTTATATAAAGACGGAAAAAAATTCATAGATTCGTTGGTGCTAATGTAGAATTTCTAGTATTTTCAATGCCTCCATGCATGTGCGGTAAGTGGGAAGTAAGTTTAATCCAGGGCCGAGTTTAATATACTGTGTTATATTGTCGTTTCTCGAACGAATCGAAGTTGAAAAAATGGAATTTGAATTTGTATGTTAAAAATTTAAAAGAGTTTTTACAAAAGGTTGTCTGATATTAAATAATATGTTTAAACAGTCATACAGCTCATCAGATGGATGTAATTTTGGTTTACGCAGCGCCAACTTCATAACAGATTTCTGGATGACATCTAAGGGAGCCAGTATGAATTTTTGCAGGTGCACCCTATACTTTTATCCTCCGAAAAGCAAAGATTGGAAATATGCAAAGTACAACTGTCTTATTTTACGAAAGTATAATATCTTATTTAAATTTCTAAAAACATAGATTAACTTTCTAATTTTACGACTCAAATAGACAACATTAGACTTGTAGAATAATGGTAAAATTATAATGTAACTAGTTTTATGTTTTCGTTTATAAATTAGACAATACATACAACTTGATATTAAATTTATAGGTTAGAACAAAATGAACCAATCACGACTTTAATTTAAGTAGACCTAAACATAAGGCTGAGTTCTATTGGCTCAAATATAGTAGTCTTGTTTCAAGACCTTCGGGAGGATTTCCTTTCTCAGAAAAATGTGACTTCAATTTAGATGGTACAGTAAATT